>LPNX011168945.1:959730-1159730 GCA_001517045.1 Pseudotsuga menziesii
GTCTTGGCTGCCAGGACTCCCTCGTCTCACTAGCACCTTTTTCATTACCACTCATTCCGAGCTTTCCAGGACAGTCACATGTCCACATGCACCCCTAGGATGCACTTATAGTCCTCGCCTCCAGCGATACCTATATCCAACATTGAATAGATTCGCATGTTTAGTTTATTCTCATCAGTTTTATTTCTAAGCAAGAGCTTAAAACATCGTAACCAAATCATATACACATGTATATTCATAAGCAAAATAATCCAATACTTATCTGTATTGTACGTTTCCTTGTTCGTCCACAGGATCCTGCTTCGCTTTGCAAGCCTTGGGATCGCCTATGGACTTAGATGTTAGGTCAACACGCTGGCTGCTCCACAACATCAAATAATTAATGTCCAGCCAGTACATCCTCATGTCAACTGGGCTTGGAACTTTATCATGACCATTTCCAGGTCTAGGATCTACTATGGATCCTTAGGCACATCACAGCCCATTATACACTCATGTCAACAATGACACATACACTTATACCAACCATACACTTATACTAACATACACTTATATCGACCATAACCCTTACTCCGCAACCCCTCACAACAACCATTTACCATTTTACCTTTACCTTTAGCTTGTCAACACAAGCAACACAAGCAATACAAGCAAACTCATCAGCATTATTGCTCAAAAACTGTACTCATATTCCTCATCATTCACTATCAAGTATTGAGACACCAGGAGTGCGTCCACTCCCTAGAGTGTAATCAATATTGAAAATCCTTTCATGATCCGACATCGGAAAAGTGTGCACCCATTCCCGGTGTGTGCCATGCAGGCCCTATCCATATTCAAGCAATCGGTCATCATGGAAATAAATCAAAACATGTTCTGCATATGGAAATTTAATAATTAAACATTCATATTCATAGCAAGGGTTACAGAACACTTATCCATTTGCCGTCGTAGTATGCCTTTATATCTGTTAGGCACCGTCAAGGAGTTGAGAAAGGCTGAATGCTAAGCTGGTGAGCTCGCTACAGAGCTAGGAACACCTACACTAGAACTAGACTGACTTCTAAGACACCCACACACACCCAACACAAGGAATCAGTCCCTTCTCTGCTACTCAGTCCCTCAGGCCCTGCATTCCCTTCCAGTGCTATCCCGGGGTTGTGGAGAAGAAGGTCAGCCCTCTAGCTCTGTCTGTGCGGTTTCCAATCACCAGGTTTAAGCAAACCAAGCCCCCATCCCTGATCCCAACACAGTTCGTATCCACACATGTCTCACCGACATAACACATACCATCTCACTCATGTTATTACCAAACATGCAGTGCAGATGAGACATTTCAAAATGTCCAATGGCGTTTCACCTGAAACCCATTTCCAAGGGAAAACCTTCCCATGAAGTTTGGCTCTTGCAGGTCATCACACACGATCTTCCTGCAGTGTGTACTCCTAACACATTCATCAAATAGCCAAATAGTCAGTCATTACCTGATACTACAATCCTAATTGATCGTTCCATAACCAAGCAATGACATTAGCAATCAAATTCAATAAGAATTTGCAATTCTATCTACTACAGAAATTGACTTGCTCAATTGTGGTTTTCTTGTAAGCAGCATTACTATGCCCATTATAATTTTATGCTTACTATCATAACATGAATACCCACTTACCATGTGTCCCTCCTGACACAATATCACACAAGCCAACAATGATTAGTAGTCGTTAGCACTTTCTTAAATCTGAAATTCACAGTTCAAATTTAACAACTCATCATGCATGCCAACTACTTTCACAACCATGAGACTTCTCCTTATAAATGGTAGATTCTGGCATTGGTCAGGGTCTTACCTCTCAATGCCATTCTCGGAATAATCTACCTGAAACATGAGTTTCAATCAACCAAGCACAATCTCATGCAAGCCAATAGTGGCTAGTGGTTGTCAGCAATTTCTCAAATCCGAAATTCACAATTCGAATTTTAACAACCTATTATGCATATCATATGGTAGATTCTAGCATTGGTCAGGATCTTACCTCTCAATGCCATTCTTGAAATAATCTACCTGAAACATGAGCTTCCATCAACCAAACACTTGGTAAGTATGGATGCATATACTATCTCATTGCTACAACCATCACTGAAGCATTTTCAGAATTTATAAAATTCAAATACTCCCAACTGTTAGTCACATCAGTGTTATCAAAGCTCATTTACTTCATGCAATCATTATCATAGTAACATTGCAAGGTATAATCACAGCATTCATGCAATTAAATGAAGGTTTAGATACCCTTACTTCACAAGTGTATCATTCATACCACCTTTCTCCTCAATAGAGAATTTCTGGTAGCCAATTGATCATGACTATCCTGCATTCATAGCAACCTCTGAAATGGTTCCCGAATTGTCATTAATTCACCATTTCAGTCGTTAGTTAATCCTCATATCAGATGCATTCATCTCAATGCATTCATGCAAGGCATCACAACAATTGCACCTTTACTTAGGCAATCAGTCACTCACACCCTTCATATGCATACATTCAATGCATAACAACAAGATTCATAAAATCTTCTTAATGTATGTCCATTCAATGCTACCTTGCATTGATTCAGGAACACTATTCATTCAACCATATCATGTCCTAACCATGACTACCTCATATAGGATGCATTACTATAATCAATATCATTAACATGTATAGGCATGACACATTTCTACATTCCAATATTCACATGGTATGAGGTCTCTTACCTGTACCAATCCATGGAATTTGTCATAAGAAAACTCTTGCCTGCATGGGTCTTACTTACGCCCTTGCCATGACCACTTTGGTTGGTCCTTTGCAGGAGATTGCAGAATTTGCTCACCAACTTTTGTTATGGACTCGTTTCCTTATCCCTTCTCCATAGGGTTGCTGGTCTCATTCATCAGCATCAGCAACATATTCATCTGGGTCCATGTCATCGTTGGTTTGTCCACTAACGCCAACATCAAAATAATGATTATCATTAGTGGTACATTATAAATATATATAATTCCCAATATTCTTACCAACATGCAATACATATTCTCCTACATTTCAGCTATATACTTAGGAAATGTAGTTATAATCAGCAAGACAGGGTTTTAAAGAAAACATCCCTTTCAAGTCCCTCATCTTCTCATGGAATTCCTTCTCCACACAGCAGCTGGTTGACTTCATAGTCCTTGCTTCCCCTGGGCATGCAATTGTCTAGATTGTCCATTTGATAAAAACGGCCCTCATTAGCACTTTGCTGCTTCATGCTCAGATTCCGGTCACTTATCCTTGTTCCTTGCTAGATAAGCTTTCCAACGCCTGTTCACATGCGTCTTCAGAACCAAGACTATAGGGGAGCCACAAGGAGGAGTGCTTGGCCGGATGAACCCCTTCTCAATCAACTCCTGAACCTGCTGCTTGATTTCCTCATTTTGCATTACAGACATCTGGTACATGGCTATGTTCGGGAGTGGCACATCCTGCTGCAAATGTATCTCATGCTGAATTTCTCTCTTTGGTGGAAACCCTTTCGGATCTCGAAATAAATCATCATACTCAGAAATAATTTCAATCAGTTCAGATTTATGTTTAGGATTACATCCCTCAAAAGATTAGAGATCTCATCATTTTTCACCTTAACCATCATTAACACAAAATTCTTACTAGCATTTACCAGCCTCTTCATTTGTCCTGCAAAAACTATTGCTAGATTTGTTTTTGTCTTATGTGCTCGTACAATATATTCCACACCATCTTTAAAAAGATGATACTTATTATGCTCTCTATAAAAGACTGCTTTCTGGTCATACAAATATGGACTCCCAAGTACAATTCCAAAAATGTCAAGTGGTACTACATCCAATTCTACCTCATCCATAAACTTTTCAGTGATTGCAAATTTCAAAACACATTTCTTTGTAACTTGCAATTGTGTATCATTAGTAACCCAACCAAGAGGATAGGGTTTTTCATGAGGCATAGTAACTAAATGCAATTTCTTAACCACTTCTTCTGATATCAGATTTACTTGTGAACCACTATCAAACAATGTATCAATCTTTGTGTGATTTGCAATGACACGAACACGAAACAATGCACTTCTATTTTTATCATTTTGCTTAGAAGTAGATGGCAGATTTGTACTTGCACTAGAACTTGATTTTGCATCAATGGGACGTGAGATGCTTTTATTCTTACCCTGGATTCCGACACCTGTAACCTTTGTTTCATGACCTGAGTCGGATCCCAAGTCTTGAATAACTGCTGCAGTAGCTTTTGCTTTGCCTTTATCTTTGTTTCCTCCGTACTTCTTTGGCCTTAACTCCGGATGAAGTTTCCAACACTTAGAGACATCATGTCCCTTCTGACAATGTGAACATGTAGGCTTTTCACCCTCTTTCTTAACATTAGCCATATTCTTTTTCCCCTTATCTTTACCTTTCGATTTGCTGTCAAATTTAAATGATTTCTTCACAAAAGTATCATTATCATGCTTACCCCTAGCTTCTAAATTTGTAGCTTGAACACATACATCATCCAAATTACGGGGGTTAAACATCAACAAAGTATGTCTCAAATAAGAATGCATGCCACCAATGTACTTAAGAAGAGTTTCCTGTGTATCTAATGAAACATTCAATGCAATAGCCCTCTTTCTGAATTCACGAGTATAATCTTGAATGCTTTGTCCTTTAGCTTGTCTAAACATTTGCCAACTCATGGTTAATTGTTGAATATGTCCTAAAGGATAAAATTGCTTCCTTAATACTTCAATGAATTCATTCCAAACTGAAATAATTTTACCATTCTTTCGAATATCTTGCTGAATCTTGCTCTCCCACCAAGTAAGAGCCATACCACTCATCCTCAAAGTGGCCAATTGAATCCTGGAAGGGTCATCATTAATGCCCTTCACCCTGTAATATACTTCAAGCTGCTTGATCCAATTGTCTAACTTTTCAGCATCTAAATCTCCATTATAAATTGGCAATTCGAATTTAACATCCAATTTGAAATAAGGCATATTAGGATTTGCATTAGCATTATGTGAATGAGAAGCATGAGAAGAAGAGAAAGTTTGATTAGTATCAGGAGGATCACCATCACCTCCTACTCTTTTACCCTTTTCTTCCTTCTTCACTTCGGCATCTTTGGATGAAGATCCTTCTTCTTTCTTCTTCCTTTCTGCTCACTCATCGAGTAGAATTTCCATCATGGCTTTCATGCTGATAAAAGCCTCCAAAAACTCAGTTTCAGAAATAACAGGTTTTTCCCGTTCTGTATGTCCTTCTTCTTCCCCTCGTGGAGAAGACATGGTTCTTGAGAATGTTCTCCTTGAGCCAATCTCAGGATCTCTTTTAATTAATTCTCCTTCACCAAGATTTAACCTGGACCTAGTAAGCATTCACAAACTTGCACAAGCAGTTAACCTGCTCTGATACCATAATATGATCCGTCGGACCTCAACTTGAGTGCATTAAAAGTTTGTAAAGATTGTGTTTATCAGTTTGTTTAATTCATGGAACAACACTGACATAAATTAAATGCTTAAATAGAAATGAAAAAGAAAAACTAATAAACAGATGTGGGAAAAACAAACACAGAATCAGAGAGTCACAAACAGAAGTTGATAACGGAGTTCACCCCCTTCACTGGGCTACGTCTCCGGGTCCCTCTCCAATGGGTACCGATCCAATTAATCTCTTTAAAATGGTACAAAATGGTCCTGGGATCAACTTCAGCAACTGTAAACAGAATGCTGTACAAAGTCTTCAAGACCTCTCTTCTGGAAAATTATAATTAGCCTTCAAAAGGCAAAGAAAGCTAAAGTATAACAGAGAATGTCAAATTCCACAGAAACAACCTCTACTTCACCGCAAAACTCCCCTCATAACAAAAACACGATGCTCTGTGTTCTAAAAAAAAAAATCTCCCCTCCAATGTGGCCAGAATCGCCTTTATAAAAGCGTTACGTCCCCGATAAGTAACGGTTCAACTTGTTTTATCATCACAATTGTTATCTTCTTCATTTTCGTTACAACCATAAACTAAAACTGAACCATGCAATCCTGCCAAATCGCCGCACAAGCGTTATGTTACCACGACGTTCCATATCCCTGAAACATTGCAAAAGGAGGTTCATATGCTATACTCTTGACCTGCCAAACGTTACACATATCATGTTATCCTCTACTAAAGGTGGTGATGGTTTTGTTTTCCTGTTAAATGTTACAACCCGCCAAACAATGGATATCTGTTATGTATATGTTATACTTGCCAAAACGTTGACTAACCATATTAAGAAATGGAATATCCACCATATGTTCCGCCAAACTTTGCCATTTAATGTGACATTGCAACCGCCACCCAATATAACGTAACCGCTAGCTAACCGTGCACCCAATGCAATAAACATTTGATGTTACCATTTTATCTGCGGGGCTTGCCACAAATGTCGCAGCATCCACAACATCGCAACATATAACTAAGCTCCACAACGTCGCAGCATCCTCAAACGTCACAGCGTACGTGACCACGCGGGATTTTCACGAACCAGGCGATGTGCAAGTTGTGTGGCCCATGCTATAACTACGCGGGCTATGCTATAACTGCGTGGGCCATGCTATAACTGCGCGGCTATAACTGCACGAGCTATAACTACGCGGTGTTTAGCGTATGAGTTAAAAACATATATTAATAACCATTGTACCATATTGGATCAGTGTAATTTTTGAATATGAATAATCCACCAGATCAAGATCTGATCCCCATCTTCTCATAATTAAGATGGAATGCTGGAAATATTAATTACTTGCTGATCTACATCACATCACAACCGCCTCAGTCAGAGTTTGTAGAAGTACACCGTTGTCAGCCAGTCTGTCAGGATGAAGAGTTCACGTCTCTCCATATTTAAGCAGTTGAATTGAATTTCTGAAGTTAACTTTTTAGGTAGAAATTTATTATAGTCTTTAATGCTAGTTGATAGCTTCCAAGAGAAGAATTTTTTAGTCTTTGTATATGAAGAAGAAGAAAAATGAAAAACAAAAAGAAGAGTAGAAAAGAGAGCAAGTGTTGAAGTAGTGGAGAAGAAGAAGAAAAAATCTGAGAAGAGTTTAAGAGCTCAAGCTCGTTCTTTGGAATTTGTTGAGAGCCCAAGCTTTGTAAAAGGTGAAACATCATTGTAAATTTCCAAGTTTGTAATTGCAGTTATAGTTCTTGTGTTGTGTTGCAATAATATATAATTCCATAATTTATGGTTGTATGCATGTCGTATTTATCTAGCACATCTTCTCCATAATTACTTAAGTGAAATTTGTTTACATTTTCCATTGTGTGAAAGACACAAAGAATCCACAAATATTTCACCATGTAAAAGTTTGATTTTTAACAGTAGAGTGCTCAACACAAGTCTTACTTAAATTTTTGTATGCTATTTTGAGCTTATCACAATATAGTTGTGTCGAGGTTTATCCCAAGTTACGGGTTGGTGAAAAGTGTTTTTCATATTATAAGTTATTTGTCAAAGAAATATCCCTTAATAAAGTTTCTCTAAAAGTGGTCATGTCGAAGTGGGAGTTGGTCACAACCAAAAGTGTGTCGAAGATAAAATCTTGGCACAGTAAAAGCCCGTCGAAGTCTAGTGGGTGTCTGTTAAGGTAAAAGTGTGTCGGGTTAAAATTCCATAAAAAGTGTGTCAATGGAAAGTGAAAAGTTGAGTCCTGTCGCACACTAGTTTGCCACACACAAGTCTGTCATAGAGTTGTCCGTCACAGTAAATCCATGTCATAGTAAAAATATGCCACAGTAAATCCTTGTTGTAGTAAAAATTTTGTCGCAAGTATTTTCGTCAAAGTTAACCCAATGAGTAAAAACCGGAGTTTCCCAAAGGCAGTGTGTTTTATCCCCAAAATTAAAAAAAAAGGAAAATTTCTCATTGCAAAGTAACTCAAGTTTACTGTTGCATCTCTCTCTCTCCACACCACATCCAAGAATTTGACCATATTGATAGTTCTTGCATGAAAATTCCGAATAAATTCGAATTTGTCTAATATTCGATGTAGGTGACATAAAGATATAGATTCTAACAATTAAATTTTAAAAACCAATTTAAAAAAACCAAACTTTAATTATTTAAACATTATAAAACAAAATATACAATTTAATTTCATACTTTGATGTTAAATAAAATATTGATAACTAGTTGTCATTTCTCGCACTGGCCATATCCCTGGTTATTGAGATTTTATAATTTTCTCTTTCAAATACATGTTTGTTTTTATTATATAAATGTCTATGTACATATATGGTATATTTGTGAATATTTGATTAAAATTATTATATAATCACTATATTTTGTTGGTATTAGATATTTTATTACGTGTTGTTTTTGTATCGAATCATATTCATATCCATATTCGTACTTGAATTATACTACTATGCTTACATATACAAATAGAGATTTAACTTCATGCTTGAAATCATAGTAACGTGGGTCATCATGTTCCCTAGATTTAGTGATATACTTCCAAATAAGGAAACGAAGGTATCATTTTAAATGGTGGAAATAATTTTAAGGTTATATGTAAGGAGGATTGAAAATAACATTTTTATCATTATATTTGAAGCAAGGTTCTCGAGGGTGACCTATCTCCAAGTCTTACAAATTTTGGTTGTTGTAATGTAGTCGTTGAGATGTGTTGTTGTGTAATATGCTTATAATAAAATGTTTTATAGGAGGAGAGTATTTCTTCATTTGCTGCATCACTTGAAACATTGTCAATGATTTTACGAAGATCTATCAGTACAACATACTGGCTGATAAGTAAAAGCTTGTTCATCACCAAGAATCCTCGACATATATATTGAAGGTCTCACACATAATAAATTTGAGATTTATGTTCTCAAGTGTGAAGTGTGGACATACATAGGTAGTTGAGTATTGATTTTGATTACCTTGAGATGGGAAATATTAGATAGCATGGGTGTCCTTATTCAAATTACAGAGAGGCATAGAAGGAAAGGTAAACCATAATTAAAAAAAAAGTGCATGTAACTAACCTTTTGAAAATAATATATACATCAATATTGATCCATCCTAAACCAAATATATCAAGCACTAAGAGGGATCCAATTTCTATTGAGATGTAATTTTTTTAAATTTACACCTCAATATATTTGATTCCTCATGATTCTTGATATATTTAGGTTTAAAATCAAATCAATATAAATTTGTTTTTTGTTTAAGTAGAGTTTTTTATAAAAAAACATCATGTTACATCTCACCCATGTTCAAATATGGGGAGAGACAAAACATATTAAGTTACAAGCACCAATGGATGAACCATTGATTTCATATTATACAATAGTATATATGTGTTACATGTTTGATGGTTCAAGCCAATACCGACTAACTGATCATGGAAATTTATAATTGAATGTAACTAACACAAATTAACCAATGAGATTACTACTCCTAACACTCCCTCTTAATATCGAGAGTTACATTTTTAGTTAATACTCCCTCTTAAGTGTGATACTCTAATATTGCTAAAATGCAAATTTTAGAAATGAAAATACCGCTAGTTCATGTCTAAGGTAGACTTACAAACACATAAAAAAATTTCATAAACTCATGGTTTTCAAATCTGATTTTTGACACTGCTGCAAACCTTTTGTTATTTTCTTCAGTGTTTCATTTGGTTAGATTTAGGAATGTTTATGCTTTCTCACTATTGTTCATTTCTAACAATGGTTCATTCTTCATCTTTGAGATTTAATCACATAAATTGTTTGGCACCATCTTTGGTACATCAATTTCTCCCCATGTATGAAATATTCTTACCTTATCTTCAACCTTTTCATCAATTTTAGGCTATAGGTACAATTGTCAGCCCTGTTATCTCTAACAGTGGTCTATGGGCCACAACTTGATGACACAAACTCTCTAAGAGACTCATGAAATCCTGTGATATCATGCACATTTGTGCTACAAGTATACATGTTGAAATGGCATACAACAAACATGCTTACAACAAACTAGGGACACTAACATGCCTATGACAAGGAATTACAACTTGGACCAAAACTAGAAGGTGTCGAGTACAACCGATCATGCACCTCATTACACCATACGCTCAATTATATTATGACCATTACATTCTTTATGCATCCTTTTTGCTACAAAAACAAAATTTGACATACTTGTATTGACTAGGAACCAACTGTACCTTTGGGACAGACATTGATACATAGATTGAACTACCGAAAAACCTATGGACATACTTCCATATACCAAACCATCTAGGTACCACCCACTATGTTTGCCAATTTTCTAGGAAAGTACTCTATCTATGGGGTTTATCTGAATCAATCCAACATGATACTATACCAACACAATGTAGCAATGACAATATAAAACATAAGTATTTTAGATACTTGTGCCACACAGGGAAATATTGATGCATTCACAAGCAACAAATATATGAATACAACCTCATATCTTGATCATGCGCAAAATGGTGTCTTTTTTTCTTTCATCTTTGTCACTAGATCATGTTCAAATATGGGGAGAGACAAAATATATTGAGTAGAAACCATGAATGGTTGAACTATTGATTTCATATTATTAAATGTTATATATGTTACATGTTTGACGGTTCAATTCAATACTGGCTAACCGATTCTAGAATTGCATAATTGAATGCAACTAACACACTAACTAACGATATTAATATTCCTACCTATAAGGTGTTTCCTTTCAGAATGAGTTAATAATGATGTCGTGTGGATATTTCAAGTTAGAGACAACAAGAAACAAGCGCTTAGCACTGTGTTGATGAATTAAAATCTAGGTTTTAGTTCACATAAGATTTTAAATATTTCCTTTACTAGCAGAAAACCTGAGTTCAATGGAGAGTCGATTAAGAATGAAATATGGATTTTCATAGTTTTGTCCACTAATTCCAAATTCTTTTTTGTAAAGAACCTAAATGCTTGACCACCTCATTAGTGAGTTCTTTAAAAGGAGGTCTAGTAAATCAAGAGGAGGTTCCAATAATTCAAGATCTCTGATCTCAACTAAGAGGAGGGTGAGAGTCTCATTATTCTTTCATTACTTTCATATTTCATACATTTAGTTTGTTGACTACATGTAACACTTCAAATCGTGCAAAGGAAGGAGAAAGGAGTGAGCCCTTAGTTTGATGTTTGCATTTGAGGTGTTCTATATTTCTTGTCCACTTCTGTTGAATTTCATCATATTTTTCATATTCATAAGTGGTGATTTTGCAAGAACATAAGCTCATTCCAACCGTTAGTGATTCATCCAAGCTCAACTTGTTTGTATTCTCATATATTCACCTAGGTTATGTATAATTGTGTTTAAACTTCGTTCGTTTTTTGTAGAAATCATAAAAAACTTATGTTATATTGAGCGAATTTTGTATGAAGCACCATTTTTGTTGAAGCAATTATAAAATCATCATGTTTTCTTGCAATCATTCTACTCTTTTGTTTATATCGGAGTTCAATCTAGTTAACGACTTTGAGATATCGTTCACGTTCATTGTAGGTTAATCCACATGTATATTTCACGAAGTTGACCTTAGCATCTATGTTCTTGTTTTCATATGCGAGTAATGTATTTTATTTTAACATGTTGTACCTTTTCCCGAATGCGAATGTAGGATGGCGAATAGGGAGCAGGATCAAGATTGAAGGGCTGGTCTTAATTTCATATTGAAGGTTATATATTCATGCAGCCCTTCATTGATGAAGGGCTTTCAAAAAAACTCACATTTCAAATGACAGTAATAGATTAATTGCACACTTCATTAAAAAAATGTGCTAAAAAGATAATGCATTTCAATTAAATTTATGACACAATTTTTTTTTAAAATAAAACTTTTTTTTTTCACAGGAAAAAATACCAGTCTTTGTTATTCATATGAATCAAAAGACATATTATACATCAACCATCTTCATGATAGGAGGAAGTAACATTCTAGTTCAGCATATAGACAAATAGAAAGAAAAGTCTGCAAAGCTGCCAGTCAACAAAATAAAAACAAAGTCTGATCGTAGCAGACTTTTCTCATCATCCCTGAATTATCAGGTCAGAATATGCTGTATAATCAAAAGTGACCTACAAACATACACTCCTAAGCAAGACTTGCTAGCTGATAGGTCTCCTATGTAATAGACAGAGAAATAAGTACATCTGCATGTCATTCAAACACTGAAAAAGATGATAAACAGTAGCTAAAAAAGTATGAATTGGCCATGTTCAATGACCTTCCCATCCAATTTTTCAGTGAAATATCCAGATCCCAATTCCATTTTCAGAGCCTGCTTTTGAAGACCATCAGCTAGCATGTTGTGCTCTCGGAAGATATGTTTGAAGATTACCGGTGGGACAAGCTACAGCATATAGTTTATTTCATCACACCAGTGCATCAGAGTAGGAATTTCAAGGGCTGTAAGTCTGTTTATCCAATAAATAATCACCATCGAATCACCAAAAATCAAATGAATGGGCATACCCATCAAACAACTCACTCTAAGAACAGCCCAAAGAGCCAGAAGTTCTGCTCTTGTATTCGTACCACAACCACAGTCCAAAGAGAAACTATAAAAACTTATGACATCTTATGACATATTCAAGTGGAAACAGTTTGCTAACTCTGGCTTAATGGACAACACAAACGCAATAATGGCTGCCGTTTCAGAATCCTCATAAAAGTTTCAAATTTCAAATGTAAATAAAACATAAAGCTGTCACCAACCTTTATGATAAGTCTGTCCAATACTTTGAAAATGGCTATTCGCTGTGAATTTCAAATTGCCTATAAATATTAAAAGTTAATACTACAAAATTATGCTACTATCATTATAACAAAAAAAAAACTTAAAATATAAAACACATTTGAAAAACGTTAAATATCTAAATATCTTTAAATATACAAATCATCTTTCATAACCATGTTATGGATTACTCTTTATAAATATTTAGGATGTAGAATACACACATTGCTAATTTTAAAGCTAAATAATAAGGCGCTGGTTTAAACATAATATAATTGAAATTTTTTGGATAATTTTTGTTGGAAATCTTACTAAAATTTTAGTTTTTGGAATAGTAAATATCATTTGTTAACATTACATAATGTAATTTAAATATAATAAATGTTTGCTAGAACGAAAGTTACTAAAAGCTCCAATTCTTATAATAAATAAACTATTTCATTTAAAAACGTTAAATAATAAATTTAAAAAATATAATTTATAATTTAAAATTATATAACTTTTTAATTTCTCCTTACAAACAAGTCATCACAACCTTCCAATATTAAATACATACATATTCTTAAAATAACCTAGAATGAGTATTTAAATAAAAAAGCCTCACCATTTCATCATGGTCCACTCTTTTTTTTTTTAATTCCTTACTTTGGAATTGACACAATGATCTATTTTAAAAAGTAAGATGATCTAAGCAACTTAGTCGTAAAAATTGATATTTTTATGTGGAAAAAACCTTAGCCGTAAGAATAAATGTATCTATTTATACTCTACTGATTGTTATTTGTCCCGTCTAAATCCACCCATCAATTCTGCGTGCTGATCATAAGCGTTAGTTCCCATTATTGGGGCCAGAATAGTATAAATTGGGGTGAGTTTTGGCTCATCCTCCGAGAATAGTATAAAGTTATGATGGCTATAAGTCTGTCCAGAATCAGACAGTGCAGAAGTAGAACGTCTTGAAGAGGAGACAACATCAAATAAGACCAAAAGAACATTCAATTCCAAATGGAAAACTCAGCAGTAAGGTGCTTACAACATAAATTCTGTCAACAGTCAGCAGTAAGGTGCTGTCAACAGTCAGTAGTAAGGAGCAGAGATATTACAGTTTTCCTTAAAAAAACAAAGTCTGGAGCAAAACTTATGAAATATTATGTAACCCATCTAGCATCCAAACTAGAATACTATGTCATATATATTCAACACATCAACAAAAATGAAATGTTATAGCTGCAATCCACCCCATCTCCAGACTCCAAACAGAGAGCTACAATATATATGTGGATTCAATGAGAGAGTTGAATCCTTGAGAAAACATAAATAACATGTAAACTACCAGTCATGTCACTATAATATAATCTATAGTTAGGTAAGAAGAAAAACATTGATCCATAGTTGTATCTGCCCAGCTACAATGACAAAATACCAGCTGTAGAATTGTCTTCAAAAATTAACCATCGAAAGGCAAGGATGGATTACATCAGAGCAACTATATATTATACTATGAATTACATTGTTCAAAACTATATCTTAAATCACGCTAGCTATGAATCTATTTTCCTAGTGGAAGAGGATTTCTAGCTTTTGTCTGTTTCCATACATCATAAATACCATTCCAATCTACCTCATTCAGAGCATGAGGTGCACAGAGAGAGAGAAACATTAACATATCCAATGTTTCTAAAGAAAGTCTTGATCTATCATCATTTTTTATCCGACTTAATTTTGAGAAGCCTCTTTCACATACTGCTGTGCTTGCTGGAATAACAAGAATAATTTGCCATAGCTGCATTAAACATGGAAATCCTTCAAACCACTCATGTTCTGCTCCACATAGGTCCCATGCTCCAAACATATGCTTTTTTGGATATGACCTATAAATAGTACAAGTAAATTCATCCATTTCACCGAAACATTTAACATTGTCCACAATAGGTGAGTCTCCAACATTGAATTTCTCGCATAAGCGTTCTAACCATCTTCTTGTTTGAGAGTCTCTATCATCCATATATTCATAGTAATTACAAGGACTAAAAAACTTAGCTGCATTAAATATAGGTAAATCTGTGAACCTTGCATTTAGAAAGTCGATCACCTTCATTACAAAACTTTTTCCCAACATAATGCAATCATCCAATGTCCCCGATCTTTGTGACTTGGGCAATCTTTCAAACCTCAATGCATGTACATGTATCATACCTGTGCAATCTGCAAACTCAATAGTTCCTTGTTGTGTTTTACTTAAAAATGATGACATGTGCATCGTACCTGCCCCAAATGTGCCTCTTAAAAATCGCTTATGAAGCAAGCTAATGGTAACATCCAAAGTAGTTCCAATGGATGTAATATCAACATGATCTTCTTGGAACTTTTGATTCAGCTTATTTAACTCAATAAGCACATCTGCAAGTAAATGAATGCAAAACTACACTTGAAATAATGTAGCCAGCTCATACATTTTTTTCTCCCCTAACTCCCAATCTCTTAACAAAGCAGTCATGAGCTTCACAAGTCTTTCCATAACCTTGCCTCTAGACAACCACCTAATGTGATGAATTTGTAACACTTCTAACCTTGTGATTTGAAATGAATCCATGAGGTCCTTCAATTCTCCATGTCTTTTGGCAGACTTTCCAAGCCATGAATAAACTTTATTTGCAAACTTGTCAATATCTTGCAACTCTGGAAAATAAGATGAAGCATCATTTGCTACTAATGCTCCTCGATGAGCTATGCAGTGGATATCTATTAAATGAGGAGCATGTCGACGAAGCTTAGTAGCTAAACCTTCACGATTACCCCTCATTGCGGAAGCCCCATCAGACCCAAATCCAACTAGTTTTGTCAAGGATAGATCCATTTCAACTAAAAGAGATGTAACAGCATCATACATAGACTGTGAAGTGCCATCTCTAATTTTAAGCAATTGTATGAATTTTGTAACACACTGGCCTCTTCCTTCATTTGTTAGATAGGTAATGTAAATGATTAAATGTTGCACCATAGTCCGATCAGTACTTTCATCAGCTGAAATAGAGTAAAATGGGCTGTTGGAAATTTCATCTTTTAATTTTTTTCAATATACTTCTTTCGCAGCTTGTAAAAACTCTTTTCCAGATGATGTGTTTGTATATGCTGAGTATTCATCTGTTAAAGGCATGTGAGGAGTTTTTTTATACCTACTCAAGTCACATATTGACTTATATACTTCTAAGGGTAAGTCATGTATTGCAACAAAATACATGTTCTCAATTACTGATATAATTCTCTCTTTCTCAGCATCTACCATTAGCTCTACATGTTTAGTAATTGGAAGAGTACTCCGTTTTCTTTCTCCATCTAAAAGTTGCATGGCAAATTTATAAGCCTCTGATTTTGCATGGACACTTAGACCACTGACTTGAAGAGTAGTACTTCCATCTTTAGAAAATGTAGTTTCTCTTTTGAATTTTACACACCATGAACATTTAATCCTTTGAACACCATTAAGATATTTAATAACGTAAGCCCATGGAAATCTTGTTTTCCATTTGGAATTGAATGTTCTTTTGGTCTTCTTTGATGTTGTCTCCTCTTCAAGACGTTCTGCACTGTCTGATTCATGACCTTCAAGTGGCAAATCATCAAATTCATTTGCATGGTGCATTGGTTGATTAGAGCATTGAGGAATACCAAATGCATCAGCAAGAGAAAGCCGTTTTTTATCTTTCTTAGGGCGACCAAGACGTGACATTTCTCAGTAATTTATCCCTGTATTCAATTAAAAGTATAAAAATAATTCAATTCAGAAATAAACCCACACCAATCCTTAAAAAATTACCTAAAACACCTATTCTTGGATTCACAAATAAGCATTAGTTGCAGACCCATTTGGATTCTATAGAATAAGTTGTTAATTCACATTATTTATATGACAAACAATGAATCCTATAAAACCATTTCTAGCAATGAATCTTTGATTTTTGTAATAGATATATCAGCAGTAAGGCCTTGTAAACAAAAAAAAATCAGATGCCTTTTAGGAATACATAACACAATTTTTCGGTTCTAATTATAAACAATAAAAAATCAGATGCCTACAGGAATACATAACAAAAGTTGATTTGCAAACCCAGAAACTGTGTTAAAAAACCCTTATGGTTGGTAGGTTATTGCTAGTCTTAATTATGATGGAGAAGCTGCAGACATTTGGTCTCGTGCTGTCATTCTCTTTCAATTCTTAGGAGGTTTCTGTCCCTTTGAATATTTTAGTCCAGAATATTTTAGTCCTATTGACTTTGAAAGTTTCTAGAGGATGATGATTACTCTTCTCTTAATTATTCAAGGACATCCTTCTACCGTTTCAGTGTTAAAGATTGAATTGCAAATAAATAGAAGAGTGGAGATTTGAGTATTAATGTTGAATCTGGATTTGACCTTGTCTATAACATCCATCAAATACATTTAGCAATGGAAACAATTCCAAAAATCCAGTTAGTGTTTAGCTTGTAATAGAAACAGGGGAAGAAAAGTTGCATTCAAAGACTAGATTGTATAGCCCCATAGATTTTTTATTAAAAAATGCAAGGTGTGTGATTAGTACTATTCTAAGAGCTATATGTTTCTGTCTCTTGGAAATTGCTAACAGGTATATTTCTTAGTTTGTGAACAAACATGTCTGTATGTTCACACTAATTCTTTTCAATAATTTCATGAGCTTTGTGCCATAAAAGCTAGTATTCAAGGAACTCTTTTGTAGCATAACCCAATGCATAAATGTATCTCACTTCAAAAATCAAAATTTGAAGTTGACTCTTTGAAATGAATAGATCATACTAAATGTAATTTATTTATTTTTTACTGATTTGTATTAGAAAATGAGTAATTTGAAGTAGACTCTCTTTGAAATGAATAGGTCATACTAAATGTAATTTTTTTGTTTTTTACTAATTTGTATTAGAAAACGAGTAAGGAGATCATACTAAATGTAATTACACCATCATACTTGAGATAATCAAAACTATTCCAAAGACAGAAAATCCGCGTTATACACACACATTGTGGAAATTGAGTAGGAGACCTATCAGTAAAAAACAAAAAAATTAACGGGCGCCCCAATAGATTTGTTAATGAGATCCCACTTATATTTGTTGAGGGAAACATGGGAATGGCTGTAGACTCTGCGAGTTGCAGCAATGGTTGAATCTGCTGAGGAATTTAGGGATCTTCCGCTTAAAATACAAATTTCTTACTACTACCCCGATTATAGAGCAGTTTTGGGGAAAACAGCAGTTCATTAGAGGAAATTTGGGGTCTAAAATGGGCCTCCTAAGGAAAAAAATAAAATAATAGCGAAAATAATAAAATAATAGTTAAAATAATAAAATAATAGTTATTAATTTTGGAGTAAGAATGAAAAAAATGCTTTTTGTGTTCGTATTTTAGAAATATCTCCCTGTGTTTTTACTTAAATTCTGAGTGGGAGAGCTCGTTGGATGCAAAATTTAATTCTGCATCCAACGAGTACCCACATTGCATACTTTTGACGGACCCTGCTACCCCAAAAAGAAGAAATACCTGAAAAAATGTGATGATGATGTCATCATCATGTTTTTTTCAGGTATTTCTTATTTTTGCGGTAGCGGTTTCCGTCAAAAGTATGCAGTGTGGGTACTTGTTGGATGTGAAATTAAATTCCTCATCCAATGAGTTCGCCCACTTGAAATTTGAGTAAAAAGACAGGGAGATATGTAAAAAATACGAACAAAAAAAGTAGTTTTCTTTTATGACAAATATGTCAATTCAACCATTATGGTTGACTCATTTTATTGAAATTCTATTGGTTCTTGAATTCCAACTCACAAAATTTATTGTTGGCACGTTTTCTTATAAGGCCCATTTTAGACCCCAAATTTCCTCTAATGAGTTTTAAAAGGAGAGCAGTTTTGGGGAAAACAGGGGAAAACAACAGTTAGTTTTAAAAGGAGAGCAGTTTTGGGGAAAACAATGTAACAAAGTGGCGAATCGGCGAATCTTAGGCCTCTCACTCCAAAGCCTGCTGCACCAGGAAGCCTCGTGGATCTCCGCCAACCTACATATTCTTCTATTGCTGTAGCTGCTGATTTACTTGGAGATCAACTCAATCCAGATCCAAATGCAAAAATGGACAGACAAAACATCTCATTCAACTTTAACCATATTCAAAGCCATGGAAAATTTCTTTGTGCTACTGGTAAGTTTATTTATGTCTTTATCCCATCTAAATTTTATTAAACATTTTTGTGTAATTTAACTACGTTTTTATGCCGTGTCTGCTTAATCTTAGTATATTATCAATATTCATGTTTTGAAATTCGATATCATATAGGTGATAATTGATATTATGCCTCATTGAACTTTCTATGAAATGATTTTCCTTGCAAGCTTAAAACATGGTAGCTTTAGGCATCTTAAGAGCCTCCCAAAACTTGAGGCTCTTATCTGTATAAAAAAGCTAGAGGTGCCACCGTGCCAGTCAGATTATAAGAAAGGATAGGAAAGAGTCTGGCGGTGATAGCTTTTTGAACTGAGAAATTATTTTAACATGTTGCTTACTATACACATTATCATTTATAAATGCTTGAAATGCAATTTTTGCTTATGGGGAAATGCCCCTGATTGTTCATGTGGAATAAGAGTCATAGGGAATTACGGCGCATCATCTCAAGCAAACCCCAATTCCTGACAATTCGCAAACCCCAACAAGAGCAAACCCCAAAAGAGGAAAAAGGAAATGCTTGGAAAGCGCATAAAACAATTAATTAAGAAGAACATGGATACCTCAGACCTGCAGAGGAAAACAGGATGCAGATAGACCTGTGCAGACTCCAGAGGTCACCACCGCCACACCAAGTACAACCAGCTAGCGATGCTACCTTCTATGCAGCTTAGAACCAGGGCCACCAGTTAGTGATGCTACCTTCGAACCAGTTAGCGATGCCAGTGGGCCGCGACTCACGAGAGGATGCCGGAGTCGTCCTTTGCAGCCCATCCCTCAGTCCCTGAGCCTTCAACCGACCTGATTCTCTGACCTTCACCGTCTTATCTTCTCTTTGTCATCGAACACGAGACTCGGATTGAATTCCCACACAATACAAAGGTAAACAAGTTGAACAGCACGCATAGGCAGACTTCATAACAGAACAACGGAGTCGCGGACTAGACACAATTCAAAAGAAAACGATGGGGCGCCCGGGTGAGTGAAGAGTAGCTCTGGAATTAAATTCTGGAGTAAAGAAAGCCTACCATTAAACCTGGAGTCTGGAGAGTCGAGACTCGAGACAGTCCGAACGAGTGACACGTAGCCTGGTGTAAATGCTGGTAGCCTGGTAGGAGTCAGGACTGGCAATAAATGGCTGTCACCCATAAAAAATTGATGACGGGCGATTTTAATGACAACCCTTTAAATGTCATTTAAATTTAAATAAATAATTTTTTTTTAAAATGTCAAAAATTCAAAACTTCATTTTATATGACGGGGAAAATTGAGATGCCACTTCACTGACGGGCTGAGAGGCCTTTGACAGGCCCTGACGGCCTCAATTTTGATCCCTGATAGGGAGCATGCGGAAAAGACCTCAAAGCTCCTACTCCTCTCTCCTCATGGTAACCAATGATTTCCAAATCCACGCACATTAATACTCCACAAATTAAAAAGTCAAGGTCTTCATTGAACCTCGTAGTCGATGTGTTGTTGACCTAGGATGCATGTATTGTTCTCATAATGTTTCTCTACATTGGATTTATTTCCCTCAGGATAGATTTTGATATGGACTCCAAGGAATAAATTTTCCATAGTCAGAATCGCTACAAGAAACATGTTGTTAGATTTTTTCTTTGGTGTAAGGTTGGCCATTTATGTGAAGGTGGAGCATTTTAAATACGTTGTTTGTCTCCCTCTCTCTCTCTCTGTTATTTATGGTTTTGGCATCTCTCTTGTTACAATTTGGATCCATAATTTGCATAATTATAGGCCCAATCAGTGGTTTAAGGCTGCGAAGATGTCAAGAAGGTTGCGTGCCACCCCCCAGAGGGATAGTAGAGGATGTGGCAGTGATGGATGCGGAGGTAGCATAGATACCTCATATAGTGATTTCAATAGCTTGGTTCTGGGTCATTTGTGAAACCTCCTAGATGACTGGGAGGAAGAGATGGTTGTTCAACAGTTGGTCGGTCGGCAATATCAGGTCCATCGTAGAAACTATTTCTATGTGAAGAATATGTTAGCCCATATACTTATGCAAGCTCAGGATCAGAGAAGGGAAAATAGCCCTCAACCTCCCCCTTCCCCCACACCTATTGTTAATGCTTTTCCTTACCAAATCCCCATCGTTGGTGTCCAAGCCAATGGTGGCTCCAGAAGGACTTACTGGTGAAGATATTCCCATAGCCCCGAGCAAGACCAACATGCCTTCCTCAAGATGCTACAAATAGGGAAAAGTGGAGTGCAATGGACATGCCAATCTTGAGTTTTTCAGGAAGACGGATGCCCTCCCGACTAAATAGGTATTGGAAGACTCTTCACAATCATAACCTTACAAGTGCCCCATAGTGGAATATAAATTGGAGGTCGCTGAATTTGGATGCAAAACCAAGTAACTTCTATAGTTTTTTCATTTTCATCCCTCTTGCAGTTTTTTAGGTTTTTTTAGTTTTTCAGGTTGATGAAGTAAGTAGTTTTTATTGTTAAATTGCCATAGCCTTGTGAGGATTTTTTGATCAAATGAAAATCAAGAACATTTATTCAAGGATAATCCTTCTCAACAATTTTCATACATTTCAGTTTGGTAGACATACTTTGTTGAATTTGGGATGGGTAATTATGCTTGTCTAGCTAGTATATGTTTTTGTTATAGTAGCCAGAGACTTGCTAGAAGCTCTGTAAAACCTGTAAATCTCATGAATACCTTTTCATGTACTCTCTTTTTGTATATTAATAAAAAATTTCTATGGAACTTGCAAAAAACATGTTGTACCTTTAGCAAGAAGTTTATGTCTATTTTCATTTAGTTTGGTTTTAATTTTTCCATTTTAAATTCTTTTGTTTTATTTTATTTAAATTTGTAAAAATAATGCTATGTAAATAACTAAAATAAATAGTGCTTAAGGGTTTGATATAAGTGGTAGATGTATAATGTATGTCTATTTTAAACTTTTCATTATTCCTACATTTTATATATTTTAATGTTTTTTAGATTTGTTTATATTTTGTATATAAATTTTATGTTTTTATTTATTTATTTAATTTTTATTTCATAATATTAATTAAACAACGACAATAACACCAACAACAAAAACAAAAACAACAACACAACAAACAATAGGATTGTATATTGTTAGTTGCACTAGTGTAGTTCTTTTGCATAAATAGATTTAAATTTATTGTATCTCATTTTGATCTCTAGTGTAGTTTTTTTTGCATCTCATAAGGTATAACACTTTTTTTTGTCATTTTATCAAGCTTGTAAATAATTTGTTTTATTTCATTTTACATATCTATCAAATGTGTAAGCTGTGGGATTGTTCCTAGCACGCTCCCTCACTCAAAATAGAGGCAAGTAGGTTAAGTTGCACAATTGTTTGTGTGGACTTGACATATCATTAGAGGAAATTCCAACTCAAAATGGGCCTTCTAAGAAAAACAATAAAATAATAGTTAAAATAATAAAATAATATTTATTATTTTTGGAGGAAGGAAAGAAAAAAACTAATTTTTTTGTTCATATTTTCGACATATCTCCCTATGATTTTACTCAAATTTCGATTGGGAGAGATATTTGGATGCGATATTAAATTCTGCATCCAACGAGTACCCACTCGGCATACTTTTGATGGACCTCGCTACCCCAAAACAAGAAATATCTGAAAAAATGTGATGATGATTTTTAGGTATTTCTTGTTTTTGGGGTAGTGGGGTCCGTCAAAAGTATGCTGAGGGGGTACTCGTTGGATGCGGAATTTAATTTTGCATCCAGGGAGCTCTCCCGATCGAAATTTGAGTAAAAACACAGAAAGATATGTCGAAAGTACGAACAAAAAAAGTAGTTTTTTTTATGATACCTATCCCCAAATTTATATTAATTTTTTTTTAAGACCTATGCAGTATTTCAAATTTAAATCAATTTCATTGGCTAACACATGATGACATGGAATTTGAATTATGGTTAAAAGGCCCATTTTGAGTTAAATTTCCTCTAATTTTGCGAGGATATAAGTTTAGGGTAACAATCCCGCCTATATTTCCTTAGCCTAGCAAGATTCCAAAAATTTTGGTAAAAGTATTTTCATTCCTTTTTATCAACTGAACTATAACCAAAAAGATGTTTGTGAGTCTAAAGGAGGTGGAAAATAATATACATCAAGAAAGAAACATGTGGCTTTCCTGATGAAATGATGGATTACTCTTGATCCTAGGGGTAAAGGAACATGATTGCATGATACAAGAAGTTATATTGATGTAAACACCCATGGTGGCAGACTACTATTTTCCAATAAAGGAATAATGTAGTGAAGGGTGTGATGTCGTTTTATAGGGTACGTGAACCGAAGGGATTCCAAAGGGATGGCTTGATATATTCAATGTACACAAATGGGGTATAGAAATTATATGTTGGGTTAAGTGGATATCCCTTAAAGGTAGTGTGCACCTTACCTCGAAAGGGTTCTGATCCTTGAGTGGTGCCATATTTTGAGACAAATCGCTATATCATGACAAATGGTTTGAGATAAAGATGTTTGAAAGTCAACAACAGGGAAATGAATAGTAGGAGTGATCACAACATTATCCCAGGCAATGTAACCTTTAGCAGTGATGCCTTGCCCCCCTCCCCCACCAAGATGAAGGAGATGTATATGCATATGATAGGTATAGATTGTAAAAACAATTGCTTTTGTTTCATGAATGTTGGTGAAAAACACTAAATAAATTATTTAAACATATTCAACGATTTAATTGTCAACCCAGAGAGAGCGTAAACTTGTGAGGTACAAACAAAATATATGTAGGGGCAGAGTATTGCTAACTTAATCTAATATTCTAGGTGACTGAAATTAAAAATACATGCGACTGAAATTGAATTAAGCTTGCAAAAGCAGGAAATGAAAAGAAATCTAATCTAGAAAAGCAGAAAATTGTGTGAAATAAATCTAATATAAAAAAGCATAAGATTGCATAAAATAAACTGATATAAAATAATCAACATTAACTTGTGAGCTCACATAAAATCAACACAACTAATTCATAACCAAGACATCATTGAAAATCTATACTAACAATTCATAAGAAATAAACTCAAATTAACATGAGAGAATAAAAGGATTTGCATTAAGCATCATCTCCATTACATAACAATCAAAATATACTCTATGACTAACTCTCAAAAGACATAAACTATTCTCTACTTCCAAATCACTAGAGAGATCTCTAACAAAATGAGGAGAGAGCCCTCCTATTTATACATGAATTCAAGATAACTAATGATAATTACAGATCCACTATTCTCTTAATTTATCCCTTCAAATCCTCAACAAATCCACTTTTCTCTCAACTCATCCCTTCAAATCCTCAACAAATCCACTTTTCTCTAAACTCATCCCTTCAAATCCTTCATGATATCTTGGATAAGATATTCCATCTCCATGATCTTCTCCTTGAAATTAGCCCACATCTTGGAGATGAAATTCGAATTTGAGGCTAGGTGGTGACTTTTGAGCTTGTTAAAGTCTTCAAATATACCTGTAATCGTCACCAAACTCATCCAAATTTGAGGTATAATGAAAATATATTAATTTTCTTAATATTTAACCATAAATTCACTCAAAATACTCAAAAAAAAATTATTTGGAAAATGGTAATATAAACCCATATGTATTATCAAAGTGGTGGATATTAATGGTTTTATGGAAAGATAAAATAGGAATAAGGTGACAAATGGTATATGAAAGATGAATAAAATGTGGTATTTTTGCGACTCAACATTCCTCCCAACTGAATGTGTTGCATGTCCTCATGCAACTGTACATAAGCTTTTTGGCTTTGCATGATGATGTTTGTAACCGTAAATCATTCTATGATGTGAAATGCATAAGTAGCAACTGATTTTTCTTTCCTTTATATATATTTATATTTGTGTTTGGTTCTTGTGTGACAACCATAACAAATGTTGGTTCTTGTGTTAACAACATTCATTTCTTTTAGTTGTATTTTTGCTTCAATACATAGGATTTAAAAGTATACATTCACTGGAAATGATAAGCTATCAATCTTCATTGGAAAACATTGTCTTCATGTTATGAGTTATGAAAATTGTAATAAAATGTATGTTTGAAGAGACATGTTGGTCAATGGTGAATAAGACGATGGAAAAAAAAATGGAATCACATGGTAATGAATATACCCGCCCCCCCCAACTGAAGATGTCTTAGGTTCATGAAAATGAGTAAGGTAATGTAACATGGTGATGGAATTTTCCAAATTCTTTCATTTCTAGCATTTAAGGAATTACATGGTTAAAGATTAGAAAACAGCATACCTCCACTTACCCAAAAAATTGATGAACTTATGCAATAGGAATGTGGCTGATACTGTTGCTGGACCATAGAGTGTGAAGTGAAGAAATCTGAACTGCTGTTTGGTTGGATGAAGTAAAGGATGAAATCTGAAAGTAGAACTGTAGTACTCTCATATGGATGAAGTATGTTGTTGTAAAACTGCTGATGGAGTCATGCAAAGTATATAGTCTTCACCTGCTACAAAACCCGATGGTACAATTCTTACCATGTGAATAAATGTGACAATGTCGAGCATGGAAAGAAGTCATTGGATTACCAACCATTGATGAATGTCATTAACCAATGCGAGGAAATCTCACCATTGATGAATGTCATTAACCAATGCAAGGAAGTCTCACCATTGATGTCAATGAGTGCCAAGGTACCTAATTACATCGTGCAAAGTGAGAATAAATAAGTTGATGTCGAGCCACTTGCAAGATCTAATGATCAAGGGACATTGATGTATTCCCATGATTGTCAACGAGAGAACTTGCCATTAAGGCATGCAAGCCTCAAGGTACTAAAAATGAACTCTAGTCTCTATTCCAGATAATGTGTTGAGGTCGATGGGGAAATACTTGTTGAAAGGTGGGCCTTAAGGAATCCCACATCAGTCAACACGAGTTATATATAATGAAGGGTAGGACTATATATGAAATATCTCACGGTCAAACATTTTTTATGGCAGGGATAACAAAGCAATTTAGTCATGGAAAGGAAGCTGAATGGTTTTATTCAAAAGGAAAAAGATAAACTGAAAATGAGGAAAATGTGTGCGATTCAGAAAGGTGGACATGTGGGAAGTCATGATCATATAAGGCAGTTAAAAAGCAGAATCCAACATGGATGACGAATAAGCTTGGAAGGAAAAAGGATAAGTAATCATGAAATGGTGTAATTGGTTTCTGAAAGGATTCTTTGTGGCAACAAAATGTCATGACATACATAGTGGAAACTCAACTTCTTCAAGCTTTTAATGGAACATTTTTTTTCTGAAAAGTTTCTACGATTTTGGAAATTAGTTTTGCATGCCATTAGTTCGTCTTTGAAATTGCAAAAGGTTAGCATTTTCCTGCAACAAACTTGTGAGAGCATTGAAAATATAGAAAAATATGTGCTTAACAAACCAAGTCGAAGAGAAAAATGATTTTATACCTCAACATAGCAATGCATATTAAACAACTCTTCTTGTCAAAACCTATTTCTGAGTAACTTCCGAAAACAAGTTAGCGCAACAAACATAAAATTTGATCAAGTTCATTTGTAGTTTTTAATTTTATTATTTGTTAGCTAATGCTTTTTATTTATTTATATGTTTTTAGTTTTCAATTTATTTATTTTTATTTTATTTTTGTAATGTTATCATAACCCTTTTATAATTATTTTTAAAGTGTTTTATATATATTTTAAATTTGATTTATTTACCACAAGAACAAATTTGTATATATCTATTTTAATTTGATAAACCTCTCTCTCTCTCTCTCTCTCTCTCTCTATATATATATATATATATATATATACTAAATTATGTGAATGTGTTTTTTTCTAAAATTTTTAATTGTTTTGTAATAAAACAAAAAAGAAACAAATTGAAACAAAAATCAGAGTTTTTACATCCTCCTTTTACAAATATGAATGTGTCCTTATGTAATGATTGTGCAATAGGGAGAGAGGGTCGATCCTTTCAGTGGTCGACCCCTCTAAAAACAGACTATCTTAATGATCTGGAATAGAGAAGAGTGTGCAAACAAATCATTTTTTATGATAAATTTGGTAGCTTGAAACAAACACCTAATATGAAAGAAATGCAATTTGTTATTGCATAATCATTTGCAGGCATGGTTTATATTGAAACGAACACCTACCTCCCCTAAACCGAATATGTGCCAGGTCCCACTGTGCAAAAATAAAAATCCAGAAGAAGGCTTGGTTGCGACATTAGCTGCCTTCAATTTTAAAGACGCATATTAATTTTATAACATTATTTTATGTTTACTATCTTTATAATATTTTTATATTTTTTCAATTTTTATGTTTTGTCTAAAATTTTTATTGTTTTAAAAGATACACACACACACACACACACACACACCAAACACTCTTATGAAAATAGAAACAAACAAACAAATGATTTATTATATTTGTAAAGCACTCAACACTTTCTTATAAATGTCAAATTATTACTACGATATCAATTAACATTGTCAATATTAATGTAGTATTATTACCTAAGGTAATTCAATGTCAACTAGTGATTTATGCAAACTTATATATATTTCTGGTTTTTTCAAAAACCTTGTAATTTTTATTTTCAAAGTGAGTGTTTTCCATATTTTCAAAGTGAGTGTTTTCTTGACAATTTTGAAAATATGGGGAGATGCAACAAGACCGACCTTGTTAAATGCACATGTTTGATGGAAAGCCTCATAACTATTGTTGATTGATGATTTATTATATTTGTTTTTATTTGTNATTCAACAACAATATTTCTCATGCAATATTTCACCAATAGCAGTACTTTTTCTGTTGTTTAAATTGAAAATTAGACGAGATTCATAAATTATAGACTTCTGCATGGATAACCTTAGCTGGCTTACCATTGAAAAATATCGGCGAATACTAAAACATCTGAAATAAATAATATCTATTCGATTTCGAAGTTTAGAATGGGTTGGCTTTAAGTTAACCAACTCACAAACTCATGAAAATTGTATCCATGGAGTCTATTCATCTAATGGGTAAGCTATTCCATTATTTTGCAGAGCTTAGCATACCATGAATATGCTTTCTCTGAGGTGATTTGCAGTCTTCTCATCAATTTTGTGTAGTTACATTAGTTCACAAAAATAATTAAACCATAAATACGACTGGAACAATCGATTCCATCCGAGGCTTCTGCCTCATCACAACCATGGAGGTCACGCCCACACTAAGAAGGAAAAGGTAAAAAGGACATCAAATTTTAAAGTAGTATAAGTTTGAGGACGAATCCAATCTAATCAATGAAAGATTTGTAGTCTAGTTAGCATCATATATAAAGACACTTACTGAACTTGGGCAAGTCTCGAGCTGAACTGCGCTGAATAAAGAATCAATCCTCCCATGCATAACCGATAGGGAGGGAATGTCATTTCTACTTAGATTAAGAGTGATATCAGTTTGTCCTCCTTGTTCCTTTACCAATCTTGCTAGGTCGAGATGGGATAGAGAATTCTCTTTATTTATATCATAAAAATTCCTCGATTAGCTCACGGCTCCCCTTCAATTGATTATTTATTCCCAAATCCAGTTGGAAATCATAAATTGCAAGGCAGATCCAATCAACAGTATTGGGGGAATTACTACTACTGACCTTAGAAGCATCTCGAGGACTCTAGACTGTATCTTACACTCATTTCTTTGCTTTAGAAATGACTTGGATCTTTTATTTATTTTGGTTTCCCATCTCGCTCTACCGAGATGAGGCCGCTTGGACAAGATCATTCACAATGTGATGGAGGCCACACCCACACCATTCTTGGTAGTCACATATGTAGATCGCATGCTGCTGGTAATGCCTAATGGATCTACCATGGGCTCATGCAACTTACCTGGTAAGAACTTGAATCCTGAATAGCTCTTCTCGTTGATGTGGGAATTTCCTTCCTCAACACTATTTGGCACCTAGCACAACCTCATTAAATACTGCAACTTGATCCACATCTTCATTTGTACATGGTTAGATAAACCTACAAGTGATTAGATACAATCACTCGATAGACAGGTGGTTGGCGATTCTTCAGTCCTTTTCTATTAGCATCTTCATTAATTACATGAAAATATGTTAACAAAGGAGATGCATGTGGGCTCATCTTCAATAAATACTTAACCTTCCCTTTAATGCAATGAAACCATGGCAACTTTTCAAAATCTGCTTGATTTGCATATGCATTTTTTATGGCAATTTGTCGTTGTTATCATCCAGGTCTAGCGTTGGAATTTTATGTCACTTAAGTGATTGAATGACAAATTTATTTAATAATGTGAACAAATGTGGAAGTGTAGCATTTATTGTATCCCACCTTTTGTTGCAGAACAAAATGACCACTCTTCATTTGAACCGTGCAGTAAAAGATATTGACAACAAATCCCTATTTTCTTTGAAACAAAAAAAAATATAATATCGTTTTACTCTTATTTGATGATGACTTGATATGATAAGACTTGCGATAATAGTTATATAACGATGGGAAAAAAAAATTCATCTAGATCATTTGTAAACCAAATCATCATATGATGAAAATTTGTTTTTTTTTTTAATTTTCTTTTGACTGCCAAAATGTCAAAATGAAGGGAAAGCATAATTACTGCAGACGTGTGCTCTTCTCTTATTTTGGGATCCCGACGTGTTCTGCAAATCGTTGCATTGTGAGTTGGTTGAAACAAACACCAATTCACTAGTGTAATGGTAATGTGGTTAGGATCAGTAGCACGAGATTCATAGTCAAATGTGACGAGCACTCTTGATTTAGTAAAATATGGAACTGTTCCTAAATATATGCAATCTAATCCCTATATTTTGTGGCTATATTTTATGTCTACGTGGAGAATCTCATTCGGATAGAGTAGTTGTTAATTGATAGCTAGGAGAGATAATAGAATCTGGGCTGGGAGAACACGGATGGGCTGCTTGTTGTTTGTTGGTTGAATCCAGGCAGGCTGGGAGATGAAATGAACCAAGTTAGTTGAATAACCCTTCTTGGCTTGTTGCTACAATTGCTTTCTTGTTAGCTGGGGAGTCGTACTGGGAACTTAACTAGCTCACTAGCCTTCGTAGGAGCATTTATAAGTTGAACCTGCTATGGTAAGATTCGAAGCCCAAATGTGATTTATTTTATAACCTACCCGCCATACAATCTAATCAGGTCAAAGACGATGGAAAAGGTGGGTTTCACTAACTGAAGAATTCATTTCATATGCTCGAGAAGATAAAGTACAATAGTTTCTGGCACATCATATAAATAAATTTCCTATCATTTTTTGTTTTATTCTTTGTTTTATTGTTGTTGTAGGTTTAGTTTCCAGGCCTGGCAAAAAATGGGGTTTCCTGAGGTACTATTGCAGCCGAAAAGAGGTTTTGCACAGTCACTAAAATTCAGTCGAGCACAAATGTGGAGAAGAATTAATTTTATGTTTACAGGTTGCGAATGAAAGGCTGAAAGGCTGAAGCGTTTGTAGGTTGTGCATGAAAGACTGTTTGCGTTTGAAATTTACAACTATTTTTTTCTGTAGGTTTCAGCGTAAAGGCTGTTTGATCTATTTATTTTATATTTTTTAAAGTATTTTTCTTCTTAATATTAATATTAATGTTGCATTGTTTTAGTATATATATATATATATATATATATATATATTTTATAATGTTTATGATTTGTTTTGAACGTTTCATTTTTTATTATATATTAATGTTTAATGCTTATAGTTACAGGTTTGTTAATTTAATTATATATATATATATATATATATATATATCATTCATTTGTTAAAATTAACACTAACAAAGAAACTAACTCTATATTTAAACAATTTATTAATTTATTAATTTTAATTTTTAAACATGATGTTTCGAAAGACTATGTAATTTTGTTGTAATTTTTAAACTAAAAAGTGTTGACCAAAGGGTGAAATTTTGATTTAGATTAATTTAAAAAAAAACTAAAACAAAGAACTTATATAGAAAGAAAAAAACTAGTATGTATATTTGTTTGTTTATTAAATTTTTTATTTGTTTATTTGTTTACTTATTTTATTTTTTATTGTTCATAGATTTAGAAGAAACCTAATTCCTAAAGCATTTTTTATTCCTAGCACGACTAGAAAATTTATTAAATAAAAAATGAAAATGAAAAGAGATAAAAAATTTCATTTTTTTTTAATATTTAAAGGATTAAAACTATTTTTTTTAATTCCTAACAAAATTAAAAACAATAGTAATTAAGACTATTAGAAATAATAATTTAAAAAATTAAAGCAAATTAAAGCAAAGCATCCTATATGCTAATTTTAATTTGAAAAAAAAACTAAAACCTAACTATTTTACTTTAATTGGAATTTACAATCATTTATGTGTAGTGACTTTCCAGTGGAACCATACATGTAAAAGAAGTAAAAGAATATTTACATAAGATTTTACAAAATGAAATCTAGTATATTCAAAAGTATATGAAATTAGGGATTGTAAATGTAAGTTAACAAAGTAAAAACAAAAACAAAACTGATTTAACCTAATACTTACTTGGAACCATTGTTCAATGCAGCTTTCATTAGCATGATGATCACCGGAGATCCCTCCTTCATCCTCTTCAATCTCCAGTTTGAATAGGTGTTCTTCATCTGATATGCATGATTCTTCAAATGTCGATTCTTCCTTGTTTGCTTCATGAGGAGTGATTTCATCCTTGACTGCTGTCAAGATCTCCTTTTCTAGAGAAGAGGAGATCCCAGTTTTTGCTAGGATTTGGGTGAGATTCTCTAAACTTATGCTCATCCTAAAATCATTTTACTGAAATCAAATCAAATGATAAAAATAAAAGAGCTGAAAAACAAGTACATTACAAATACAAAAAAAAGTACGAAATGGGTTAGTACAAAACGAGTGCAAAAACAGAAATTAAAAGTGCACCAAAATCTGTACAAAACAAAAATGAAAAAAAAGAAGTTACTATGAAATAAAGGCTAGCCCAAAAATGAAAGAAATCCAAACTTTACAAAAAAAAAATGAAAAGGAAAAATTTGCATAAAAACAAACTCGCATTTGTAGAAAATGAAAGAACACTCTTGCAGAAAAAGAAAACACTTGCAAAAACAACAAGGCTTTGGGGTGAACCACTAAAGTGGATGTGTATTGCTGTTACACCATAGAAATTTCGTAATGAAGTCATCCTTGTGTCTTACCATTTCTCCTCCCCCTTTCTATGTAATAAAAAATGAACTATCTACCTATCTAAACTCTGATCCCTTTTAGCACCTCCTCAGCAACGACGCCAAAATGTTGGTGAAAAACATTAAACAAATTATTTAAACATATCCAATGATTTAATTGTCAACCCAGAGAGAGTGTAAACTTGTGAGGTAAAGACAAAATATATGTAGGGGAAGAGTATTGCTAACTTAATATAATATTCTAGGTGACTAAAATTAAAAATACATGTGACTAAAATTGAATTAAGTTGGCAAAAGCAGAAAATGAAAAGAAATATAATCTAGAAAAGCAAGAAATTGCGTGAAATAAATCTAATCTAAGAAAGAATAAGATTGCATAAAATAAACTGATATAAAACAATCAACATAAACTTTTGAGCTCACATAAAATCAACACAACTAATTCATAACCAAGACGTCACTGAAAATCTATACTAAAAATTCATAAGAAAGAAACTCAAATTAACATGAGAGAATAAAAGGATTTGCATTAAGCATCATCTCCACTACATACCAATCAAAATATACTCTATGACAAACTCTTAAAAGACAAACTATTCTCTACTTCCAAACCACTAGAGAGATCTCTAACAAATTGAGGAGAGCACCCTCTTATTTATACATGAATTCAAGATAACTAATCATAATTATAGATCCATTATTCTCTCAACTTATCCCTTCAAATCCTCAACAAATCCATTTTTCTGTCAACTCATCCCTTCAAATCCTCAACAAATCCACTTTTATCTCAATTCATCCCTTCAAATGCTCCATGATATCTTGGATAAGATATTCCATCTCCATGATCTTCTCCTTGAAATTAGCCCACATCTTGAAGATTAAATTCGAATTTGAGGCTAGGTGGTGACTTTTAAGCTTGTTAAAGTCTTCAAATATACCTGTAATCATCACCAAACTCATCCAAATTTGAGGTATAATGAAAATATATTATTTTTCTTAATATTTAACCATAAATTCACTCTAAATACTCAAAAATAAATTATTTGGAAAGTGATAATATAAAATCATATGTATTATCAAAGTGGTGGATATTAATGGTTTTATGGAAAGATAAAATAGGAATAAGGTGACAAATGGTATATGAAAGATGAATAAAATGTGGTATTTTTATGACTCAACAATGTCTTGTGTGTTCTTCTATGAAAGTGTGATTTCATGTTTATGATGTTTATGTGTCAACTGATGCATGTGTTTGATGGACTTAACATAATGAATGAGACAAAATAAATTTTATTTCCATGTGATACAAAATGCATTTGATGTAATAAATCCAAATCCACATTTTCATTTTTAATGTAATCTACAAATGAATTAGAACTCCTATGGACATAGTTCATGAATGTGATGATATCAAATTGTAAGGCCAAGAGTTGCACTTGCAAGAATATTTTAAAGGGCCATATATCACAAACATAGAATATGTTATTGAACTATGCAACAAGAAGTTTAGAATCAAAATGCTTGTGGAGGTGGTGAATGTGGAGGTGAGATGCATCAACTTATAGTTCAATGACAACATGGTACTACGCTCGGATGTTGGTGGCTAATCCTAGAAGAATGCCATTGGTGCGGAGTGACATATGAAATGTGTTAGATTTTTATCATTTAATCAATATGATCTAGGATCTTATTTGAGAGAATAACATGCACACCAATAATCACAAGAGACAAGAGACACAAACACTTTTCTTCAAGGAAACCATAAAGGAGAAAACCCCGCAACTTCCCCAGAGATAGAATGAGCACCAATAGAAAAAGTAAAACCCAAAGGTACAAAGATGATCTTCGGAAACTATTCTCTTTCTCCCTTTTGCGAGTGACTCCTCTCTCACTCATGCATTATTGTTGAGTGAGTGAGTGTGACAAATAGAGAGCCTCACTCTTTATTTATACTTGTTTTCCACTTGAAAATTACTCTATAGGTCCGACCTCACTAGGAGAGTCTAATAACCATAATATGACTCAACTATGGGGACTATTGCCCCGACTTACAATGGAGGGTTAACCTCAATGACTTTACATGAATTTATTATATTAATGACTCTCCCAATCAGAGGAACAAACATATCCGTCAGGGTACAATGAAATACAATATAAAATATACAAGTGAATACATTTCTAAGTTACAAATACATCAACACTCCCTCTTAACTAGGAAGGTATTCTCTTGACACATTTCATCAGCACAAGTCTTTATCACTGGATCATCATCAAAGCTAGATCACCATCAAAGCTGGATCATCATCAAAGCTAGATCATCATCATCATTGTTACCGCTATCTCAAGCAAATGGTGCTATCTCTCAAATCTACTTGTCATAGGAAGTTCTACAGAGCCATCCCTTTTTCATGCTGGATGTAGGTCTTCATATTCATCACTTATATCTGACCATGGGAGGCCCATCCTGCCACCATGTTGAAAAGGCTCAGCACTTACATTCGACCATGGGAGGCCCAGCCTACCACCATGTCATAAAGGCTCGGCACTTACATCTGACCATGGGAGGCCCAACCTTCCACCATGTCAAAAAGGCTCTGCACTTACATCTGACCATGCGACGCCTAGCCTGCCACCATGTCAGAAAGGATTAGCACTTACATCCAACCATGGGAGGCCCAACTTTCCACCATGTCGAAAAAGATCTGCACTTACATCTGACCATAAGAGGCCCAACCTTCCACCATGCCAGAAAGGCTCAACACTTACATCTGACCATGGGAGGAATAGCCTACCACCATGTCAGAAAGGATCAACAATTACATCCATTGGCATGGTAGGACACACCTACTACTATCCGAGGAAATGAACATCACTTCCCTTTGGAGTGAACCTCTATTTGATGAACACCAAGCTTCTCTCTAAAGTACTCGAAATTCACTCTGGAAATTTATAGCATAGAATAACATCAAAGATGATTACCTCCAAGGATAACCTGCAAGCTTCTCTAGGAATGATTACATCCAAGGAAAACCTACAGGAATGATTACATCTGAGAAACCTATGATATTCACCAGGGTTTTATGCTCAGACAACCTATCTCACCTGTTATGCTATAACTCATCACTCCCTCTTTTGAGAGATATCGATATGGATCACATACTGGAGCTTCATTTCTCCTCTCTGCATCATAAAAAAATGAAAGTCAGATCAATCAAATCAAATAGTAGTTTTCAAAAGAAACATACCACCTCACAAGTGGAAACATATTTTTCCTCAGCTGTACTTAGCTACATGCAGGACTCCATCCTACCAAACCAGTAGCCCATACTGGATCTCAAACTGAAGGAGCATCCCAAGGTGCTCTTCTTCTTAGTGGCACTACCAATCTGAATCAACATAACCATGCAAGTTAGTCTTTTGATTCATATCATACTCAACTTTACCCTTCAGGTACCTCACTGCATGCTTTGCAACTAGGTGAGCATGTCTCGGATCCGTTAGGAAATGGATCAGGTTGTTCACAGCAAAGCATATGTCTGGTCTCATATTTGTCAAGAACGTCAATGAAAAAATCATCTTATGATACATCATGGAATCAACCATCTCTGATGAAGCATGACTCAATAGCTTCAGGTTCGATGCCATAGGTGTGGCCATGGTGTTGCAGTGCATCATCCCGAACCTCTTCAGGATATCTAATGCATACTTCTCTTGTCCAAGGGATATTCCATATGTACTCTACCACACCTCCATGTCTAAAAATTAATGCATCATACCCAAGTCCTTTATCTCGAACTTGGCATCAAGTATCCTTCTTGCATCTTTAATGAGTTCCTCTTTTCCTCTCAAGAACAAGTCATTGAAATATAACAGGAGCATCACCGGTATTCTGAGTTCATGCTTGAGGCAAAGGTTGGAATACTCTTTACTCTCAGTAAAGTACAAAGCCATCAGTAATATGTCCATCCCATCATACCATGTCTAACCTCAGGATATTCTACAGTCACTCCCTCTAAAGCGGAGCATCATTCTCCCTCTACCTTTCATACTCTATGTATTGAAACATTTTGTATTGGAGTGACAAGTAGCTTCTTCTTCTACTAATATTCTATGTATCCATCTAGGGTCATTGGATACCAAGATCCTCTATCTTGAACATTTTCCAAATTTCTTCTCGCACTCATCTGTGAACTTGTTATCCTCTATAGGATTTCATCTTCAATCTTGTAGAAAAGGTTAAAATCTTCATCACTCTAGGTTATATTCAAGCTCCTCATGTAGGTGTTATCCCATGGGTTCCTTTTGAGCTCGTACAAGGCCTTATTTAATTTGCACACGTGAGTGTGTCTATCATGTGTCTCAAATCCCAGTGGCTACAAATGTTTCTTTGTAGTCTATTCCTTCTTTCTTTGAGAATCCTCGTGCTATGAATCTTTCCTTGTATCCCACGATGTTGCCATCTACTGCATGATGGATCTTGTAGATCCATATGGAAAATACTATGGAATTCCCTTCAGGTCTAATACCGCATCATAGACATCATTCTTCTTGAATTGGTACTTTCCTTCCCTTTCTTCTTGGCTACTTCTTCATAGCTGGAAGGCTCTGTATCAATGATGTCACTAAATGGTGTCACATAACTAGAGTGTGTCTGAAGCCTCGTGAAATCTTTTCATACTATTCTTCATTTTGGATTATTTCTTGTGCCCAAGGTAGTATTTATCTCTCGAGGTCGATCTACCATTCTCTTTATATTCTTCTGAAGATTTTTCTTTCACTATGGAAGCTTCAGGTTCAGGTTCATGTATGCTTATTGGAGTGAATCTTGAACTGTCGTCACTTGTTCTTCAGAAAAAGTCTCATCCTTCTTTTCATGTAGGCAATTGTATGCTAATTTTCCTACAAGTCAAATCCACCAGTTGTATGGTTAGAAAATTTTCATAAGGCATATTCAGAATGGAAAATTCTTACACATAAAGATATAATCATGCAACTATTTTAGCCAATACAACATTCATTCATATCTCATATACACAGAAACTTCCAGATGCCTTCCATCTCTACCATAACATTGTTGAGATTGTGCACTAATCCCAATATGTCAACAAAGAGGTTTCATCCTAGATAAGTAGAAATGGAGTGTTGTATAGAACTATATGATACTTACCCATAACATGCATATTATTCGTATTTTGTTCATTAATGAAGACATTCTATCATGCATAATACATTTCACAACTAAACAATGTCATATAAACAACTAGATATATAGGAAAATCCAATTCAAATACTTATCTTTATTTATTTCGTGGGTAGACTCCTTGAGCCTTCAGCTTCATCATCTTCTTCATTCATGACATCATCATTTCTTATCAAAATGCTAAGATGGATAAGAGGTTCTTCAAGAATTGAGTCCTTCTTATTCCTCATCGCTTGAGGGATCTTCTTTGAATCGCAAGAGATTGATATTTAGTTGCTCCGATCTTCTCTTCTCTTATTATGAGTCGAGCTTCTGCTTGTGTGCACTCTTCCCAGATTTTGTTGAAGGTAATCACTTCTTTTTGGCACACATTCCTTGAATGAATGAATCCCATGATCCTGGAAGGACATTCAAGGTGGTTATAAAAATATCTTATTCTTCTTTGATTGCTTCATCATAGCATTGAACATTTCCTTTTGGTGTCTTTAAGGATGACACATGAGGGATGAGATGATCTTTAATAGAATTTACAATGATTCTCTTGGATCTATCCTTAGCCTCATCTCCCTCTCGCTCCTAGACCATTCTTACTGAAATACTGATCCAAGTCAATTTCTTCAAGGATCAAGGAGGTCCTATACTTCCATACTCAAAATTTGTCAGCTTCACCAATATTGTCATCAAGCTGGTGTGATTAGTAATTTTGAAATGATAACCTCAAATGTAAATAGCAAAAATTTAGATCTTACCGATTTGAGGTGTCCGTCGTGGTTCTGGAGCTGGCTGATCTAGGGTTTGTTAGAGAAACCCTATTTTTCAAAATTTGGAATTTAAAACTTTTGATTAGATATAAAGATGGGCATATTTAAGGTGAGTTGTCCAATGTACTCCTTTTTTGAAAACAGCGGAGGGAAGCTCCCAGAACAGGAAGCCATAGTTTTCCAAATTCTTCTATAGAAATGGTTGATATTGATTATGTTGTATCTCCAAAGTTTTGGATCCTTTAGGTCTGAAAATTCTCACCATGATAGCTTGTTAAGTATTGTTTCCAACCCCATAGGTTATAGCAAAAATAGATTCTCCAAGTTGGACTTATTCGGATTTTCCCAAAGTGATTGCTTTGGGTATTGTTCAGGACAATGAACTTGTACGTACTTCCACGTGTCATTGTCTTACATTCTGGGTTTGAAAAACTTACCATAGAAACTAGAGTCCGTTCCCTACCTGAAAAATCTTGATAAATTTCGTTTGGACCTTCCTAGCCTGAGATATAGCAAATATCCCTAGGTCACCCTTTTATGACTCTATTCTGGAGGAGGCTGGAACCCTGATTAGGAGGAAACATATCTCCTGAATTATAGCGAAAATGAGGCTGAAATTTTTACACAGTGTACATCAATAATTTCTCTTCATCCTGTAAAACTTTTGGCTTTTGATACTTCTCCAATATCGTGTTATAGCTAAAGTTCTAGGATTACTAAATCCAGTCTTCTATGGTTTCCAGGCATGAAACCCTAATTTCCATTAGCTATCATCGCAGCTGTATTTCGTCTGTACAATGAAAATTATCTCATTTAGAAACTACTACCACTAATATATGAGCCCTATTGAGGTGAGTTATCCTATTCCTCCTTTCTTGATGATATGTGGAGAGAACACCTTCAATTAGGAAGCCCTAGTTCCCGCAACTGCATAGTGTCTTATTCTTAGGTTAGCTCTGATACCATGTTATATTTTCATAATTTAAGCAATATGATCTAGGATCTTATCTGAGAGAATAACATGCACAAAAATAATACAAAACACAAGAGACACAAATAATTTTCCTCGGGGAAACCATAAAGGATAAAAACCCACAACTTCCTTAGAGATAGAATGAGCACCATTAGCAAAAGTAAAATGAAAAGATACAAAGATGATCTCCGACTGTTCTCTCTCTCCCTTGTGTGAGATACTCCTCTCTCACTCATGTGCTACTATTGAGTGAGTGTGTGTGATAAATAGAGAGTCTCACTCTTTATTTATACTTGTTTTCCACTTGAAAATTACTCTACAGGGCCGACCTCACTAGGAGAGTCTAATAACCCTAATATGACTCAACTCTGGGGACTATTTCCCCGACGTACAACAGAGGGTTAACCTCATTGAATTTACATGACTTTATTATATTAATGACTCTCCGGATCAGAGGAACAAACATCTTTGTCGGGGTACAATGAAATACAACATAAACTATACAAGTGAAAACATTCTGAAGTTACAAGTACATCAACAAAATGGAGTGTATATAGACTAAGTAGTAGATGTTAGATTATTTGACCAAAAACTTGCATCATCCACAAATATAATGTAAAATTATATATTTGAAGGTATATATAAATGAAACATAGTGTTTCAAAAATCACAAGTCAATAAAGTTTTTAATAAAAGAGCAGACAAAGGTATAAAAAGAACAATGATTTATCTACACTGTATCAAGGGTAACTATCAAAACTATGAGAATGATTTCTTCAAGTACAATTCATTGATGGGGCTATTGAGAATTTATCCTTCTAGGAATGTAAGTGCATAACCACCTTTCGGGAGGTATCAATTAGTAATGTACCAACCTCTCTAAAGTGGGACAAACTTATCAAGACCTAGTTTAGTGTTTTTTGTGACATCAGAAGCGAGGACAATGTCACCTTTGTGAAAGGTGCAAGGGAGAAATTGGAATACATAATGGGACTTGGAGCATTTATTCATGGCCTCATTTGATTGTAATGAGGCATGACATTTTTTGTCTAGATTCTACAAAGTGAGTAGGCATTGCTTGAGTGCATATTTGTTAGGTAGTAGTTCGATAGTGGTTTGGAGGGTGGGTATCTTACACTCAATGGGTAAAACTACTTTGACATCGTGGACAAGATGAAAGGGTGTAACACCGTGTAAATTTTAACAGATTTCATGTAGGCTCAAAATGATGAGAATGGGATGTAATGCCAGTTATTTTTATTCTTTTTAATTGTCCATTGAAGCATGGTATTGAGGACTTTTTTGACAACCTCAAATTTACGATTGGCTTGTGGATATTATGGGGTAGAAAAATCATGGGTCAATCCTAATAAGAATGAAAAATCTTGGAAATTATCATTTTGAAAATGGTTTCGATTGTCATATACTAATTGTTTGGGTACACTAAAACATGTGATGATGGTAATTGAAAAAGAATTGTGTTGTAGTTGCACCAATGTTATTGAAGGTGGGATCCACCTTGACTCACTTGGTGAAGTAATAGAAAATTATGATGGAGACATAATTATTAAAATTATTGTAGGTTATCCTACATTCCATGAAGTTTGATCCGTCACTTACAAAAGGGAAATAAGGTGATAAGCGAATGCAATAGAGATAAAGGGGATTGTGTAAAATTCTCACATTGTTTGACAACATGATAAAATAATTGAACAACAATGGTACAAGATAGCCAGTGGAAAATATATTCTTGGTGATGTTCATTCCATATAAATGGATTACATAGGCATCACCATGGTAATTTCTAAATAATTTCTTGTCCTCTTCGTGATATAGTCATTGTTTTCAAATATTGTATAAGCCTCTTTGATAGACGATGTATTTCATGAGAACCTAATGAGGATACTAGTGATGAATGTGACCATGACCGTCACGTGAGATATGAGAGAAAAACATTTTCTTCCATAGATAAGTGAGAATATCATCATACTGGGGATATTCAATAGAAAGGATGAAGAGGTGATCCTCAACTGATCTCTTATAGGGGGGCATGGTTCTTTCGTATAGAGGTCAATCATGAACTCAGTGAGGGCCATGGCCTCATTACTTTTGGTGGTCACATTGTTGAGATATAATTCTTTGAGAATAATGACCCATCTAGAAAACTTACCATTGATAAGGAATTGACCTAGTATGTACTGCATTCGGTTTGAATTTATGATTACCTTAGTCTTATGCAACATGATGTAGTGATAAAGTTTTTGAAATAATAGGACCACAACCAATGCCAACTTTCCTTCACAATTTTAATTTAGTAGTGGTTCAAATATTGTTTTGACAACATAGTATATGACGTGTTTACAATGGTCATCACCCATTTGGCCTAATACTCTAGTAACATAGAAGGATACTGCCAAAATGTAAAGGATAAAATTGTTATTGAAGTCAAGGGAGAAGAAATTAAAGGAGAATATGTGAGTGGTTTTTTTAAATCCTTGAATAATTGTTGTGCTTGGTTATCCCATTAAAATAGGATGTCCTGACATAGAAATCATAAGAACCCATACGTTGGTATAGTGTAATTTGGCATGAACTAATGTAGAAAGTTCACTTTCCCTTGTATACTTTGCAACTAACATCACATATTTGGGAAGGAATTTCAAGGAAGGATAAAAAATTGAGGGAATCAACAATTATCCTTTTCTAAGAAATGACCAACTTGAGTAGATGACTAGTGGTGATGCAAAATATGCACTTGAGTGGATTCAAGAATATTTTATAATTCCAACATCAGAAAAATATTGTGTGAAGTTTGATGATGTGGTCTATGCATTTCTTAGACTTAGTGGCGAGTTCATTAAGGAAGGCCAAGATGACGCATTACAAGTCATTGAACAAATAAGATGTAGCACACTATAAAGTGGATTCATCATTTTTTTATCCCAAATTGCATAATGTGATAGGAGAATGTTCACCATGGTGTGGTGAAGTCCATTTTGTAGTTATCCTATTGGATGATATAGATTTGATTGTATAAAAAAAACAACCTAGTCGATGATGGGGGTTGATAAATTGTCTGAAAAGTCTGATTTAGATCCTTGAAATAATTCCATACTTGGAAAATTATCCATTTTTTATTGACAAGGATGGGATTTGATACCCAATATGTGTAGAAATGGGATAAACCTATCCTTACGGAGTTTCCTTATTTTCACGTTGATAATGGGTGCTTTGGATGGATGCAAAGGAAACTTCTTATGTCATATTGAAAATATGTATGGACATGTGTTGATATGATGTTCAACAATGGTACAAATATTTTATAGAATTTCTTACCATGACCAAGGAAATATGACTTGAAACTCTTGGAACAATACTTTGTAAGAAAATATTTTCTGTTGGGAATACCGTGCTCCAAGAAAGATTTTTTGATGATGCTGTGGGTGATGAAAATATCCACCTTGATTGAAAGATTTTTTGATGATGCTGTGGGTGATGAAAATATCCACCTTGATTGTAGGTGATATGTTGACCATGTTTCCTTCCTCAAAAGTATTGCGATCGTGGACATGAATTTTGAACCAATCGACATGGTCATGATCAAGAATAAATACTTGGTTTTTATACCATATTATTTTATTGTTTTTAAGGTGTCCTAAGATAAAAATTATGAATGCATGTGTATCATCCCATGGGGGTATTAGGCTCCATCGTGGATTCTAGGATTTTATCATTGGAGTGGAAGAGGTGATCAACAAATTTGGCTCCAATATTTTTGGGAATAAGGGTAATGGAACTCTTATAGGCAACATCATACATATGAGATGTGTCTAGTGAGCTATACAAACCCATGGAGTTTGACACAATATACGAGGAATGAATCTCAACTCATGGAGGGGAAGAAAAGTTGTGAATTAATGGAATTCTTGTGTTGATGTTGGATGATGATGATTGATGGTCATAAGTTGTGGATGCAACTAATGAAGAAATGTAAAACATGTCAACATGTCCATTAATATCATGTGGTGGGGGTAAGATCTACTCTAAGGGTGGAACAAAGGGATTTGTTGGAGATGGAAATATGTTGTGAGGATTCCTTAATGAGTCAAGTAATTATACCCAATCTACTCACAAAGTGGGGTAGTAAAACAAAAAATGTGTCAACAATCTACAATAATTACAAGGGAGTAATGCACATGATGTGACTAGTGTGGGAGCAAGGATAAGAGAATGGATAGGCTACATAGGAGGAAATATACTGACATCCAGAGGTAGGAAATGAATAAAATACTCATGTATGGAATATGGAAGAATCGTATATGCATTTATTGATGTTGAAATAAAGTTTATTATGATAGTCTTGGGAGATGATACCTTTGACCTATTGATGGGGGAGCAGACTTGGTGAACAATAGATAGGGTATTCAAGAATCATGAGAAAGCTAGAAAATGGTTGGTGTAATGAAAAAAACAATAAAACACATCACATGCATGATTCATGCATAGGGATATTTTATTAGGTATTACGAGATCTCCTTGAGGAGTAGAGAGAATCCTCCCTAGCGATGAGTTCTTATTGAGAGTAGCACTTGCTAGTGAAGGAAATATATTTCTAAACTTAGGTAAGGTTGGGAAAAGATCAGTAGGATGAATTTTTGTATAAAATAAAGTACATGGAGGGGGGAATAAAAAATTAATGGTATTGAATGAATATTTATCATTCATCATTTTGTGTTTGATTCCCCTAACTGTTTGCAGTTGAGGTGGGATCACTTTAACCAATGGTCCTACAATGGTAGGTGAAAACTTCCATAAAATCACTAAAGGTAAGGTGTTAGTAGAAGAAATGGATGTGAAATTGATATGGGTGTAAGGTTTTGTATTCACTTCTAGGTAATGAGGGGTTAAGAACCACATGAGTATCCTGAGGTTGTGTCTGAGAAAAATGAGGGTATCCATGATAGCTATACCTTGTATACTATGTTAGAAAACATGACTGCAAAGAAATAACAAATATATAGTTAAATCATTAAACAAGATGAAAAACAAATTAAACACAATATAGAGAGACATAGATATAATATGGTTCACCTAAATGATGGACTACGTACACAAAGAAATTGCCAATCCCTTTATTACAGTCCATAAATATGAAGGGATACAACTTGCAGTAAAACCGCTGTACTTCCTCTTCACTCTCTCACAGTCTCTCTCACACAATCAAAGAGATTGTTTACAATGCTATAATGCCATACACAACCGTGTTACAATGCTTTCTTTTATAGGGGAAAAATACCATGGAAAAAATACTACAGTTAACCCAATACCATGGGTCCGCAAAATTGTAGGCCAACACACATCCCAAACCCCAAAGAAGGGGGAACGCATGTACATTAAACCTGGGGTACAAACATGATTGAATAATATCTCTGGATCTAGAAGATTAGGCTCCACAACAAAAAATCTTCCACTTGGAGACTGATCACATCAACTCCAACGCTGTTGCACTTGCTGGACTATGCTCTAGACCTTAGACTTGAAAATTTTCTTATTTTCACCTTCATGCTTGAATTCCAACAGAAACTAAGAAGGAACTCAGTTTCTCTCTGGTTACTCCCTTTTTCAACATGTCTACATGATTCTATCTAGTATGCATCTTTTCCAATTTTAACAGTTCTTCATCTAGAATAGATATTATGAAGTGGTGCTTGAGAAATATATGTTTAGTATTCGAATGAAAAGCTGAGTTCTTTGCAAGATGAATGGAACTCTGGTTGTCACTATATAGCCTGTTATTCTCTTGCTTCTTACCCAATTCCTCCATGAACCTCTGCAACCAAATCATCTCCTTACTAGCCTCTGTAGTGGCAACATACTATGCTTCCGTTGTTGAAAGTGCAAAAACCTGTTACAGTTTTGAAATCCAACTTACTGTTGTTCCACCCATAGTAAACACATACCCTATGGTGCTCCTCTTACTGTCTTTATCCAGTCATATCTGCATCAACATATCCCTGAAGAATAGTGTCTGAACCTCCAAAACATAATGCATGAGAAGTGGTACCTCTCAAATACCTGAGAATTCACTGTACTAATTTCCAATGCTCTTTACCTGGATTGTTCATATATCTGCTCACAACTCCCACTGCATGTGTAATATCTGGTCTTGTGCACACCATGGCATACATCAAGCTTCCAACCGCTAATGAATAGGGAATCCTGGACATGTAATCTATCTCTTCTTGTGTCTCTGGACACATATCCTTACTTAGTTTTAAATGGCTGGCTAAAGGTGTACTAAATGGTTTTTCATTCTGCATTCTAAGCCTCTGCAACGTCAATTTGTGATTTTTCCTCTCTCTTATTATTCTCATACCAAGGATTTGCTTTGCAGCACCCAAATCCTTCATCGCAAATGATTTAGCTAGTTTTACTTTGAGCACATTTATATCCTACATGTTATACCCTACAACAAGCATGTCATCCACATACAATATCAAGATAATATATCTTCCATTATCTAGCCTCTTGAAATAAACACAGTGGTCAGAATGACATCTATCATAACCTTGTTCTGTCATAAACTTATCAAATTTNATCTTGGAGCTTGCTTTAGTCCATACAATCTCTTCTTCAACCTGCACACTAAATTATCCTTACCTTTGACCTCATACCCCCGTGGCTTCTGCATATATATATATTCCTCCAAATCCCCATTGAGAAATGCTATGTTTACATCTAACTGTTCAAGATGCAAATATTTTACCACCACTAGACTTAAAATAGTTCTAATTGAAGTTATTTTAACAACAGGAGAAAATATTTCATCAAAATCTATACCTTTCTTTTGTGCAAACACATTTACAACAAGTCTATCCTTGTACTGCTTCTTTCCTCCATCTTCTTCCTTCAACTTGTAAACCCATTTATTCTACAGTGCCCTTTTTCTTGCAGGAAACTAAACCAAATCCCAAGTCTGGTTTCTTACCAATGAGTCCATCTCCTCATTCATTCCTTGCTCCCACTTCTTTCTAGTTTCTACCTGCATTACCTCTTCATAACATTCTGGTTCACCCGAATCAGTCATCAATAAATAATATAGTGAAGGAGAGAATTGTTCAGGGGATCTACTTAACCTAGTATATTTTCTTACAGTTGCAGGAGTTTCAGGTACCTGCTGCCGTTCTTGATTTTCTGGTGCCTTTAGAACTTCATCTTCTTTGATTTCATCAAGCACTATGTACTCTGTGTTTTCCTTTTCCACTTTCTTTCTCTGCAATTGATCTTTGTACATGACATTTTCATTGAATACTACATCTCTACTCCTAATGATTTTTCATTTTTCATAATCCCACAAACGATAACCAAAATCATCAACCCTGTATCCAATAAAGGTACATTTATTAGATTTAGCCTCAATCTTTGTTCTATCATATTTATCAATATGGACAAATGCTTCACAACCAAAAGTTCTCAAAAATGAGTATTTTACCTGTTTACCTGTCCATGCCTCCTTTAGAATCCCACCATCCAAAGTGCTTGAAGGCCATTTGTTTATTAAATAAAAAACGGTGTTTACAACATCAACCCAAAACTGTAGGTGCAACCCTGCATGCAATCTCATACACCTTGCATGCTCCATGATCGTTATGTTAATCCTTTCTGACACACCATTTCCTTGTGGTGTTCCAGGGTCTGTCTTCTCTCTTCGAATCCCATTGTGTGAACAGTAACTGTCAAACTCCTTGCTGTAGTATTCACCCCCATTATTAGATTTGAGACATTTCAACCTTCTTCCTATCTCATTCTCAGCCAAATATTTCCACTTCTTAAAATTATCAAACACATAAGATTTCTGTCTAATGCAATAAACCCAAGTTTTTCTAGTTGCATCATTAATAAAATTAACATAATAATGAGAGCCACCAAGAGATTGTACCTGAGGTAGTACCCATACATCTGTATGGACAAGCTCTAACTTTTCACTCTTCTTTTGTTTCCCAACCCTGAGAAATATAACTCTCTTCTATTTTCCATAAACAATGTTCTCACAGAATTCCAAACTTAACTGCTTTAGATCTGGAAGCAGTTTCCTTGAGTGGAGAATTTGCATCCCCTTCTCACTCATGTGGCCAAGCCTATGATGCCACAACGCCGTACCTATTTCTGTGGAAGCTACATATATAGAATAATCAGTATTATGAGGACATAAATATAGCGTACCTATCCTATCTCCTTTTTCTATTACCATTGATCCTTTAGTGATCTTCCACCACGTTTATCCAAACGTAGACAAATAGCCGCTATCTCCCAACTTCCCTGTTGAGATCAGATTTCTTTTCATAGCAGGAATGTACCTTACATATTTTAGCAGCCATTTGTTTCCATTATTTAACTTAATCTGTACCTTACCCTTTCCAACAATTTTACATGGTTCATCATCCCCCAATAAAACATGTCCAAAACCACCTTGAACATAATCACAAAAGAATTTCCTATGGGGTGTAGCATGACATGAAGCCCTTGAATCTACTACCCAGTAATCACTAGTATTATCTAATGCAAGAATCAAAGCATCTTGTAACACATCACCTGCTACATTCGCTTCCTGAGTAGTCTCTTGCTGCCTCTCACCTTTCTTCTTTGGTGCTTTGTAGTCTATATTTAGGTGTCCTTTCTCACCATATTTCCAACACTCTATTTTTCTGAATCTGGACTTGGATCTTCCCTTTTTAGACTTGCCACGATTTCCTGGGCTCCTTCCTCTCTCATTTTGTCTCCCTCTGCTCTCCATGCTCAACGCATTACCTGATGTCTCACTTGTGATTTTTCTTCACATTTCCTTGCTAAGAATAATACCGACAACATCATCAAACGTAAGAGTGTTTGAACTAGGGACAAAGTTACTTATAGCCATGACCAAGGTATTCTAGCTTTCTGGCAATGAGCACAAGATTAGAAGAGCCCTAACCTCATCATCAAATTTTATGTTTACAGAACTTAACTAACTGGTAAGTGTATTAAACTCATTTACATGACTGACAACAGATCCACCTTCCGACATCTTTATATTAAATAAATGCTTCATTAAAAATATCTTGTTGGAAGCCAAGGGTTTTTCATAGAGCTTACCCAATGCACTCATCACGCCCTCCGTTGCTTTTTCTTTCGAAATATTGAAAGCCACTGACGAAGCCAGGAACAAATGTATTCTTCCCAGTACCTTTATGTCAAGAGCCTCCCATTCTTCATCCTTCATATCCACCGACTGTTTTTCTTTTTTCACCCAACGGCAGGTACAGATCCTTTTGGTATAGATAGTCCTCCATTTGCATCTTCCATAACTGATAGTTTTGGCTGTTAAATTTCTCGACCCTAAACTTTCCCTCTTCCTCCATTTCTCCCACTTGAACCAGGAACCCTTCTTTCCTGCAAGTTTACCAACCAAATAGACCTTTTGGATCTGATACCAATTGTTAGAAAATAGGACCGTAGAGAAATAACAAATATACAGCTAAATCATTAAACAAGATGCAAAAAAAAATTAAACACAATACAAAGAGACACAGATATAACGTGGTTCACCCAAACGATGGGCTACATCGACAAAGAAATTTTCAATCCTTTTATTACAGTCCAGAAATATGAAGGGACACAACTTGCAGCAAAACTGCTACACTTCCTCTTCAAACTCTCACAGTCTTTCTCACACAATCAGAGAGATTGTTTACAATGCTATAATTCCATACACAACCGTGTTACAATGATTTCTTTTATAGGGGAAAAATATCATGGGAAAATACTACGGTTAACCCAATACCATGGGTCCACAAAATTGTTGGCCAACACACATCCCAAACCCCAAATCAGGGGGAACGAGTGTACAGTACACCTCGGCTACAAACACGACTGAATAATATCTTTGGATCTAGAAGATCGAGCTCCACAACCAACATACTATGAGGTGGAAAGAGAAAATGGAATTCTATGACATGTGCAATTGAAGGAGGGAGGTGGTCCCTTCTTCATGAGGAATTTTTATATATTATTATGAAGTATATGTGGAAGAAGATGGGGGTGGTTCATTTTTAGTGTAAAATATAGTATAGATGAGGGAATCCGTTGATAAAATGATATTTGGTGGTCCTACATATTCCTTGAATAGTGAAGAGTCTTTGAATACTCCAACGACTATCTCACTAAAAAGAGGGATATTATCACTACCTATGATTGGTACGATATGATAAGGATTGTCAGTGGAGTGAGGATTGTAGTAATTAAGTTGACTAGGGATGACCATTCTTGCATTATGGGGGGGAATCATGGTGCAAAAGAGTTGGGAGGAAACCACATTCATTGCATATATATAAGTGTGAACAAGAAGGATGTTATAGTTAAGATGGAATTAAATGAATTCTACATCAAGAAGGACCATATTTATCCCTAGGTTAATATGGACATTTTGGTGAAGGCCTTATGGCTGCAAGGGATGTAACACATGCAACCTAGGTCACAGGTAAATAAGGGGTCATGGTCTCTCTTAAAATAGTGAAGGATGATTGTTGACATTGGGAAAACAAATATATCTATTCAAATGGCATTAGTCATTAGGATGATAATTTAAAACTTGTAGGTCAACCAATAAAACTGTCACTTCTTCAAATATTAACTTAACTAGATTTTTGCATATAGTTTCATGGCATAGTTTCAAAAGTAGTTATCATCTATAATTCCCATTGGGTTATCTAATGTGGGGATTCAATATACGACCATATGGAATTCCATACCAGTCCCCATAATCATTTGTAAAACTTAAACAAAACAACCTACTAACATATCAATTTTATTAATAATTTTTGCACTAAAAGTTTATTTACATGCAAGATTAATTTAACCGATTCTCTAAATTGTAAGCCAGTCATAAAACCCATGGAATAATAGGATATGTTACAACCATATAGGACCATATGACTGTCCATGATCATATTTCCTAAATCAACACAAAGTAAACATATCCAATTACAGTTACTGGTCCAAGGAATCACATACCTTCCCTGAGGTTGTCAGACCAACACCAATGTTAGTAACATTATGTACATATCATTTAATCAAGAAATAAGAGAATAAAAAGAATCCTACATGGAACATATTGGTAATCATACATAAAATATTAAAATATCACAAATACTTATTTTGATAGGCACAACTAGCATCAACATGACAATTTTCCTCCCAGTCGTAGGTCTCTGCTCGACCTCCATTATTTCATCACTTAGAGACTACCCCTGATCTAAGGTCTTGGTATCCACATGAGAAAGTATCTTCTAGGATGGAAACTAATGAATGACACATGATATCTCTCCTCCTTAAGGAAATAATAATGACTTATAACCTCCCTTGCTCAGGATTGTCCTCCTCTACCGGAAGACACAATCATCCTCAAGTGCTTCCTTTCTAGGGATTCTCCTCCTCTCTTGGAAAGGAAAGAATTTTCCAATGTGGTCTCCATTTTGGGATAGTCCCCCTCTCCTAGAGAACCACTTACCACTAAAATTTAGCTCACTTATCAGAATTTTCTCCCTCTCCTGCAAGATGAGCGCAAGGCCTATATACTTATCCGAGATTGTCCCCCTCTCTATCAAGTTATAATGCATCCATATGAGATATCACATAGAATTATCCTCCTCGCATGTTGTATAATCCTAGTGAATTTACTCCTTCACACTTCACATCGTTTCCGAGCTCTCAATTCAAATCACAAAATCAAATCTCTACCAGAGCATTCAAAAACAAATGAGAGAAATTCTCCCAACACCATAAATCGAATCCCTACTAGGGAATTCAAATAAAATGGATAATCCTACTACAAAATCACCCTTCAGAACCCCAATAGGAAATACTAATCAAATGGGGAATTCCCTCCATGCTTGAAGGTAACTTAAATTCACAAGGTCTGACTCTATTTTACCCTAGATCATTCCCATGCATTCAATTTAATTCGAATTGACACATAATTACTCAATTTAACTGAAGATGACTAATTTCCATCTAATTAACTGAAGACAACTGAATTTTAAACCACAAATTCACTAGTTAACTAAGGATAACTAACTCTAACTAATTGATGGTTACTTCTATTAACTAAAAATGACTCAAATTAACCAATAGGTGTAGCTCGAGATTAACTCAATATTAACTAACAATATCTCAATTAAACTCAATTTGACTTAAATTATCTTATATTAACTCAATATTAACTCAAATTAACTAACAATAAATCAATTTAACTAGATAAACACTCCAATTATAGTGGAGTTACAAGAATAGGTGCATGATTGACTCTAGACAGTCAATTAGGTGCATAAGTCATGAGTGAAGTGATAGTGGGCCCCAACAACATCCAGTTTAAGGAATATTCTATCTAGTGAGGCACAATAATGAATGCAAAAAAACGTTTAGGTAATTTAGGACCCCCATGGTCCAAATTATTAAAATTAGGAAGACAAGAGCAATGTTAGGGGGAGATGCAACTCCTAAGCCCAACACCTTCTGGAATTCCAAGACCCCCCAACAACGTTATTGTCTATGGTGTGCCATTATTATAGTTAATATGTAATAGTAGTAGTAGTAGTAGTAGTAGTAAATAATAATAATATTTAAATTTGAATATATATCAAAATATTTAAAGTAAAATATATGGGTTGTTTAGATAAATGTCTATGTCGGTTTAAGGTTCATGATTGTCTAGTGTCTAGGGTTTGGATTTTTTCAATCCTCCGTGTATTCTCGGAGGATTGAAAAAAATTGGGCAGCATTTCTACTTGCCCAACACACATTTCAAAATTAAACCAGCAGCATAAATGACTGTCGGTTGATAGAAATATTTATACAAACTACAATTTTAAATTTTAAATTTAACAAATTTGAATTTTTTTCAATCCTCCATGTATTCTCAGAGGATTGAAAAAATATGGGTAGCATTTCTGCTTGTCGAGAACACATTTAAAAATTAAACTAGCAGCATAAACGCTACCGGTTGACAAAATATATATAAAAAAAATAAAATTAAATAAAAAACAAATTTTGATTTTAAATATATTTTAAATGCTACCGACAACATTTATGCTTGCTGATACACATTGCAAACATACTAATAAAAATAAACAAACCTAAAAACATCTATAACAATGACTTTTTTCAATTTTAACCTAACATTTTAAAACTTAAAAAAAAAACTAAAATTCCATTTAAATTTCAAAAAAAAAGGTTTGGGGGTTAGCTCTCTGCTCCAACATCATGGTGAAAGGGGCGTGGATTGCGTGGTAGCTCGATCGAGGTCTCTGGGGGAGCAACTGCTTGGTTGAGGTGTCTGGGACACAAATGCTAGGTCGAGGTACTTGCTCGATTGAGGGATTTTTGTGTAGAAATGGGGCAAATGGTCGCGGTTGTTCGCGACCCTTTTTATATTTTTTTGTAAACAGGAACCTCGATTGAGGTACTAAGCTCGATAAAATTCGGTATCTTGGTCAAGATCGGGACCTCTATTGAGGGTTTGTTTAACCCTCGATCGAGGTATCAATACCTTGATCGAGGCTTTACCGAGAGCTCGATTGAGGGTTAAACAAAACCTCAATTGAGCGCTTATTAAGCCCTCGATTGAGGTATGAAGACCTCGATCGAGCGCTTGTTAAACCCTCGATTGAGGTGTGAATACCTCAATTGAGCGCTTGTTAAACCCTCGATCAAGGTATGAAGACCTCGATCAAGGGTGCATTTTTTGCATTTTTCCGAAATCTCCTTACTAGAAATTGTAACCCACCTCCATGGATACACCCCACTAAGAGACCCTCTTTTGGGAACATACCTCAATCGAGCGCTTGTTAAACCCTCGATCGAGGTATGAAGACCTCGATCAAGGGTGCATTTTTTGCATTTTTCCAAAATCTCCTTGCCAGAAATTGTAACCCACCTCCATGGATACACCCCACTATGAGACCCTCTTTTGGGAATGAACCCCTCCGTTCTCAGGTTCATGAAATATATGATAATGGACTTATCTTAGGATAAGCTACAATGAGTGTTTTTTACCCTCTTTGGACTCGTAAAAAAAAAAAGAGGTACTCATCAATCATGATGGGGGAATTAAGGGAAGGGAACTATTTCATTTTGCAAATAAATGGCAGTTACTAGTCACCTTTGAACATGGCACTTGTCTGCATTTTATTTAGTCAATTGGGTATTCAGCTTGCTTCCAAGTCGATCCACTTTCATTATTCATGTCACTCCTTTGAGTCTTTCAAAGAATGCATCATTTACCGTCACATTATGTCTTGGTATCCTCCTGGTCTAAGTCAATGATGCCAAGTATTTGGTCGTGTCGTCCGATGTTCAAAGGAAAATTAAGAGTTTACCTTTGCAGTAAAAAAAACCTTTGTGTCAATACCTTTTGATTCAATTCTATGGTTACATCATACTCAAAATTCCAGAACTTTGTTCTGAGTTTCATGTCGTTGATGTCGGATTCATCATGGCCCTCCTTTGAAGAGACTATTCCTGTCGACTTCAGATCATCATCCAATAATTAGTCTTAGAAACAAAAATATAGTACCTTGAGATCTGTATGTATTAATGATAGATTCTCTCACTCTCTACATAGGTTCACATCATTGACCTTTGATCGAAATATTCAACTGAGTGTTCGACATAAAATCATATATTCACACTTAGGAGATTGTACTAGGGTACCTTGGGAATCATTGACATTAATGGTGATTTCCCTCACACTTGTTAATGGTTCTCATCATTGATCGGTAATCAAGTGGTTTCTACCATGTTTGACATCAAAACATTGTAATCACATGGATAGAATTGTACTTTGTGGAAGACGAGATGAAGACCCTGGGTATTTGTTAAGCGCTCATTGCTTTTCCCTGGTTGCGATGGAGTATTTTGTATAAGTCCTAGCATGGATCCACATTTTTATGGTTGTGGTTTTTATTAAATTTGCATCCATTTGACATAGATCTACATTGTATGTCTAGTAGATATGTCCAAGTTTGAGTCTTCTTCGCATGTATCTATGATGTATTCTAGTAGCCATGTTTATTCATCTCTGTCATGGATATGCCTTGTATTAGTATGCAGCAATGATAAGGAGAATTTTGGATATGAATCAAAAGTATTGATGTATTTTATAATCTTGGTTGATGATGATATTCAATCAAATGATTTCTTTCCTCAAAGTGATAACTTTCTCTTTCAAAGGTATCTCCTATCGTATCCCTCTAGCCTCATGCTTTTGGGGGGATTCTGTTACACATAAATATTGTCACCATCATGTGTTGAGGCCTAAAACATCAGAAGTTTCACTCAATCCACAATCCCCAGACTCTTAATTTCCATATTTGACTCCACCACCTCTTTTCCTTTAATGAAAAATGTGTTACTCTCTTCAGTAACGTCCATTGTCTCTTGACAATAAGCGGTGCCACTGCCTATGCCCCTTGATCAAAGAGTGGTTCGACCCTGGTAACACTCTATTTACATAGAGGAAAAGTGGTGCTTGAGTTTAAAAGAGAAAAAGAAAATATTCACAAAGCTTCTCGAAGGAATACTTCATGGAACCCTCATCCCTACTCCTGTGGACCACCTGGACTCGATATCCCCCCTAGTAGGATCTCCCTTCCACCTCATCCACCATTTGATCAACCATCCCTATCCTCCCAAAGCCTATAAAACTTGGCTTATTCCCCATGGAATGGAGGTAGAAAATTTATGTTGTTGCATTGAGGTTCTAGCCAAATCTAGGGTGAGCATAGAAGGAGCAAGTTGGAGCTTTTGAGGACAAGTCATGGCATGTGAAGGAGCATCACAACACTAAGGAAATGGTTGTAATATTTCTTCTTCATTTTTAATGCAAAGATGGTTCCTTTTCCGTAAAATGTATTATGTTGCAATCATTCATTTTATTATTGGATTCCTTAGTCACTAATATAGAATTGTAGACTATGTTCTGGTACCTTTGATATTGCTTGTTTGTTTGATGTGTTTGTGCAAGTACATAGATGGAGATTCATCACCATAGGAGACAACTACATCACTTTACATAATATCCAAAGGATTCATTCAAGATATCTACAAGTTCTAGGGGAATTATTCCATACTTGTTATCACTTATTTGTTCTAGATCTGAACCATTCAGACCTAGAGAAACAACTCTTGTCAGAAAGAGGTGCGATATTTCTAGCAACATACCTCCATTGACTACCATTATTCATGTTAGGTGTTTTGACTTGTTATTAATATGCTAGACATATGGAAAGTTCATTATAGTTAATTAATCATGATGTATTATGATCTCTCTTCTCTACTGTTGAGGTGATATCTCTTATTGGGCAATCTTCTTATGTGTTGTAACCCATTCTTTGCAAATATATCTATCATAGTCATAGAATTGTCGGGTTTTTCATCCTCCATGTTTGGAGGGTTTTCTCAGGCTATATCTTGTTTCTTATAGTTGAATGACTGATGTGGCTAATATAGTTGTGAGATTTAATTGTGGATGATATATTTATGAGATTCATGTGGTGGATATATTTATATGTGGCTGATTTATGAGATTCATATGTGCTGAAATTGACTATTAAAAGTTTTAAAGTTGAAGCATCTCCGATTTTTCTCAAACATCCACATGGTATCAGATCATATGATGTGAAATATATTAGGTTTTTGAAACAGTTTAATCCTATGTATATCTTGAAGAGTTGAGAAAAATATTGCATACATGACATCGATCTCCATTTGAGTGGAAGATCTCCTTGAAGGAACTTCCAACTTCAACACATGGAAGGAAAATGTGTTGAATATTCTTGAAGAGAATAACCTTTACGGTTATGTATCCATAGTGGTAGAGGAATATACCACCAATAAAGGGAGAATCAAATTCAATAAGAATCAAGCAAAGGCCAAGCATATCATCTTTGATTCAGTTAAGGAAAATCTCATGGTTGTGATTATTCCATTGAAGACCGCAAGGGATTATTTTATACACTCACCAATATTTTGGAGAAGAAGGACTCAAGTCAATAATATGTGCACATGCAAAGAAAGGTTGTGTTCACTAAAGAGGAGAATCTTGTACTCACTAAAATAATGAATAAAGGGAGAAATCCTTTCACTACAAAGAAGCTCTTTCATTCGAAGAAGAAGGAATTCAAGAAATATTTTGACATATCAAATTTTAGGTGCTTCTACTGTAAAAAGAAGGGCCATTGTGAAAAAAAGTTCTATGAAAAGAAGAAGAATGGGGATTGGGTTCATGCATCTACTGCATTAGAAGAAGATGAACCTCCATAAGAGAACTCACTCTAAGAAAGAGATAAACCTCCTCAGGAATATTCATCCAAAGAAGAAGAAGATGATCGTCGTAAGAATTTTTTTTGTTAGTGGATAATATAATTCATATGGGATCCTTGTTCCCTCATGAAGAGACTCACTACCTAGTGCATTCAGTAAACTTTTTTTTTTGCAAAGTTTAAAGTTGCAGTGAATAAGGAACGTCTCTAGTATTCTCCACAAGGGTGCAAAGATCAAGAGGGATCCCACACAAAACAATAAAAGAAAAGTAATTTATATTTTGATTGTTATATGATGTTGTAAATCAGATATAAAGGTTTATGAATATGTTTCATGACTGTCATATAGAGATATGTATTCCTAGACTTTAGAATTGTGTTGAGAATATACATTGTTTTCGATCTTTATTGGTATGTTGTAGATTTTAGGATGTCCATATTATGAGACATTATATAGGATTGATATAAGATTGATATAGACTTAAATAGGACTTATATAAAATTTTAAAGGATTGATATAAGAATTCATAATTTGTTTCATGAGATATAAGATATAGTGTTTTACAATTGATCATGAGTTATGAACACAAGACTGCATAAACCTTGATGACTACAAGGCTGAATTTTATACGAATATGGTGTTGCATTAATATTTCATAAGAAATTACATGGGACTGATATAAGACTAATATAAAGCTGAAAATCAGTGCATGGGATTAGTATGATTTATGTTAAGACAATCGATTAATATCTGTACATAACTGTTTAAATCATTATCAATATATTGAAACTATTCATGTGAATAAAATTCATGAGTATGAAATAGTTCTAACCATTAAAATATTTTTTTTTGTAGAAAAAAATCATTTTCCTCGACATACAAGTAAATAATGACATGAATATGGAGTAATTCTGATGGTTTATATGGAAAGAGAAAATATCGGGAGGTTCCTATAATTCTTAGAAAGAAGTCATAATAGAATGTTAGTTTTTCTAAGTTAATTCACTTAGGATATTTATCTAAAAGAATAACAAGAAAAAAATATATCAAATATACACAAGATACACAAGCCACATATATTTTCATCGGGGAAACCATAAAGGAGAAATCCCACAAAGTTCCTTTGAGTAGTTCTGTCACAAAGACAAGATCATTAGATGGAATAACCCAAGAAAAATATGTCTCCTGTAGCTCTCTCTCTTCCTTCTCATTGTCCTCTCTCTCCTAATGCGCATATGAGAGAGTGAATGAGTGTGTGACAAATGAGGAGGGATCCTACCTATTTATATTCTTTCGTTGTGTAACTAAATTAACTAACTAGGCCGACCATCTAACCTCTTGAGGCCAACCTACCTAGGAAACTCACAAATACATTTTTCTTTATTTAACCTGGGGACTATTTCCCTGAATTACAACAGGGGGTTTACCTTAGTGACCATACACAATGATGACATCCTAAAAGGAGGGAAACACATCTTTGATGGGGGTACAAAGATATACAATAGTAATATACATCAAAATATCTTTTGAAGTTACAATTACAACAGCACTCCCTCTTAACTAGGAAGGTATTCTCTATCCATATTTATTAACACATATGGTCATCGTCATTGATTCATCATTGTCGATGTTTCCATTGTCCTCATATTGTCCAATATATCGCAACTATATGTCATAAGAAGTTTCTATAGAGACAACCCTTTTTCATGCTGGGTGTAGGCCTAGTCCTCATCCAGGTATTCATCATATCCATGAGAAATTCATATAATAGGTACAACACATGACCGTTGTTTACATTTCCACTACAATCACTTGTGTCTCCTGCCACCATCTCGTCGTATCCAGAATGATCTCTTTGACCCACACAAAACAAAACACACAGATCACATCCTAGATGCATACCACCTACGTTCTACCAACATAGGAGCATTTTAATGTCCCAATTCTGATATGCATACTTGAACACTAACTAATTCTGAAAATTAAATTAAAATTTCTGATATTGAATTATAACCACCCAGTGCATCTTTAGACTAGGAAAATCAAGGTGTTTTGTTGGGGAAATTTGTAGACATGGGAGTAGGTAGTGGGAAGCAAACAATATTAAGTGCATAAAATTTAATTTCTTTCCCCTCACACATTTATATTGGGGAACATTCAGTTTGCATAGTCTGCTATGCAGAAACCTACTCCCACGCTTCTAGGTCAGCCAACCGTGAAACTAGGGAAATTCCTTCCGTCCTTTCGACTAGGGGCTTAGGAAAAAGTGGAGGGGTGTTATCATGCCTTCATATATAAAAATATATTATTTTTAACAATTTCCAACATATATGGATTTTTCTGGAGTGTTTAGGAAAGAACTCAGAATTTTAGGCAATTTTGGCCTAGTGAGACCCTGTGCAATGGAGGATCCAAAATCACTATAAATCCTAAAATAAATTATTATATGGAGTTATTTATAGTTAGGTGTGTCTATCAGTGATACATAGAAACTTACATAACTGGATTTGAGTCGATAGAACTCATTTTATAGCAGAAATGGTAAAACTTGTCATTTAAAATTAGTGTTCTAGCCAGGGTGCAAAATTAAGCATAGAATTCGTAACAGATTGACTTAAATGCAGAAATTGAAATATTAAATACATTGATACAAATTCAATAGACATATATAATCATTTACACTCCTCCCATAAGAGTTTCTTGCTCATTATTGTACTAGATTGATCAATTTCCGCCATTGCAATGACAATTTGAGCTTTTCATGAGAAACTCAGAAGGTAAAATTCAGGGAAAGAATTATTTCTACATGATAAATATAAATTATAGAGTTTATCAGATCTTATACATCAGGGATCATTTTATTTACTGACCATTACATAAGAATACTCCAAAATGGTGGGCAGGAAGCCCAAAATATGTCAAGAGAAAGGATGAGAGCGTAGGTGAAGCTTGGGATTCACTGGAGCTCAAATTGGATGAGACAGAGACTAAAAAATATGTCTTATATGACCTTAAATTTCTAAACATCAAGCTCTCCATATCTTCAAAGAAAATAAATGGGGATGGAGGAGTGGGAAGGGAAGGCTTGGGGCTCATCTCCCAAACCTCTGAGGCGCATCACTCAGAAAGGCATACTCACATAAGCATAGATAAATTATCTCATCAATAAAACTATGTGAATGAGCTTGAATTTTTATTTATTAGAACTCTGGGTGACCTATATATCAAGTAGAGGAAATAGGTGACCTGTGAGAGCATGTCAACACCTAAATCCCTAACCCTAACCAAGTCATTGGCCCTCCTTGAGAAAATTGGAATGTAGGGGCCATGTGGAGATGTTTCCCTATCCAAGTCATCCATATGACTTAGAAATTTTTCCTCCTTAGTCAAAGAGTTTCTACTTTTATCCCTTACAACTTCTATGCTTTTCCATGCTTTTGATACCGAGTCTCCAAAAGGAAATTATGCCCTCATTTGTAAAAAAAATCCTGCTTTTGTTTTGAAAACTTTTCTGAGTCTCTAAAAGGAAACTGCTCCCTCCGTTTGCAAAAAATTCCTTCTTTTTTTATGACATCTTTTTTCATAGCTTTTGGGCACTTTCCCTTTTCTCTCTGACTACTTTTGTCATAGAGTTTCCACTTTCTTAATCTCCTCCCTTGGCAAGTTAGCTTGCCAATTGTTCCTGACATGGAAAGATGAATTACACTTGTTATTTGCACAATAAATATTAATGATAAATAAAAATTAAATACATGCCTCAATAATGTTTATTTAGAAACATTCTCCTAGGCTAATTAATTAATGCCTCATAAATAATATTTGGACAAAATTCCCTAGGTGAGGTAATTAATGCATCTTTGACCCCCCAATGTGTTGGGAACGGTCAACACTTTTATGTCCAAAAATATGGGGACATGACAGTCCTTGCCTCCCAAATCTACTTGTCCACAAGCAGAAGAACTCTAGAGTGCTGCAAATTTGACCACCATGTAGGAGAACTGGAGCATGAACTCATGTGCAAAAAAAAGTTGACTTGCTTCATCAAGCCAGCATGTAAAGTTTATAAAAAAAACAAACAATGCCAGGGTCCTATTGCTTGCATTGCACTCCCTTCAATGAGAATTCCTTCCAACACCACTTATCAGACAAAATTATTCCTGGATCCCATTTCTTCAACTATAAGTATCCAAATATTTTTATCCACCATAAAAAATTATCATCATAGGAAATGATATTCATGATGTGGGAATCATACCACTGCATTGAAAAATTGGAAATTCTCAATGCAAAATTGGAAATCTATGTGATTCTCCACTGAACATAAAGTTCCTTATGTGCTTGATGCACATCAAGATTGAATCTCACAATTATGTTGCTGCAATGACATGGGTGCGAGTCCCATGTCCCAAGACAATTTTGGGCATCCTCCAACAACCATAGATGCCTATGCTGCTAACAGAATATATAGGATGTGTCTGCTGAAAATTCCATGGCGTAAGCAAAAGGTATGCCCTACAAGGTGCATGAATCTGACAAGTACCTACCCATTCCTTCCATAGATTAAAAATCCTCCAATTGTTAGATCCATATGGTAATTTTATTGCTTTCCCATGTGCACATTCCCAATGATTCAACTGTCTGCCACTGGTCATGCAATCACCACCATGAACGTATATAGGACATGGTTTCATTTGATGCAGATGAGAAGTGGGTGGTGCCCTCAGCAAATCCCCATGGATGAGTGTGGAAGCCTCCTTCTCCTTACTTGGCATCAAAACAAAGAAACCCTTCACCTAGTTATCATCCGCATGTGTGTTGGCTGCCATAGGTGTGTGGAATAAATTAGAGTGAAACAACTCTTTGAAAAATGTTTCCACCAAAGGTGTGGATGTATCAAACCTATCATGGGCTGTTCCAACACAAGGGAGTTCTTTCGACTCTTCAGTGAAAATAGGACTCCTTCTATGAGAAAAATCAGCCTTTCTCGGGAAATGTCCATGTGCTTGGAACTCATCATCTGCATCCCAAAATTCCTCGAGCACAAAAAAATTAGAATGAACCTCATGTGCATGTGTATGGAAGGTATCCAATGGATGCAAATTAAAACTTTGTGGCTGTCCATATGTTAGGAAAATGCCATTCACAACAAAGAATTTATTGCAGAAATTAAACTCTTTACCTCCTACCGTATTCATTCCCAATGTGTCTCTATCCACCCAATCAATGGATGAACAAGGAATTTTATTTACTGATCCATATGGAATATGATCGGCCACCTCCTATGGATTAGATTCTATCATCCATAAGGGGTTGTCATAATGTGTCTCTTTCCAAGCATATGCGTTCTAGTACATCTTTGATCCTCTATTTATGTGATATTTTATTTACCCAATCCATGAATAGATGATCGTCTTTGATTTTTTATTCACTTGGAATGTCCTCAAACATATTTCTCATATATAAGAACTCCTCTATGCCATTCTGTATACCCACATGCGCTTGGCCAAAATACTCTTCATCATGGCTCTTCACAAACACCTGCAAATCTGCTCCTTCCTCATGGTTTTCCTCCACATGAGGTTCCTCCATTAAACCCAAAACATTTCCTTCCATGCAACATGAAAGGGGTGACACCTTTAACTCCTTTTTAAGTTGACATATCTGAAACTTTGACTCTTTAAGGAATATTTGTGTGCTTTTCAATAAGTCACTAGTGATCTCCAACTTATTAGCGATCCTCTCTGATTATTCTTCTTCCTGCTTGAGTGCACTATTGTACATCTCAGCCATCATGAGGAGATGATCTCTATCAGATAGTAAGTTCATATAGTTCTCCTTCATCTTGGACATGCCTTCTTTTAGTGCTATGCACTCCCCACTAAAGGCTTCTCCTTCCATCTCTTCACCATAAGCTTTCCAACAACATCTTTCCACCAAGGCATTGATGTCAACAAAAGTTTTCATGGTTCCATAAGATTCTTTTTGTCCTCCTTTAGTGATCCATTCAAATTATGTGTCTCATGAAAAAGATACTCCACCCAGGTCTCTTCTTCTAATAGCTGACATACCGGATGGTTTTGTTTGTGGCATGGATCCACAACACAAAACTCATTCTCAGCATACAAGTCAGCCTTTGGGTTTTCTGCAAAATCACTTCCATGATGCGCAGTGGAAAATATCTATGAAGGTTGGAATGACATGTGACATGGACATATATTATAGAGAATATCATGACCTATAATTTCAGCTTCATCATGCTGCAAGGGAGCCCAAAATTCTGGACGATGCTCATCTCTATGCATCAGATGTTTCTCCTTCAATTTTCCTAGTTCATACCCAGCTGGTTGGGGCTTGTCATCCACTTAAGTCGGAAGCTCAGATAATGAAATCAGATCTGATTTTTCTTCTTCTTTTGTATCTGATACAAAATATCCCTTATCATCCTTTGAAGTATCACCCTACTCTGCATTGATTTTGGGTTCACTAATAGGTAAACTAGGAGCAGATTCATCTCCCTCACAATTGTACTTCATCTTGTAGTCCTCAGATGCAAGTGAAGTATTTCCATCCTCCCATGGATGAGATGGTTGTAGGTGTACATGGATGCTACAAAAATCAGAACTTTTATCATTCATGTTATTCACCTTATCCCCTTCTTGTACAGATACTTTGGTGGCGTGCTCCTCCAACAAATTTTCTAGTTCACACCTAAGTGGCGTGGCCTTGTTTTCTTCTTCATTAGGTGGCTCCAAAGGTGACTATAATTCTGTTTTGAAATATCCTTTTGGATATGATACAAAAGGTTTATCTCCACCCATATATGAGCCCACATCCTTATCACGGATCTGTATATCACCCCTAAAGATTTTGGAAGTGCATTCACCTTCCTTTTCTTTTTCCATGTAGTCACCTTGCAGTGACTTGCACTTCACTTCATGGATATATTCCTCTACCACATTTCTATTCTCCTCCAAGAAGCTTGAGACTTTTTCATATTTAGTGGTACTCATGTAACAATATTTAGAAGTTGCATTTGAAGAAAAACCAAACAAACTCTTAAATATTGAATATGCAGATGGCTTTGAGGAATCTTCACCTTTGGTTCCTTCTTCTTCTTCTTTTCTCAGAGAGGTGGAACAACTTGGTTCCTCTCTGGATGGATTTTTGTTCTTGAAAGAATGCTCATAATCATGCTTGGTCCAGAATACATACTTGAAATAAATATAATCTCTAAAAGAAATGTTGTTGTCAGGAATTTCGCACCTTCTGCGGACAGAAGTTGTTCCTTTGGTCTAAATGGCTCAGATCTAAAACAAATAATTCACAACAAGGTTGGAAGACTTCTCCTAGATACTATTATAGCTGATTTTACCACACATGGTTGATCAAAATTTTATGGCCTTTCCTGTCCCTCTGCAAAATCTTTGGACCCCATGGACTATTTTTGTACCTTTGATGTTTCCAAGATCATCCGTAAAAACACTTATTATTTGCTGTATGCAAATTTTAATCCCTTTCTCATGTATATAAGTGGATACTACCCCTAAACTTGCATACATCAGGATGTGTGCAAAAGGCCAAATGTTTTTGGAGTTTTCCTTGATCTTTATCCGGGTCACTTGTCTCTTGGCCTTCCATATGCTTCGAGATTGCTTGGATTTGACCTTCCATTACCCCATTGAAGCACTATATAAGGAACCCTTTGGATACATTGAAGGGGAGGAATTGAAGAGCAATAAAAATATAGTCCATTGTTTCCGTAGCTTGCTTATACTTGATCTACATCCCTTTTTCCCTTGGAGCACTTTGTGTTCTTCCCAAGCTTGACTTTGCTTGTGAGCTTGCTATCAAGAGATGGAGGATTGAGGTGGTGGAGGCCTAGGTGGAGGACTCAGTTTCTCTGGTTTGTAGACGTGCCGACAAAGGTTGTCACTTGTGTAATCTCTGATTTATTTAATAGAAATATATTTTCATGTCTAATGATGTGCGTTTAAATGAATACTGAATCCATGGATGTGTTTAATTGCTTATGTATCATTGATTATATATGCTAGAGTAGGCCTAGCACTATATCATATAGCATGCTTTCCTTGTTTGTTGTTGAGAAGTGAATCGCTAACGCAAGTGGGATTGGAAAAAGCTCAATGGGGATATACTACAACCGTCCAGAATAAGGTATGTTTCAAGATCGTTTAGTGTTAGATGTCATATTTCTCTTGCATATGGGGAAGGGATTAATTTATACAGTTTCTATTTCTATTGTGGTACACCCCAAGCCATAGGAAGTTTTCTCCATAAAAAAATTGGTGACCATACTGGGGAGGTTCCTAGTTGTTTTTATTTGGGGGTTTTTGGCATTCAATGTACTTCTATCGCTCTTATTTTTCTGTTTCTGTGTTGGGTCTGGGGGCATGATTACCCAGTAGTATCTTGGAGAAGTAAATTTTGTCTCAATTTGTCCATTTACCTTATTCTTTTATCGTTTTCTTCCTATATGCGGGTTTTTCCTTCACAGTTACGTATACACGCAGGTTTTCTTGGAAAAATCATGTATGTACGCAGGTTTACTGAGAATAGCCACGTATGCCCTGATTTTTTTCTATTTTGGGAAGATTTAGTGTTGTTGGGTGAGTTTGGGTGATTGTCAAGTCTTCTTTGTTGCTCTTGGAGTATGTATCTCCCCTTTGTTTCTGACCAGAGACTCTTTTTGAGTTAATTTTTGAAAAAATGTTCTTGTCATTTCATTTTCTATTTTTTGTTTTGGGATTAGTGCATTAGATATTTTTTACCTTAGTGATTTGATTGGTTGTTGTTTGTGAGTGCTTGCAGAGTCTGAGGGTTGCAGAGTCATACTTTTTCTTTTTATCTCATTTAATTCAAAAATACAAAAACATTTTGCTTTTTTGCATTGTTTGCATTTAGCATTTAGCATGGTACTTGTATTAGGTTTGCTTGGTGAATATTAGTCATATTTTCATATAGGAAATGATTGCATATACATTTGAAGGAAAAATTTTGTACTTCACGTAGTAGCATACCTTGTTTTTCATTTGACACGGTGCATTTGCATTGATTGTTAGGTGTGCATTTTACTTCTTGTTGTGTCATAACATCATTAGTTGCATGACCATTTACCCTTTGAGTAATAAAGCCAATTAAAATCAACGCATAATAAAATGAATTCCACTCTTTTATTTTTTAGGGTGCACCAACAAGACTAGGATTTAGGGTCTTGGAATAGTTCATTGTGAGTCAATTCTCCAAGACCACTAAACAAAACATTTAGGTGTTTGTCTAGGTGAGAGTGTGAAATCCTTTATATAATTAGTTTTCTCAGGATCCTCCTCTTACAAGGGAGTTAAGCACAAGGAAGTGTGAGCAGTTATGATTGGGATGACCCCTGTTTGTAACTGAGTAGTACGGGAGATATTTCCAGGATTGTATTCGTATCTGTGGGATCTTTCGAGAGTTTTGGGATTTGATACCCTAACCATACAGTCAATCCCTCCTGAAACTATCTATATGAGCATTGATTATATCGAGGTGACCTTAGTTTCCTTACCTAGGTTATCGAGGGGGTATTTGCAGAGGTTATTCTGCAGGTGTCCTGGCCAAGTAAGGGTCGGAAAGCATAGTCACTATATGCGTTGAAGTTGAGGGTCACTATAATTGGTTACAAACCTCCACGTGTTATGTATGGGAGTCTCAAGCCTCTCCTAGGTGAGACATACATGCTTCATTTGGGAGCTCACATATCCTACCCTTGTTTGCTTGCGATTTGGCTTTACATTTTATAAGTGTATGCTTTGTGCATGCTAGTTTGCCTAGGGTTTGCATAATTAGATTGAGTCTTTTTATTTTTTGAGTCATTGTGGATTCGGGCATGGCACCATGCCGTTCTCGTTGTTTAGCAATATTTTCGCCTTCCACGTCTCCTCCTCCTTTGGGAGAGAGAACCAGACAGTCTAGGCGGAATAATTCTCACTTTGATTCACACACCATGGGAGATCATGAGGATGAGATTCTAGAGATGTCTTCTCTACCTCACGAGGTTGGTGAGGAAGATCCTATTAGCACATATGATTCTTCACACAAACAACCTTCATGATCTAGTTATGATCCCTCATTCACAGGTCACTGGTATTGATTTCCGGGCGACGAGACTCACCATGAACTCGTAAGCACTAGTCATGTTAGATATGGCATGTATGATATCCTTGCACCCGATTGAGCACATAGTGTTGATTCAGAAGTTGATACTAACTCTATGACTGGAGGCACTCCCATCCCTTTACATGCAGAGAGATTTGGGGGCACTAGTCACATTTCACCCTCCCTCCTTGTGGTGGAGGCAACTTCACATGTTCATCCTAGAACTAGTGTTAGTAATCCTATGCGGATACTAGAACTGAGACGAGTGAACATTGGGAACACCAATTACATTCCTTCACATGTCCCTTCATCTTCAAACCTTTTTTTTTTGAATGCGTTTTTAACAACTCATCCTCTCCCTAGTTCACATGGGCCTTCAGGTCGGAATGTTGCTACTAGCCATGTTCATTATGTGACTTCTCGCACGGTAGTATATCAGAGTCAAGTACCTCATGTTGTGTCAGCAGGTCATGTACCTATCTTTGGATCATCTCATGTTCCAACTTCTGTTGCTTCCCATACCCTTAACTATGGACATTCTCATGGTACATCCCATGGAACACCTTATGGAGCTTCTCATGGAAATTCGTATGGACCGCACTATGGAAAAAACTATGAACTGTATGGGTACGGGTATCGATGACCCACTTCCTCTTCCAATTATGGCTTTGTAGCGCCTCATAATCAAGGCACCCCACATCATAATGCTTCCATGCAACCCTACATGGGTCAAATGGGAGGAGGTTATTATGGCCAAGGCCATGGTATTTATAGCAATCAACCTTACATGAATCAAAACTATTAGAGAGCATGGAATCGACCGGCTCAACCTAGACTCCCTTTCCTTGCAACTTTGAACTTGCTTGACTTGTCTAGATTGATGAACGATCCTATGTCTCATAACCCAGCATGGACGAATGTCCCTAACAAGCTTCCTTCGGACATTCCCAAGTTCGAAGGTAAGGCTGGTGAAGATCTTGGTGAGCATGTTACCACTTTCCACCTTTGGTGCTCTCCCAATTCCTTATATGATGATTCCATTTGTTTGAGACTATTTTAACGCACCCTAACGGGTCCTACAGTGAAATGGTATATAGAGTTACGGGGGGGGGGGGGCTTATGTTACGTTTGATGATCTTGTGATGACTTTCCTTAATCATTTCCAGCTACTTGTATGTTACGACGTTGGTACCGAACTCTTGTCGACCTTTCGACAAGATAAAGCCACACACATTTCATATCATATTCAAGAGTGGCGTAGACAGAAACAGTTAACCAAAGCTTTTATACCACCGGAGTTTCTTCTTGAGTGGTTCCTCAAATATTTATTACCTTACATAGTGAAGGATGTTTCGACATCTGGAGTTCAAAACAAGGAACATGCTATTTTTATGGCACAAGAGTTGGATTTGATCTATGCTCAATCCGTACTTTTGTATTAGATTATACCCAATTCTCCTAGATCCAATTTCGATCCCAAGGTCAAGCCTGGACCACATTCTGATGGTATTGTGGGCTGTACAAGTACCAAACATGTGGACTCGGTTGTGAAACAAGTGAGCCAATTGTCAATTAACCATTCTGCATCGGGACAAGCTACAAATTTGTATCAACCTACCCAATCGGAAAATGTACTTTCAGTGCAAACGTCGAACCCGAAATGAAACCAGCAGCCTAGAAGGAATAAGAAAAAGGGAAAAAATAATCGTAAGGGCGGGAATAAGATTGCAAATGCTAATAATAATAATGATAAGAACACCAATGTTGGGGGGGACATGCAGTCTAAATGCAAGGTGAAGTTTCCTTGCAAATTGTGTAAGGAGGACCATCTCACTCACTTGTGCCCTCATATGGAAGATGCCTCGAGGTTCATAGCATAGGGCCCAGCTGTGTTAACTAATCCTTTACCCAATAATCAAAATAAGAACTCGAGGACCATTGATCCTAGTTGTGCATCAGGTGGAAATCAAAACCCGTCGGAGGCTGCTAGTGGTCACGGATGCATTAACATGATGAGTGCTACTAAAGTTGTGACCCGTACGAAAGACTATGGTTCGTCACAACCAGACCTTGGGAAAGAACCTTCTGCACCCAAGATCCCTTTGCGAATTGAGAAGCCTATGGATAAACCTGAAGCTCCACCTCACATTTCTAAGGGAGTATTAAAGCATTTGGGGCACAATCCTAATGCCTGAGCTGCTAATAACTATTCAGTTGTCAAGGATTTGGACTAGACTCCTTGTGCAATGTCCACGTTAGAAGTGCTTCAGAGTTGTCCTCCATAGAGGAAAGCTTTGTTATTTTCTCTTGGGGTCAGTGATGATAACTATTCCACTATGATCAAATTTGAAACCATGCGAGTACAACCTCGCTTGCCTTACTACATGTCTCTTTTGATTCATGTATAGTGTCTTAACAACACTGTCAAGTGCACTATCATTGATGAAGGCGTTTCCACTTCCATGATGTCTTTTCCTTGTTGGAAGGGATTAAGTTCTCCCAAGTTGTCCCAATCCATTACTATGTTGATAGTTTTTGATGGTAGATCATTTCGGCCGCAAGGAATTCTTCCTTCCTTAAAATTCCAATTGGGAGGGAAGACCATCGCGATCGAGGTCGAGGTAGTTGATGCGCCCCTTGACTACAATATTTTGCTGGGTCAGAATTGGATGTATAGTATGAAAGCCGTAGCTTCTTCCCTCTTTCGAGTGATATGCTTTCCGTTCAATGGGAATATTGTTACGATTAATCAAACGTCATTCCAAAATCCAAGTGTTAATGCATCATTGGGTGCTTTTATCTCGATTATCGATCATTCTCGGCCGACAACTGGGAGTGTGGGCATAGGTATGTATCCTTCTCTTATGGGAACCTTCAATTGTCCTGCGCCTGTTTTTATGATGGGGTCTAGTTTTAGTGGGGCTTCATCCTCATTGAATTCAGTGTCTTTTTGCACTACCCATATGGAAGACCAAACTTGGATTCTTCCTTCACTTAGTACTTCGAGTGTGCCCACTGAGACTGATGTGCCATTGCCTGCAATGATGGTGGTTTATCAAGAAAATATTAATCAGGTTGTAGAGCCTAGTCCTTCCTCTTCACGGACAGAGGAGGAGGAGCCGTATGTGCTACCGACATGGGTAGTAGAGTCATCTCACTCACATGATTTCCTTGATGATGTTTTTCCATTGGATGAAGCTATCCTTGAGGCCATGTCAGGAGTTGAGCAACCTTGGGAGGAATTGCATCATCGATCATATTTTATTCCTAAGCTTGATCATATGGAGTGTGATGAATTTAGGGAGATTCTTACCGAGAAAATTGGTAGCCCCGTAGTTCTATTAAGCTCTCATGGTCCAATGGCTGATGGAAACATGGCTAATGTATCAACTATTTCTATCAATATTTCTCACGATCCTAGCAAGGTTGAGAATGTCTACATTGGGGTGGAATGTTCCCCTGATGAGATGAAGGAGTATACCGCGTTGTTTAAAGAGTTTTGTGACATATTTGCATGGCCATATGATGAAATGCTAGGTATCGACCCTTGTATTGTCAAACATGAGATCAAAACCTATCCGGATATGAAGCCGGTTCGACAACGTTTACGTGCGGTGAATCCTAGAAAAGCACCCGCCTATAAGGCTGAGATAGAAAAAATTTTGAAAGATGGTTTTATCCATCCCATTCCCTTAACAGAGTGGGTTTCAAATCCCATTCTTGTAGATAAGAAGAAGGGAGCGATCCATATATGCACTGATTTTTGTGACCTAAATTGCGCATGTCCTAAGGATAATTTTCCCACACCATTTATTGATCAAATTTTTGATGAGTGTGCTGGGAGTGAGGCATTTCCCTTTTTGGAAGGTTTTTCAGATATAATCAAATTTAGATTAAGCCCAAGGATCAACATAAGACCACATTTATTTGTCCTTGGGGTACTTTTGCATATCGGAAGATGCCTTTCGGCCTTAAAAACGTCGGAGCTACATTTCAGCAGTCTGTGACCTTAATTTTTCATGATATAGAAGTATATTTGGATGACCTCGATGCTCACTCTCGTTTGAGAGTGCGTCATCCATATCATTTGAGATTAGTATTCGAAAGATGTTATCATTACCAGGTTCAATTAAATCCTCATAAGTGCATCTTTTGTGTGACTGTTGGTCGCTTGCTAGGATTCATCATGTCCAAGGAGGGTATAAGAGTCGATCCCTTAAAGGTTGAGGCAATACTTCAATTGTCTCCCCCGTGTAATATTAGACATATTCAGTGTTTGCAAAGCATGGCAAACTTCTTGCAGAGATTTGTGGTTAATTTTTCCAGTTTGACTAAATTCTTTATGCGTCTTTTAAAGAAGGACACTCCTTTTTACTGGGATGAGTGAGCCCAAGAGTCCTTTGATGCTCTTAAGCAAGCCTTAGCAATGACCCCCATGCTTAGTCCACCTGACTATAGCCGTGATTTATTTATTTATGTGGCTGCATCCATGGATATGATTGGTATTGTTTTGGTTGAAGAGGATGAGGAGCTCCATGAGCATGTCATATATTATTTGAGTCAAAACCTTATAGATGCAGAACTTCACTATTCCCATGTGGAGAAGCTAGCCTTGGCTACCGTTCATGCAGTCCAGTGTTTGAGACACTACATTCTCCTTCACCAAACCTTGGTCATAGCTCATATCAATCCATTTCAGTTCGTCCTAACTAGAAGGATGATTGGGTGAAAATACAATAAATGGATTGTCATTTTGTAAGAATTCGATCTCGAGTTCATTTCGGCAAAATCGAAGAAATATTTGATCTTTGCAGAGCTCATATCTAATTTTTCAAGTTTGTAGGAGGAGGAAGTTTATGAGGATACATTTTTTTATGAGCATATTTTCTTTATCTCAACGTTGGACCCATGGTATGGGGATATCATTGTATATTTGCAAACATTGAAGGTCCCTACTCATCTTTCACGGGATGAGTGACGATGATTATGTCATGTAGCTAAGAACTACCTTATAGTGGATAACAATTTGTACCGCCATAGGGTAGATTCCATTTTGCATCGTTGTTTAACCCATGATGAGGCTGAGGTTGTGCTGAATGATTGCCACAGAGGTGCGTGTGGTGGTCATTTATCTAGGCTTTCTACAGCCCAAAAAATCTTGAGAGTAGGATATTTTTGGCCATCCATATTCAAATATTGTGTTAATGCGAACCAGAAGTGCCACCTTTCCAGGTGTTTTCACATAATATGTGCTTGTATCCAGCCCTGTTACATCCTATTGTCACCGATGGTCCCTTCACCAAGTGGGGGCTTGACTTTATGGATTGCAACCTAGCTTCGGCTGGGGGGCATCATCACATTATAGTGGCTGTCAATTATTTCATGAAATGGGTAGAGGCTATGCCCACAATTAAATTCAACGGTGAGATAGCCGCACATTTTGTGTTCAACCAGATTATCACCCAGTTTGGCATTCCGAAAGAGCTTGTCACTGACCATGGTAGGCACTTTTAGAATAAAATGATGGAAGATTTGGCTTCCAAATTAGGGTATAAGCAAGAACATTCATCTTCTTATTACCCTCAGGTGAATGGACAAGTTGAAGCAGTGAATAAATCACTTAAGTCTATTCTCTAGCGAACCATCACAAGAAGCCAGACCAATTGGCATATTATGTTGTATCCTACTTTATGGGCCTATAGAACTGCGGTTAATACTACCACTGGTTTCTCTCCATATCAGCTGGTGCATGGGGTGGAGTCAGTTTTAATAGTTGAATGCAAAATCCCTTCTCTGAAGCTAGCTGTAGAGCTTTTACCGGACACTTCCACATTGGAAGAATGTTTGGTAGACTTAGAGCAGCTTGATGAGCAGCATCGAGATGCCTTAGTGGCTCTAGAGGTTAAAAAGCATTGCGTCAAGGTCCAGTATGATAATTCTATCCATCCAAGGAGATTTAATGAAGGTGACTTGGTCCTTTTGTGGGATCAAGCTAAGGAACCCTTGGGGGCAGGGAAATTTAATCCCATGTGGCATGGTCCTTACGTGGTTAAATGAGTCTTAGAGAAAGGAACTTATGAGCTGGTTGATAATGAAGAGACAGCCTTGGCAGAGCCTAGAAATGGGATCTATCTCAAAAAATACTATGCATGATCTTCAACCAAGGATGATTGTTGTATTATTGTACAGTTTTTGCATTGCATAGTTAGGTTTTCTTATCATGATCAGGTTTGTTGATTAGCTTTCATTTCTTATGGTAGATGTCAATGGAGTCTTTCGTTTACATAGGATTTGCTAATGGTGCTAACCACCACAATCAAAGCTTAGCTTTGGCTGCTTGGGTGATTTATGCTCCTACGGGTCAAGTATTGTCTTCAGGAGGCGTATGTTTATGGCCTTCTTCAAACAATGTTGCTGAATATAGTGACGTTGTTGAGTTATTGCATGATTCCATTTCGCATGGTGTTCATTCTCTTGAGGTATGTCTTGATTCGAAGTTAGTGTTTTCACAGCTTAATGGCTTGTATTGTATTAGGGATATGACATTATTATGAAGATTCTTATGTGTGAGATTGCTAGAACGACAATTCAAGAATATAACATACATTCATGTTCCAAGAGTTTTTAATCAAGTTGCTGACTCATATGCTAACTATGTGTTAGATTGGAATTTGTTTCATAGACCATAAGCATATCACAAACATACATTTTACACACATGTAAATATAAATAAAATTGATCATCATAATTTTTTTTTATTAATATCCAAAAAGTGACGTCATAATACATAAGTGTCATATACAAAATTGGGGCTTCCAAGCCACCAAAATATAATACACGGTCATACAAAAATGAATACACTCAGGTCTCTAAGCCTAAGGAGGAGGGGGGTTCTGATCATGATATAGCACTACGGCTCTAGCTATCCATCCAAAGAGTTGAACCCATGCTCATGGTACACCAATCACCTGAAACTGCATGGTCTTAGGCAAGTCCTCGACTTGCACCATGGGTACCCTATGTGTCAAGCAAACGAAGTTCGTTTGAATGCTTTGGAGCGTCCGCTCCGCATCCACACCCATGATATGGTCTCCTCTTCCCCTTTGTCGATGATGAGGGAAGCCTTCTAGCCACCATGGTACTACATCTGCATACACATGACATATTGTCACTATGTGTCGTCACACCAAAAATATGTCTTTTGAGTCAATATATCAAAAAACACAAAAAAATAAATAATTCAAAACTTAAAAAGTGGGTTTGGGATTCTTTACCTATGTCACCATAAGTTGCTCTTGGTGGTAGTGGCATATTTGGATCTTTACAGAAGTCTATCCCTGCATAGGGGTAGTCGTATATGGTGACGATCTCTCTCCACCACCATGGAAAGAAGTCTGCTAGGTAGGGGTTAGCCACCCTACCTCTGCCCAGTCTATGCATAACATTTTCCCAACATCATTGGGCTACATCCCAAACTCCATGTGGAACAATGTCCACTCTTGGACTTAGCCCTGGTACCCGCTCAAAGAAGAACATGCTCAGTATGCTGTACAACCCAAAGTTCCACACCCTGCCCATCTTGTAGTCACTGAGCTGTTGTTTCATGTTGCTCAACAATGTCATTCTCCAGTCATACACTATAGGTCTCATACAGTCCACTGCATAGAACATCATTGGTCACGAGGCCTGGTGGAGTGAGGCTAGCCCGACAATCCTGCCTAATGCCAAAAGTATGGCCTTCAATACCAGAATATGGATAGAGTTTGTCGGGATTTGACTCCCAACCTTTTCCCTCTCTAGAAATTAGTACATAGCTATGTACTCATCAATAGTCAACCTGCCTCCTATCCCACGAGATCGAATATTCACCATCTCCCCTTGTCGGGACAAACCAGTGATAAAGTATATGTCCTCAACCTCAATGTTGAGCGACATCCTGTCAATCTGAAATGTCTCAGATTCTGGATCCCAGTAATCCACCGGCAACTGGAGTAGTCTTGGTTTGGCCCTCAGGCTGCCAAGACACCAAAACTTGTATAAACCACATTCCCATAATGCTTGTTGGGACATAAGTTCACCTTGCACGGCCTCCTCCACATCACCATGCTCTCTTTCCCTCCACTCTAACACCATCCTGAAAAAAAACCAGAGTTTTGATCAGTTATTCCCTTTGAAAACCTTGTTTGCGTCTCTATACGCGACTGTTCTCAAAACAGCCGCGTATGTACACGGGTTTGGGTGCTTTTTTCATGTATGGAGAGCCCTATACATGAAAAAAACCTTGATTTTTGCGTGGGCCGAAATGCACAATTATAGATGGCTTAAAAAATTAATTGGTCCATGAAAATTCAACATATTTGCATGAAATAGGAAGAGGAGGGCATGAGAACCTACCCGAGTCAAAAGGGGAGAGATTCTGCTGGACGATGCTCCCGGAATTCGCTTCTGAAGTTCTAAGCTCAAATACACTATGTTGGGTAAAAATTTCAAATGATATGAATGTTTTTTTTTTTTACTATTTATAGAAATTTTTTGAAATTTTTACCCACTTTCTATAGTTTTTGACCATTTTGGACCATTTAAACTAATTTGATGATGTAAGAGTCTATTTTGAGTGTGGTTTGACTGTGGCTTTGATCCGTTTGTGCCTATTGTAGGTATGATGTCTAAACTGGCATATAGGTTAGGTTTCACATCCATTTTAATTTTGTATGACCTTATGACCATTTCATTTTAACCTTAGGTATGAACCCATTCCATCATGTCATGGAACCTTCTTGCTGCTTTTAGAAGTGACATGTTGTGAATGGTAGAGCTTTACCATACATGGGTACCCTAGTTAGATCATGTTTTGCATTTGGTTCCCATGCTGACATTCTTCCTTTAGGGTGTGGGATTCCTTTGTATAGTACCACCATGACTTTGAGCAAGAGCTTCATATTACTCTTAACCTTTATGCTAATCTTTTCCCCAGGACTCCCTTGTATATGTCAAGTTGTAATTGCATTATCGTGAGTTTTCTTTTTCTTTTTGAGCCTTATGTTGGCTTCCCTGAATTTTATTATCAGCCATATAGCATGAGCTTGTCTCATGTCTAGCCAAGCAGAGTCATTGTATATATCTTTTGCAGCTTGATTCCCCATTTTTTTTACCAGGAGGGGACTTTCCCCTGAGTGTCATTATCCCGCACATGTTTCCTTGCATTGAGAATAGGTATGTTCCACTGCTTGGAACTAGTTTGTTTTCCCATTGACACTCATCTCCTCCTAGATTTGTAACTATAAAGCACTTTTATTCTTTTTCAAGATTTTCAAAATATCTGAAAAAGTCCAAAAAAACAAAAAAACAAAAAGCCGGACAGGAAAGGATGTTATCTTTGGTAGTAGTCAAGTCGTGTTGCCTTTGAACATAGCATTGTATATCACACTTGTTGGTTGGGTTAGTAGTTTGACTATATGAACTGTACTCGTATCTCTGATTTTATCTCCATCGACTGGTTAAGCTTCCAGTCCCTATGGAGCCTCTGTCGATGCCTCATGCATCGCAGAGATGTCCCAGTTTTGTATATTGAGTCTATGTTTCCTACATTCAGTCACCATTCGCCTTTATGCTCTTGTTCAAAGGAAGTTGAAGCATGAGTTAGCCATTCCTCAGTTGTATTGACTTTGCATGTCGGCCATTTCCGGTATTATTACTGGTTTGTGCACATATTTTTCGAGTCCTTCCACATTATGCATTATTCTTGAGTACCTCGTGTTGGTTGATGGGGGATTCCTTAATTCCCTCCTTCCAGTGGATTCAATTCCATTGACTTCAGATCATTTATTCTGGGATAGGAGTCTAGAGTCATTTGAGTGCCTTGAGACTTATAGTCATCGGTGGTAGGTTCTCTCACCATCAACAGTTTTGGGAATACATCAATGTCCCTTGATCTATCGATTCTTCTAAGTATTCGACCTCAACACATTTATTTGCACTTGTTAGATTGCACTCTAGTACCTTGATTCCCATTTTCATTATCGGTGGGTGATCTCGCTTCTGTTAACGGTATACATCAATGACCGGAAATCAGACGATGGACTACTATGTTCGACCTCAACACCTCTATTCATATAGTAGGACATGTATTCATAGCGTTTTGTGTAGAATACTTTCCATATTGGTGGCATTTCTTATATGCTACCTCCTTGATCGTGCTAGTGTTCATGAGATTTCAGCTCTCGTGACTTGATTCCAGTGTATGTAAGATATCTTCAGCCATTATGGAGATCTTGATCTAATGTATATCTTCAGCTTTCATGGAGATCTTGGTCCTTTGTATATCTTCATCATGAAGATTATGATCTATTTTATATTGTACGTGGCAATGACCACACATGTCATAGTTTGTATATCATTCCTATTCATGGCCATTGTACTCTTATGTATCTGGGACTACTATATGTATTTGTAGTCATGTGCAGAGTTTGATTATTGTATTATACTATTGGATGGATGGTTCTTCCACTTGGTTCTTCATCACTCCACTTCTTGGATGGATTTATAATGTATTTCAGCCATCATGTTACCCCTCTGATCTCACACATTAGGGGGCATCTGTTATAGCTGATTTTAACACACATGGTTAATCACACTTTTATGGCCTTCCCTGTCCCTCTACAGACTCTTTGGACCCCATGGAATATTTTTGTACCTTTGATGTTTCCAATAGCATCCCTAAAAACACTTATTATTTGTTGTACATGACTTTTAATCCCTTTCTCATGTATATACGCGGATATTACCCCTAAACCTATGTACATCGGGATGTGTGCAAAAGGACAAATGTTTTTGGAGTTTTCCTTGATGTGGATCTGAGTTACTTGTCTCTTGGCCTTCCATATGCTTCGAGATCGCTTGGATTTGAACTTCCATTACCCCATTGAAGCACTATATAAGGAACCCTTTGGATACATTGAAGGGGAGGAATTGAAGAGCAAGAAAACTATAGTCCATTGTTGCCGTAGCTTGCTTATACTTGAGTCTACATCCCTTTGTCACTTGGAGCACTTTGTGTTCTTCCCAAGCTTTCCTTTTCTTGTGAGTTTTCTATTGAGAAATGGAGGATTGAGGTGATGGAGGCCCAGGTGGAGGAATCAGTATATCCTATTCGTAGATGTGCCGACAAAGGTTGTCATTGTGTAATATCTGATTTATTTAATAGAAATATATTTTCCTGTCCAATGATGTGCATTTAAATGAATATTGAATCCATGGATGTGTTTAATTGCTTATGTATCTTTGATTATATATGCTAGAGTAGGCCTAACACTATATCATATAGCATGCTTGCCTTTTTTACTGTTGTTGAGAAGTGAATTGCTAACGCAAGCGGGATTGGAAAAAGATCAACAGGGATCTACTACAACCATCCAGAATAAGGTATGTTTCAATATTCTTTAGTGTTAGATGTCATATTTCTCTTGCATATGGGGAAGGGATTGATTTCTGTGGTTTCTTTGTCCATTGTGGTACACCCGAAGCCATAGGAAGTTTTCTCTGTAATAGATACTACAAACACCTGGAATACAATCTTTGATGGAATGATGTGGCTCTTCACCTATGGTGAAATATTTCCAAGAAAATACCTGCAAAACACATCAAACACAAAAGATCAAAAGTACCAGAACATTATCTATAGATCTATATTGGTGACTAAGGAATCCAATAATAAACATGCAAGATTACACATAACAAGTATATGGGAAAGGAACCAACTTTTGCATTGATAAATAATGAAAGAGTTTACAACCTGTGCCTTAGTGTTGATGCACTCTTCCACCAAAACTGATGTCTTATCCTCAATATCTCCAACTTGATCCTTTATGTTCACTCTAATAGATCAGGCCAGAATATAAAAATGGCAGCATGACTTTGCTCTCTCCTCAACCATGGGGTATGAGCTTGTTTTTATAGGCTTCAAATGGATAGAGATGGTTGATATTTTGGTGGGTGAGTTGGATAGGAGATCCCCAAAGAATGGATCTCAAGCTCAAATGACCCAGGTGAATAGGGATAAGGCCTGCCACGAAGCTTTTGATCTAGAAGCTTCGTGAAGTCTCTCTTTTTCACTTTTTATCAAGGGCACTGCTCCTGCTCCTTGATGACAGAGCGGTGCTAGGGCAGAACCGCTCTTCAAACAAAGGATAAAGGAGGTGCCACCGCCTGTCTTCAACACAACTTAGGCGGTGTTGAAGAAGGTACCGCTCCTAGGCTTGAAGGTAGAAGCGGTGCTTGGTTTTTATATGCAAGTTTGACATTTGGATAAAGGTTTTTCACTTCAAGATTTGGGAATGAGGGAAAACATGGATGTTTATGATCTTATCACATGTTGATGATGATATTTGGGTGTAACAGAATGCCCCCCAAAGCATGAGGCTAGAGGGATATGATAGGTGAGAGCATTGATAGAGAAAGTTATCACTTCGAGGAAAGAATCGACTTGATTAGAGGTCAACATCTCTGCAATACATCAATAATTTTGACTCATGAGCAAATGTGTCTTCGCCATGGCTGCAAACCAATACAAGGTAGATCCATGGGAGAGATAAACAAACATGGCTACTAGAATACATCATAGATCCATGTGATAGAGGACTCAAAATTGGACATAGATACTAGACATACAACGTAGATCTATGTCATACAGACACAAATTTGAGCATAGCCACGACCATACAAAGGTGGATCCATGCTGGTACTTCATACAATATACTCCATCACAACCTCAAGAGAAATCTATGAGTGCTTTATAACAAATACCCAGGGTATTTGTCTCGTCTTCCACAAAGTACAATTCTATCCATGTGATTACAATGATTTGAAGTCGAACATGGTAGAAACCACTTGATTACCTATCAATGATGTGAACCATTAATAAGTGTGAGGGAGATCACCATTGATGTCAATTATTCCCAAGGTATCCTAGTACAATCTACTGAGTGTGAATAGATGTTTTGATGTCGAACACCCAGTCGAATATTTCGATCAAAGGTTAATGATGTGAACCTATTTCAAAAGTGAGAGAATCTGTCATTGAGGAATACAGATCTCAAGGTACTAAACTTGTTTCTAAGACTATTTCCAGGATGATGAGTTGATGTCGACAGGAATAGTCTTGTCGAAGGAGGGCCATAATGAATCCCACATTGATGACATGAAACTCGAAACAAAGTTCTGGAATATTGTTGATAATGTAACCATAGGAATGACTCAAAAGTACTGACACAAAGGTTGTTTCAACTGCATAGGTAAACTTCTTATTTATTTTGAACATCGGGAGACACGACAAAAGACTTGGAAGCATTGAATCAATGAGTCGGAACACAATACAACATCGGACAATGCATTCTCTTGAAAAACTCAAAGGAGTGTCATGACTCATGAAAGTGGATCGACTTGTAAGTCAGTTGAATACCCAACTGACTGAATGATATGCAGACAAGTGCCATGTTCAAAGGTGACAAACAACTAGCATTGATTTGCAAAATGATTACCTTCCCTTAATTTCCCCATCATGATTGATGAGTGCCTTTTTTTATTTTTACGAATCCAAAGAGGGTAACAAACACTCATTTTAGCTCATCTGAAGACAAGTCCATTCTCATATATTTCACGAACCTGAGAAAGGAGGGGTTCATTCCCTGAATGGGTCTCTCAGTGTTTAGTTTAATGAGTCCAATGAAAGCAAACTCAGTATCATTCATGTTTAGAGAGTCTGAACGAAGACGGAAGAAAACTCCAAAAGGGTCCTTTTTCGTATGATTTAGTCTCTAGGGTCCAAAAAAGTATAAAATAATATCCGAGAGAACTCTTTGAGTCATGATTGGTTGGAGTGTTCCTTTTTCGTAAATAGTCTATCTGAACCGAAAAAGAGATAACCTACTGTTGGAGAGGCGACTCTTCACATAATTTTACGAGTATGAAGCAAACAAGTACTCGACAATATTTTCATATTTAGGGAGTCTGAAAAGAGTTTAAAGGAGACTCCATTAGGTTTCTTTTTCACGACGAGAAGTTTTTACGAGCCTGAAAAGAATCGTAAAAAGACTCAAAACTTTGATACTGAGTTCTAAGAGCATGACCAAAGTTTCAAAACAAACGCTCAGGGAATTTTTCCATTTTCTAAAAGTATGAAAAGTCAAAAACAAACTCCTCCATAGACACTATTGTTCATCTTTTCATCACTGCAATACTTAAAAAAGTCCATTAGTCTCCTAAACATTCGAATAAATAACTTTATAAACTATATTAAAGGATGTTTCATATAAAAATGATTTAAAATATTAATAATAAAGTGAAAAATCCTAAAAATACATTTAAAAGCCAATTGAATAGTAAAAAACAAGTCATTTTACTATTTACCAATTTGTGAGATCATTTGGGTGACTTTTGGAGCCAGATCTTCAATCAAAGATTACAGTAGCATCGACCGTCCATTTCGAGCACCGTCAGAGCCAGGTAGATGCTAGAGACCTATCCTTTCATTTTATTATGTTCATTTTTGTTTTTTGCTTGGGTTTCAGGGATCTTTGAACAAGCCCTAAATCTGAATTACGGGCACTGCTCCTGCCCCTTATGGGGAAGGCGGTGCTCGATAAAAACTGCCCTCGTTCAGTTTCACTCAAGCAGTGCCACCGCTCTGTGTAAATGGAGGACAGTTGATGCCAGCCATGAGGTTGGAAAACTAAGTGGGAAAGACTAAAGAAAAGCTCTTTGATGATTTTAATGGTTGAATATGGTTTTAACTAGCCCATTTGTTGTTTTTGGCAGGTTTTATCCCTTCAAAAATGGTTATATGAAAAGAACAACAACATGATGATGATGATGCCGTGGCTGAGGGAAATGTGGGGTGCATTGCTACTTTGAGAGGTTGTGGCTTATTGAATTTTTTCTACACTCCAAGTATGATATCCCATGAATGCTTGCTAGAGTTGTATCCTGCACATGTGGAACCCTGAGCATCAGTACTTTGAGGTGGGAACCCATGTACTGAACATAGAGGTAGAGGATATCTAATCTTTGATGGGATTGTCTAGGTAGGGTGCTCATTTTTCATTGAATGGTTCCTGAGGAGGGGATGTGACTACTTAGAGCTGATAAACCATTATAGTGTGCTTGGTACTAGAACGTCAGGGAAGAAGATCCCCATAAAGGCAGTGGTGGATGATGCATTCCGCACTGCTCTTTTTACTATGCAAAAGCTAGAAAGAATCTAAGGGCCTCATCAGGAATATAGAGTGCATTTACTGTATGCCATAGAAGCTGTGGCACCCATTGTCTTCAACTGGGAAGAGGCACTACTTTCGGTCTTCAAGGACCAGCTGACTAAATGTCGGCAAGGGTAATTGAAACAATTTGGATATGGATCCATTCTAGCTTGTTTATTTCTCAAGTGGGTACCCCACATGAGGCCCCAAGTGATATTTACAGAGCTGAGGGCCAAATACCCCCATATGTTGAAGTGGGTAGATCTTATGTCTCGTACAGCAGGTGGCAGAGTCAAAGTGAAGTACGATGCTGTATTTTTCCACTGGTTGGACGACCAAATCCTCATGATTGAGGATTACGCATATGCGGGTACTGACTTTAGGGGTGACCCTGATCTACCACTTCCACCTGGTGCATAATGGGGAGACATCGGTAACAAATAAGACCCTAAAATGTTGATTGTGTTTTTTGTATTTTCATGTTTTATGCTTTTTATGAGCAGTAACAAGACCTAAATTTTCTCACGCAGATGTTGGAGTAGCATGACCTGGGGGATCATCCCCAATGGATAGGAGATCGAGAGCTTAGTTTGTTCACCGAGGTGATGACCAGCTAGGAGAATTAGAGGAGAACCTGGAGAGGTTAACCCTATATATACTGGATGCAGCTATTGATGACCTCCTGATTAGGTACTAGAGGCACAATTTGAGAGTGCCAGGCCATTTCAGCTGACTGCTACATAGAGTAGTGTGGGTTGTCATGTGTTATCATGATCATCACTAGGTGGTGTCTTTCATGATGTATTACTGAAAGCTAAGATAGCTTCAGGATTTTGTATGATGTCATATTTTCTTGCCCTAGGGATGTGCCTGTAAGTAATAACCTTAAATGACCTTTCCAATAGACGCACTCTCCAAAAGAGGTGGAGAAGTACAAGGTTTCTGATGGCATAGACATGGTTCAAATGATAAACCACTAACTATGAGTCCATGAATACTACCAAATATTGAATGTCCTGAGATGCAGCTTCAGTCAGTAGACCTATTACTACTTGATACTCGATGGTGTTGTTGGTAGTTGGACCAATACAAACTGCTCCTGAACTGACTAGATCATTTGTAGGGGAATACAAAACCCAAGCAGCTGAAGCAAGGTTCAGGGTATGATGGCAAGCACCATCAACGAAGCCATAAAAGGTCATCCAATTTGCATAACCAAAACATGGTATAAACAGTTTGGACACTAAACTCAAAACCATATTGAAAATACTAAAACACATTGAAAGTAAAAAATGTACATATATATAAGGTACCATACATGAGTGATCTAAGCATAGTACCTCTTCAGGTACAACCCATCATGAGGTTTCCCAAAGGGGATTCCTTCATAATCTACAAGCTCATAGGCCCCTTTCTCTAAAACCTTGGAAATGATAAAAGGGCCATACCACATTGATTCGAACTTCCCTTTTCCTAGTTTATCATGTTTCTGATCATAGGTCAGAACTAGGTCACCTTCATTAAAAACACGAGGTTGGAAATATTTGTCATACTGCATCTTGACGCGTTTCTTATGTGCCTCACTGACTAAGGTAGCATCTCGTCTAGTTTTGTCAAGATTGTTTAGATATAGAAATCTCTCTTCCTTAGTGGAAGTATCATTAGAGGAAATTTGGGGTCTAAAATGGGCCTTATAAGAAAACACGCCAATAATAATTTCTTTTGAGTTGGAATTCAAGAACCAATAGAATTCCAATAAAATGAGTCAACCATAATGGTTGAATTGACATATTTGTCATAAAAAAAACTACTTTTTTTGTTCGTATTTTCAACAGATCTCCCTATGTTTTTACTCAAATTTCGATTGAGAGAGCTCGTTGGATGCAGAATATGATTCTGCATCAAATGAGTACCCACACTAAATACTTTTTATGGACCCCGCTACCCGAAAAACAAGAAATACTTGAAAAAATGTGATGATGACATCATCATCACATTTTTTCAGGTATTTCTTGTTTTTGGGGTAGCCGGGTCCATCAAAAGTATACTGTGTGGGTACACGTTGGATGCAGAATCAAATTCCACATCCAACAAGCTCTCTCGATCTAAATTTGAGTAAAAACACAAGGAGATATGTCGAAAATACGAACACAAAAAGTAGTTTTTTTGTTTTTTCCTCCAAAATTAATAAATATTATTTTATTATTTTAACTATTATTTTATTATTTTCCTTAGGAGGCCCATTTTAGACCTCAAAATTCCTCTAATGTGGGGAGAATTTCAATGGCAAGTTTCAAAGACAGAATCTGACAGTGAATAGGTAGGACAACTTCTAGTCTGTAAACTAACTGGAAGGGTGTAAAACTAGTCGTTGTTTTCACTGAATTCCTATAAGCCCATAGGGCAGAAAAGAGAGTCTGGTGCTAGTTGGATTTATGATCTCCAACCATCCATCGCAGCATAGTTTTTAAGAATTTGTTAATGGCCTCGACCTGACCATTAGCCTGCATATAATAGGGTGTTGATTTTTCATGGAGAAAACCCATCTTAGCACTTAACTCTACCATCATTTGATTCTGAAATTGTGATTCGTGATCAGTGACAATAGACTGTGGAACTCCAAAACTAGCTGTTACATTATTGAATAGGAAGAGGGTGGTAGTCTTACCATAATCTGCATATGTAGGCATAGGCTCATCCCATTTAGTGAAATAATCCATAGATACTATGATGTAACCATGCCCCCCTGCTAAGGTAGGAATACAATGCATACAATCTATACCCCATTTGGTGAAAGGGCCAATGGAAATGATGGGGTGTAACAGAGCAGGGTGGGTGCACTTTTTTAGATAGAAATGTTGGTAGGGTGGGAATTTCTTAACAGCCTTGTGACAATCTTTGAATATTGAGGGACAGAAATAGCCACCGCGAAGGATTTTCTGGGCTGTCGCCATTCCAGAAAGATGAATTCCACATGCTTCAAAGTGGCAGTCATTGAGAACCTGTTTAGCCTCTTCATGGGTGAGGCATCGTCAGAGAATGGAATCTATACCATGCCTGTACAATGTATCATTTAGGATAAGGTAGTATTTCGCGTGGTTACGAATGCGTCGATGATCATCATGTGATATATCGGGCTGCAATCTCTGTGTTTGGAGATAAATGATTAAATATCCATACCACGGGTTGGTCATGCTTGTCAGGAACAAAAATTCATATGAGAATGAATCACTGGGCTTAGAATCCATCAAAACACAGGGAAGGTCACACATCAGCTCTGCAAAGACCAATGATTTCTTTGAATTAGCTTTGGCAAACTCAAGGTCAAACTCCTGCAAGATGACAATCTAGTGGGAATATTTTTCCCCTAGTATTTGATGAGTTAGGATGTAGTACATAGGGTTTTGGTTTGCAAGTATGGTAGTGGTGTGAAGCAAGATGTAATGACAAAATGTTTGGACAACAATGACCATAGCCAATGCTAACTTCTCCAAATGCGAGTATTGAGTTTTAGAATTGAGAAGATTCTTACTGGCGTAGTATATCATGTGTTCTTGTTCATTCTGATCCTCTTGGGCTAGAACCATTTTGATGGTAGTAGTAGAGGCAGAAACATATAAGAGAAAATCCTTTGAATAATATGGGAAGTGTATCATGGGTGAATGAGTCAGAGCGTGCTTAATATTATCAAATGCTCACAGGGCTTGGTCATCCCAAAATAATGGAGTGTCTTTCTTAAGGAGACGCATATAACCATGTGTTTTCTCAGCAAAGTTACAAACAAAATGACGAAGAAATTTTTCCTTCCCTTGCAAACTTTGGAGCTCAAAGATGTTGGTTGGGGCAGGTAGGGAGAGTATAGCAGGTAATCTTCAATGGATCAATCCGGATTCCATCCTTGGAAACCACGAAGACTAAGAGATGTCCTATCTCAACACAAAAAACACATTTTTGTGGGTTCAGCCATATTTTGTAATGGCGACCTCTCAAGAAAATGTCTCTAAGATGTTGAGGATGGTCTTTCCATTGCTGTGAATGTGTAGGAAGATCATCAAGGTACAACTCCATGATGTTTTTAATTTCGTGAAATGCATAAGACATGGCATGCTGGAATGTGGCTCCAGCATTCTTGAGGCTAAAGGGTAACTTCCTATAGGAAAATGTTCCCCACGAGCATATAAATTCCGTCTTGTGCTGATCAATGGGAAATATCTCAATCTAATTATAGCCAAAAAATCCATCCATAAATGAGAAGATGACACTTTCGGCACATTTCTCGATAATCTGATCGATGTGTGGAGTTGGAAAATTGTCCTTAGGAAAAGCTTTATTTAGATCTCAGAAATTGATGTAGACTCTAATGGTTCCTTGCTTTTTGTTCACAGGAATGATTTTAGATACCCGTTTTGTCAGGGGTATAGGATAGATGATTCTTTCCTTTAGAATTTTTTCGACTTCGGCTTTGATAGTCGCAGCCTTCCGGGGATGGACTTGACACAATTTCTGCCTGACCGATCTGGTAGTGGGATAGGTTTTTATTTTGTGAACCATAATAGATGGGTCTATCCCAGGAATTTATTCATAAGACCAGGAAAAAATATCTCAGAATTCCTTGAAAGGTGCTCTATATTCTCAAGTTTCTTCCATTGAACAGTTATGCCCTGTGTGAACATGTTCGATAGTTCCAGGCTTGACTGTTATGTCGATCGTAGTTGTTTTAGTAATGTTGCATAGATTTCCTTTAGAGTCAGAATCTTGCAACAACATAGGTGTTTGCAGAATGTTGACAATATCATTGCCCAAGAGAGATACAAAATCATTATCTGCCAAACTGGTGTTGGGGTGGAACGAGGATATTTGATGATGATCCTCCCATACTGATTCATTCATACTCATAATCTCCATGATAGTTTCATCTGACGAAAAATTTTGGGAGAGATAATCCAGAGTAGGAAGAGAGGGTTCTAACCAGTAGGGTAGGTGGTAAGGATCCAAAGCCACAAGATGAATATCATCTGTATGGGAATCAGAAACAGATTGGATAGCATCATAAACTGCTTCATGTGGGCTACAGGAGGATGACTCAACAACTTGCTTTCCCTTGGGATCATAGCCAAATGTAGAGATCATGTTGAAGGTCATCCTCTCTGTGTTAGAAGGAGCTGATAGGAACATGCCCATAAGGGTAGAGTCCTTACGCATACCTACCCCAATCGAATGATAAGGAGGAGGGGAATGACCTAGCATAGGGATGTTATTTTCCATAGGCATAGTAAAATCCGACGTACAGAAATCAAGTTGATCAATTGTTACGATCTTTCCCAAATGAAGAAAATAAAGGGTTCTAAATACCGTCGAAGCGACTGTGGTCATAGAAGAAAACCAATTTCTTCCTAAGAGAAGATTGTAGTCTAACAGGGCATCCACTACTTCCACCTTAATGGAAACATTTTTTCCCCCTAGCTCAACTGAGAGTGCTCGCATGAGACCATGGGGTTGGAAACCTCTTCCATCAAAGGCTCTTAGGGTCGTCGGTGATTTTGCAAGATTAGGAGAGCCAATGGCTTTCCAATAGGATAGATACAAAACTGAGGTTGAAGCACCTTCATCTAGAATAGTCCTAAAGATCTTTTTCCCAACTACTTTTGTTATGATATGAAAAGCAAGTTGATGAGGTAGTCTAAATTTGTAGTTCTCCATGTTAAAATGGATCAAATTTGTGTTATCCGGGTCTAGGGCTCCTAATGTAGTTAACAAGTTTTTGCATTGCGTAGGACATCTTTGGAGCACTTCTAAGGTAGACATTGCACACGGTTCCTGAGTGAGGTCTTCAATGACATTATAGAACTATGTAGCTTGGGAATTGGTATTAAAATAGACTTCTTAAGAGTGCTCTTTAGCGTACGAAAAATCATGTCGAGATTAGGTTTCTCGATAGTTAGGGGAAAAATTCATTTTCTTTTCCTCTGGCTTGTCATATGACTGACTACAAGTTTTTAAACTAACAGTTTTCGATGACATCATTTGGACTTCCTCTGAAGGACCAGAATTTCCCTAATTGGACATGTGGTCTATCAGTTGTTGTTGAGAAAGAAAGGGATCAGTAAGAACTGCTCATGTGGGATTACTTTTTAAAAACTTGTTAATTTCATCATGATGGGGAAATTCCTTCATGACATGATCACCACCACACAACAGGCAGGGATATTTTTCTTTTATTATCATTCTTTGGGGCCGTAGGCTTGGGATTTTCCTATTGGTTTATGGGTTTTTTTATTTTTACCTTTTCCCTTTTTCTTATTACCGGATGATTGTGTACTTTGAATAACATTCACCTCGGCAGAAATCGTAGGATTAGAAGGAGCAGTAGAAGAAGAACTGGGTTTGTTGGTAGGTTTTACCGTTGACAGGGGTTAGATTGAACCGATAACCCCATCGACAGAAGTTTTTGCATGTGGCTTAGTCGAGTCCATGCTCGGACGAGGAGCTTGAGGAATAAGGTCATACAAAGTTCCGTATTGGGAATACACTAAGTCCAGATACTGAGCGTGACTAATAGCCTGCTCTTTAGTGACAGCACTGCCCATGGCCACATCTCGAGCAATGAGTGGCAACAAATACTTCGTAAACCGATCAGCTAGGAGTTGGTCTGGGATAGAAGCTTTAATGAGCCTTCTCCGCCTTCTCCCCTCATGGATATGATATGATATGTGCATGGAGGTATTTTGACATAGAGAGGTCAAAAGGGATATACCCATTTCATAATGAATGGGTATCTGAATGTGTGTGAGGAAGACAATTGCCAAAGCACTAAAATCCACAAAGGAATGTCGTGGAAGTTCAATATACCACTTCATGGCTATATTGGTCAAAGTGTGCTGGAGGAGTCTCAATCGAATAGAGTCATCCATCAAGGAGTTTGATGAACACCGCATATGGAAAGTCATAACGTGATTTTTGGGATAATCTCCCTGCTTACCATCGAATTTTGGAATGTCCGATGGAAACTTTACTGGAATAGAGGGCCATGAAGGGTTGTGCTGAATGTGATCATTTATTAATTTGGATAAATCAGGTATATCCAAACTTTCTAGTAAAGGTAACTGACGATTGGGTTCCACATACTGGTAGTATTTATAAGACATGTACCCACTAGTAGGACCATATGTTGACTGATATACAGGTTGTTGAAACATTTGATGAGATGATGTACTTCTCGAAGATTGACCTCCAAGATTAGGGCCGTCGGAACCACTAGGACCATTAGGACCATTAGGACCATTAGGAGGAGGACCAACAGGACCTTTGAGACCACTAGTACCGCCAGAACCCCCAGGACCACAAGAATCCCCAGGACCACCAGAACCCCCAAGACCATTAGGAGGAGGACCACTAGAACCCCCAGGACCAGTATGAGGAGGACCATCAGGACCCCCAAGACTGCCAGGAGGAGTACCACCAGGACCCCCAAGACCACCAGGACCCCCGAGGGGAGGAATTCCATAAGGTGGTCCTCTGGCGCCTCCATTAGTATGAATAGGTGTTCCTCCCATTGTTGGCATGTAAGAACAGTTGGGTTTCCCCCACAGTGTAAAGGTATTCCTAGGATATGGAATTCCAATGTAGGACATTCCTATAGGGGTAGGTTGATAATTCATATTCCCTACAGGCATCTGATTTGCTGGGTAACCATAAACCTATGAGGGTTGATTAAATATAGGTTGTGACCCCAAGGGCTGACCTGAACTTGAAGGAGGGTTTACCATGTTTGTGTTGGTGGGAGGAACATATACTGTGGATTGTCCTGCAGTAGAGATTTTCCTATTATTAGTAAGTTATTTCAATAGTGGATGATGTAGGTCGTGTCGAGGGTTTCCCCCCGGTGTTAAAAGGTAAGACACTACTGGAACTGAAGGTTTCCCCCCAACCATAGAAATCATGGCATGACTAGAGACAAACCTAGAACTAAAAACTACAGGGGCAGAATGGGAGATTTGACCTGGATTACGAGCAGTCTCACCATATGGTGGATCCAAAGAAGCTTTGATTTCAGCCACAGGCCAAGGATCAGTATTACGGGGTAATCTAGCTGATATAGATTCAGAATGTGGTGCAGGTGTGGCCAAAACTATGTATAGCCTTTGCATTCTCTCTTGAAAATATTGTGCATGATGAATAGATGATTGGATTTGTCTATATTCTTCTTCATATGGATAAGTTTATTCAGGAGAGGTTCTATTAACCCCGAATGAGGAAATTGCCTGAGCCATGGAAGTTATCCAAAATAAAGCATTCGGGCCATATTCAGGTGGAGCTGGACTATCAGTATGACCTTCCATATGTGGATGAAAGGAAGTATCAGCCATAGGAGGCTGTTGAATCAAGGGATTAATATAATAAGTGAATTGATCTCCACTTTCTACAACTATATTTTATTCCTCATGAGAACTAGTTGCAACTCCTTAGTTGATGGCTTCCATTGGACTTTCTCCTGTAACAGGAGGAAAATTGGGTGGCAAGCCTTGATTCATTTTGGATCATCTCAACCGAAACTCAACCAGATTGGTATCAGTTACTAAACTAACCTAGGGTCTCAAAACTAAGAACACAAACACAAATTTCTCCTACTCAAGCTACAGGCCAACAAACAAACTTAAATGATATGATGAGATCAAATAGTTGGTCTCTCACCAGGATTGTCAAGTAGGTGCAACTCGTGATATACCACAAGGCTACGTGCATAGCAATCTCCTTGAATGTTGTTTTCAGTGTATTTATTCAAACAAGACGACCAAATGGTTTTTCTCAGATGGATAAGGTATCCTAGTGGGGTCTCCTGATATACTCAAGGTACGTGGGAGCTAAAATCGGTAGTAGTGTTGTCTAATGCACAACCATTCACAAGGGACCTTCCTATATACAATCAAGTACATGAAGTACCTTTCTATATACCTCAAGGGTACATGAAAGGCCATTCGATATATCAAACATACATGGAAGAACTGCGCGATTCCCAGGTTTTAGTGCGGACAAATAACGAAAGCTCCTACATTTAACGACACCTGAACATGTCTCTAACCTATCACTCAAATTTCTATACAATTTTAGACCTATAAATACCGTTAATTTTAAAGTGGACGGTTAGGTGAATGCATGAAATTTTGGCAAATAAGTAAAAACATGCAAGCATGAGATGCAAGTTCATTCACTTTAACATTCAGATTATGCCTAATTATGGGAAGGAGAGAGAATATTTTCCTTTTCAACTTTGCTTTGAAATCAAAACTTTCCCAAACAACTATACCAAGCAATTGTTTTCCGATAAAGAAAGCAAACAACACTTCTTCAAACAAAATATTTTGAAAGCAAGAATATAGGGTAAGATCTATTTTCTAGAAAGAAATACAAGAAGCACACAAAGGCATATTCGATATTTTTTCAGTTTTTCTATTAAACTGGAAAGATCAAATTTAAAATTACGAATATTTTTTCTTTTGATGAGATGACAATGTGAAATAAAGGGAAGAAAAATGGAGATCTGAAAGCTTTTGAGGCTAATCTGAGGTCCAATAATTCGTCCTCAAATAACAATATAAATGAATCTCAACCAAAAATTTTTCTTTTTTCAAAGTAAAAAAAATTCCTCCACTATCTTAACGAAAAAATGGAGGAAAACAAACCGATCAAGCAAGTATTTCTTTTCAGTATTATCAAATAGCAGACAGAGATCTAATTGAGCTAAGGATATCAAGCACTCCTTTCAAAATAACCAAACTTACAAGCAGTAATAACGATGAATCTAACCTAGCCTTTTTATTCTAACAAACAAGAATTTACCACATCAAAGATTTCAGATTTGGGACACTCAGGTATTTGCAAACAAGCCTGGACACTGCCAGCTAAAGACAAGAAATCCATAAACCACAAAATTTCTTTACAAAATTTGAAAAATAGAGGTCTGGAGAACACCTACATGGCACCGCTTCCAGAGGGTTGTTGATAGAGTGGTTCTAAGGAGGCACTACTTCCTACTAACTGCTTACAGGAGGTGGTACCGCTTCTTTCTATCTATGCTCAGGATGTGGCACCGATTTTTTCCCACTGCACATTTGCGGTTCCCTGTAAATGTCCAGAACACAATAAAGGAAAAAAAACAAAGTTAAATCTTGACAAACTAGCATCAATAGAGAAGAATTAACATTAATAAAGAGCATAGAAAGTCAGGATGACTCAGATTTGGAGAGATCTGACAATATCAAACCAAAACCTAACTAGATTAGATGGGAGATCTGACTGAAATGATAAGAAGCTGGATCTTGGATTCGAACACGTGTTTGAAGGCAAAGGAAGATAAGATCTACCGAATCTCTTCCCTAGTGGAGTCGCCAGATTTGTTGTCAGGAATTTCGCACCTTCTACAGACAAAAGTTTTTCCTTTGGTATGAATGGTTCAGATCCAAAACAAATAATTCACAACAAGGTTGGAAGACTTCTCCTAGATACTACAGACACCTAGAACACAATATTTGATGGAATGATGTGGCTCTTCACCTATGATGAAACATTTCCAATAAAATACCTGCAAAAACACGTCAAACACAAAATATCAAAAGTACCAGAACATTATCTATAGATCTATATTGGTGACTAAGGAATCCGATAACAAACATGCAAGATTACACATAACAAGTATATGGGAAAGGAACCAACTTTGCATTGATAAATAATGCCTTAGTGTTGATGCACTCCTCCACCAAAACTGATGTCTTATCCCCAATATCTCCAACTTGCTCCTCTATGCTCACTCTAATAGATCAGGCCAGAATGTCAAAATGGTAGCATAACTTTGCTCTCTCCTAGACCATGGGGTATGAGCCTATTTTTATAGGCCTCAAATGGATAGAGATGGTTGATATTTTGGTGGTTGATGTGGATAGGAGATCCACAAATCATGGATCTCAATCTCAACTAACCCAGGAGAATAGGGATAAGGCCCGCCACAAAGCTTTTGACCTAGAAGCTTCATGAAGTCTCTCTTTTTCACTTTTTACCAAGGGCACCGCTCCTAATCCTTGATGACAGAGTGTTACTAGGGAAGAAATTCTCTTCAAACAAAGGCTAAAGGAGGTGCCACCACCTATCTTCAACACAACTCAGGCGGTGCTAAAGAAGGTACCGTTCCTAGGCTTAAGGGTAGAAGCGATGCTTGGTTTTTATATGCAAGTTTGACATTTGGATCAAGGTTTTTCACTTCAGGATTTGGGAATGAGGGAAAACATGGATGTTTAGGATCTTATCACATGTTGATGATGAGATTTGGGTGTAACAAATTCTTGCACAAATATTCCTACCCAAAGCTAGATAGTCCCCGTAGCAGTGAGGCATGTTCTCACATGCTTCAATGATCTCTGTCAAGTATTTATTAACCATTGGATAATAAAATATGATCTCTTATCCATCTGATGGCAAATATTATTCATCATATTCATGTTTTTGTAGGCCTCCATCAACATATAGGATTTCTTCTTATTCATATTGTCTGCAGTACTCTTCATACTGCTCATCATAGTCATCCTCATAGTATGACATGGCTGCAAATTTCTTCACTGAGAGATTTATTTCCATAAGATGATCCAAGTAAAGAGCTCTGATACAATTTTAATGTACCAATTTTGATATGCATTCCTTAACACTAACTAATTCTGCAAATTAAATTAAAATTTCTGATCTTGAATTATAACCACTCAGTGCATCTTCAAACTAGGAAAATCATGGTGTTTTGTTGGGGAAATTTGAAGAAATGGGAGTAGGAAGTGGGAAAAAAACAAGATTAATTTAATAAAATTTAATTCCTTTCCCCTAACACATTTATATCGGGGACCATTCAATTTTAAGAGTCCGCTATGCGGAAACCTACTCCCATGCTTCTAGGTTACCCAACCGTGAAAATAGGGAAATTCCTTCCGTCCTTTCGACTAGGGGATTGGGAAAAAGTGCAGAGGAATTATCATTCCTTCATATAGAATAATATATTATTTTTAATATTTTATAACATATATGTAGTTTTCTGGAGAGTTTAGGAGAGAAAACAGATTTTAGGCAATTTTGGCCTAGTAAGACCATGCGCAATGGAGGCTCCAAAATCACTGTATAGGCTCAAATAAATTATTATATAGAGTTATTTATGGGTATTTGGGTCTTTCTGTGATCCATAGAAACTTACACAACTGGATTTGAGTGGATAGAACTGATTTTATAGCAGAAATGGTAAAACTAGTGTTCTAGCTAGGGTGCAAAATTAAGCATAGAATTCATAAAATATTGAATTTAATGCATAAAATTATATATGAAAGACATTAATACAGATTCAATATACATATATAATCATTAATAATCCTCCCATAATCTTTTCTTTCTCATTATTGTACTATATTGATCAGTTCCCCCAATTACAATGACAAATTGAGCTTTTCATGAGAAACTGAGAAGGTAAACTTAAGGGAAAAAATTATTTAGACCTTAGAAATATAATTTACAGATTTTATCTGCTTTTATACATCAGGGAACATTGTATTGACTGACCATTACATAAGAAGACTCCAAAATGGTGGGCAGGAGGCCCAAAATATGACAAGAGAAAGGCTGAGAGCGTAGGTGAAGCTTGGGATTCACTGGATCTAGAATTGGATGATATGGAGGCTGAAAAGTATGTCTGATATGAACTTCAATGGATTAAAATAAAGAAATCCATATCGGCAAATAGAATAAATGTGGATGGAGGAGTGGGAATGGTATATTTGGGGCTCATCTCCCAAAGCTCTGAGGCACATCACTCAAAAAGGAATGCTCACATAAGCATAGATAAATTATATTATGAACCAAACTGTGTGAATGAGCTTGAATTTTTATTTAATGTAAATCTGAGTGACGTATTTAGCAAGTAGAAGAAATAGGTGACATATGAGAGAAATTGAACACCTAAATCCCTAATCCTAGCCAAGTCATGGGCCCTCCTTGAGAAAATTGGAATGTAGAGACCATGTGGAGCTATTTCCCTGTCCAAGTCATCAATATGAATTATCAATTCACCCTCCTTAATCAAATAGTTGCTACTTTTATCCCTTACATTTTTTATGCTTTTCCTTGCTTTTGAGACTGAGTCTCCAAAAGGAAACTGCGCCCTCCTTTGTCCAAAATTTCCTTCTTTTGTTCTGATAGCTTTTCTAAGTCTCCAAAAGGAAACTATGCTCTCCTTTTCCAAACTTTCCTACTTTTGTTTTGACAACTTTTTTCATAGCTTTTGGGCACTTTTACTTTTCTCTTTGACTGATTTTGTCATAGTGTTTCCACTTATTTAATCTCCTCCCTTGAAAATTTGGCTTGCCAATTGTGCCTGACATGGAAAGATCAATTCCACATGTTATTTGCACAATAAATATTAATGCTAAATAGAAATTAAATACATTCCTCAATAATGTTTATTTAGCAACATTCTCCTAGGCTAATTAACTAATACCTCATAAATAATATTTGGACAAAATTCCATAGGTGAGGTAATTAATGCATCTTTGACCCCCCAATGTGTTGGGCATGGTCAACACTTTTATGTCCAAAAATATGGGGACATGAAAAGCATGCTAGGATCTTTCATGTCACCAAGACAACCTGCATCTTCCACTATGAGAGAATCACCTAGGAGCACACTAAGTGCATTACGTCTCTCTACTGTAGACCTACATTCTACCAATATAGGAGCATGCCAAAACTTATTCATGTCACCAAGACAACCTGCATCTACCACTATGTGAGAACTTCCCAGGTGCACACTAAGTGACTTGTGACCTCATCATCTCCAACATGGGAATACACACATACATGTATTGATTACAACCAAAAAACCTACATACCACGCCAGTAATTTTACATTCCAATTCAACCTCAAGGAATTATTACGTCCAAAAAACCTGCATCCAATATCTTTTCCTTTCTGACAACCTTCTAGTACTTATTACATCTGAGCAACTTGCGTACCACACCAGGACCTTTTTACACTCTAGACAACCCACATGAATCATTACATCCAAACAACTTGCGTAATACACAGGGACTTTTACACTGGATAACCTATACCAAGAATTATTATGTCCAAGGATAACCTACAACATTTTCCAGGACTAATTACATCCAAGGAAAACCTACATGAATTATTACATATGAGAAACCTCTATCCTATGCCATGATATTTTTTTCTCGGAAACCTTGTCTCATATCCCATGCATATACTTCTTTTGGTCAGTTCTATCATAGTTGGAACTATAGGTTGTGTTCATGACCTAATTAGTCTTGGTGTGCTCCTATGTTAGAGATGATGAGCATCACTCCCTCTTTATGGGGGCGTCGATCTGGATCACATACTAGAGCTTCATTGCTCCTCTCTGCATCATACAAAAATGCAAGTCAGATAAAAAAAATTAGATAGTATCTTTAAAATCCATACTACCTCACAACTATCCAAGCAGGCTGCAACATATTATACCTCGAATTTACTTAGTTCCGCACAGGACTGCTTCCTACTATACCAGATCTCAAACTGAAGAAAAAACTTGAAGTGCTCTTCCTATCAGTGGTGCTACCTACCCAATATAAATCAACATAATCATGTAGGTTAATCTTATGATTCACATCATACTTGAGCCCATTCTCAATTGTACCCTTCAGGTACCTCAATACATACTTTGCAGCAATCAGGTGAACATGTCTCAGATCCGTCAAGAACTATCTCAATGTGTTTACATCAAAGAATATGTCTGGTCTCATATTCATCAGGAACATTGATGAACCAATCATATGAAGATACATCGTGGCATCAACCGAGCCTTATGAAACATCACATAGAAGATTCAAGTTTGATTCCATAGGTGTGTCTATCACCTTGCATTCTACCATACTGGATACTTTTTGTGACCAAGGAAAATCCCATCTGCACTCTTCCAAACCTCCATGCCTAACAACTAGTGCATCATCCCTAAGTATTTCATCTCGAACTCAGCGGAAAGATTCCTATTTGCATCTACAATGATTTCATCCTCTCATGTCAGGTCATCAACAAATACCAGTATTCCACCTTCAACCTTCAAGTAAAGGTTTGAACCCTCTTTATTGTTAGGAAATCCTAAGTCCATCAGGAAGTTGTCCATCCTACCATACCATGCCAAACTCAAAGATCTTTTATAGTCACTCCCTCTAAAGTGGAGCGTCATCATCCCTCTGCATTTTGTACTCTATGTATCAGAAAATTTTGTACGAGAGTGACAAGTAGCTTCTTCTGCTACTGATATTCTATGTATCCAGCTAAGGTCACCGAATACCAAGATCCTCTATCTTAAAATTTTGTTGAAAAGTTCCTCTTACACCCATATGTGAGATTGTCATCCTCTATAGGATTTCATCTTCGACCTTGTAGCAAAGGTTAAGATATTCATCACTCTAGGTGATCTTCAAGCTCCTCATGTAACTGTATGTGCTATCCCATGGGTTCCTTTTGATGTCATACAAAGCCTTTTGTGCACATGTGGTTCTCTTCTTGATATAAACTTCTACTTCATTGGAGAAGTGTGTCTTATTAATGGAGTATGTCATGCCATATTCTACTCCCTCTTTCTGATAGAAACCACGAACCTTTATTTGTGTCCCTCGATGTTGCAATTTGCCGCATACTTGATCTTGTACATCCACATGGAAGAAACTATGGAATTCCCTTCAGGTCTTCGAATTCCATCCTAAACAACTTTCCCCATGATCAACCGGTACTCTTTGATCATAGTCTTCTTCCATTTCTCCTTGGATACTTCTTCATAGATGGAAGGATCTACATCAATGATGGCACTTAAAAGTGGCACATAAGTGGAGTGTGTCTGATGCCTCTTACTTTATTTGGAAGTCTTGTAATACTTTTCTTCATCTTAAATGATCTCTTGTTCCCAAGATGGTATTCATTTATTGAGGTGTATCTACCACTTTCTATGGTTTGGTCATATCATGATCTTTTATATTCTTTTGAAGCTCTTTCTTCCAGCATAGTGTTTTTGACATGGATGATTTTAAGGAACCATACTTATTTAAAAGTGTATAAATGTTGGAGAATACTACCAATTCTTAAAATGCTAACTATAAAATGATTGGTGATATTTTTCAAAAAATATTTTAATTTCCAAGGATTTTATATCATTTATATAATAATTTGGTGACTTTTAGGGTGAAAAAAATTTACCCCATCAAAATTGGGCGAAACAGGGCTTCAAAAAATGCAAAATGGCGAATCTTTTTTGGGAGAAAAACATGGAAAAATAGCCCACTAGGATAAAATTCGACCTTAAAATTATCCCTGGTTTCTGACCCTGGGAGCTTTAGGTTACTCTTCATATAGGTTACTTTGTAGTGAATATTTTAGATGGACTATCATCACTTGTTCTTCATAACAAGTCTCATCCTTATTTTCTTGTAGGTGATTGTACACAATATTTCCTACAAGTAAAATTCAGTTGCATGGTTAGAAACATTTCATTATTTCCAAAACATATTAATAGTGATAAATTATATATGCAACTATCTTATTCAACGCTACAACATTCATCCATATCTCATATACACATGAAACTACTCCCAATATGTCAACAATGAGGTTTCATTCTAGATAAGTAGTAATGGAATGTTGTACAACGCCATAGGATACTTACCCAACACATGCAAGTTAGCAGTATATTATTCATAATACATAAACTGAATATAAACATGCACATAACTAAAAAATATCACTTAAGTATGTAGATATACATGAAATGAAAAATAAACACTTATCTTTGATTGTTTGGTGGGTGGAATCCTTTTTGATCCTTGTCTTATTGCAGGAATAACTGGAGTCTTCTACTTGATCATCAGATTCTGGGAACCCATGTTAGTATCACTTCTTTATTCACAACTACATTCCTTCTGATAAAAATACTGATATGGATAATAGTATGATATTTGTCTTCACTAGTAGAATTCTTATAGATCAAAGTACATGTTCCTCATCACTTGAGGAATATTCCTTTTCTTATCTTAATCTTTTATTAGTTGGTTCATCATCTTCAACAATGTGAGCATGATGTCTTTTGTTGTTTGATTTCTTGTTGAAGGAACCTCTATTTTTGGGATAGTCTCTAGAGTAGTATCCCTTATCATCACAAGTGTAGCATCGAATATTGGAAGGATGTCTTCTGAACTCCTTTTGTCTTTTGTGATGATAGTCCTTCCTTATGTTGTGATTATGGTCATACTTCTTTCTGTTATTTCTTCTGGTGTGAAATGTGAGAGATTGATCTTCAATTTATCCCATCTTCTCTTCTCTTGTTATGAGTCGAGCTTCTTCTTGTGTGTGCTCTTCCTAGAGTCTGTTGAAAGAGATCAGATTCCTTCTTGCACATATTCCTTGAATGAATGAATCACATGATCTTGGGAGGCCATTCAAGGTGGTCATAACAATGTCTCCTTCTTCCACATTCTCTTTGACTGCTTTAAGTTGTTCCTTGATTTGAGAAAACCTTGTGAAGTAGGACTACATTGTTTCTGAGTTTCATATCTTCATGTTCTTCAAATAGTTCCTCAATTCCATTTTCTGATTGATGTTATTCCTTTGAACAAGTTCATCAAATCATCGAACACTTCCTTTGGTGTCTTCATGGATGAAACATGTGGGATGAGATGATCCTTAATAGAATTTTCAATTATTCTCTTGGCCTTAACCAAGTTCTTCTTATGAGTATCCTTAGCCTCATCTCCCTTTGGCTCTAGACCTTCCTTACTGATATACTGATCCAACTCATTTCATTCAAGGATCATGGAGATCCTATACTTCCATGGTCATAAGTTTGTTGAAATATTGTAACTTCAAAGGATTTTCTAAATGTATTTTACTAATGTACCCCAAGGGAGATGTTCTATTCCTTCATTGGGATGTTATTATTGTAATTGGTCATTGTAGAGTCATGAGGTTAAAAATCCATTGTAAGTTGGGTCAATAGTAACCTAATGAATATAATATAATATTGTTTTGTGATTAACTAGGTGAATTCATCCTAGATAGTTTAGTGGGGCCAACTTGTTAGGGTAAAAGTCAATTGACAAAAAGAGTATAAATAGAGGAGTTGTGTTCCTCATTTGAACACACAGACTCACACTTTTGTAGAACATAAGAGAGAGAGGGACGTACCAGAAAGGATGAGGATTACCTGTTTTGGGGTTTTATCTTATACATCTATATAGAGGAAGTTGTGTTGGGGTTTCTCCCCCTTGAGGGTTTCCTAGGATAAATACTGTGTCTATCTTGTGATTGTGTTTCTTTCAGTGATTCTGCATATGCTACTAATGTGAATTTGGATTAAAAAATAATGATATCTATCTAAGCATATAAATATTAACATGGTATCATAGCTAGCTTGAAAAGAACAACTTTCACAAGGTGAAACTCTCTCTCCTCTCCCTACGACAATAAATTAGAGTTTATGTAAAAGTTGGAATTTTGAAGATCTATTTACATAGAAATTTGCGCTTCCCTACAGCGCATCTATTGATCCCTAGATCGAATTTTTTGGTTGGTTGAATCTCTAAGAAATACAAACCCTAGTTTGGACCTGAACCAAAAAACTGCAAAAAATTAGAACCATAAATTCTGTAGAAACTTAAACCTCACAAGAAACTTTTGAAGGGTGAAGATTTGGGATCTCCAAAAATCAAGTGGATGAACCAACTCACCTCAGTCAAGCACATATCCTGGTAAGGTCATATTTACCTTTTGAGAAATTTCAAATTTTAATGACCTCCTTGAGGATAAGTTGTAAGGAATTGAAAACTTCCAAGCATGGAAGTATAGGATTGGTATCATTGTTAGATAGAATTATCTTTATAACTATACCAAAGATGAAGTCCTAGAACTAGAAGAAGATGAAGCTAAGGAGAAGCCACGAAGAAGCATCAGAAGTACCTAATAAAAGAAATGAGGATCATTGCTGATTCTATCAAAGATCACTTGATACCTCAAGTATCATCTAAAGTGACACTAAATAAAATGTATGATTCCCTTTCCAGAATGTATGTGGGAAGGAACATCAATAGAAAGATGAATTTGAGAGCTCAAATGAAGAGCACTAAGATGAGTAAATGAGAATCAGTTCAATATTACTTCACAAGGGTTTCCTAGTTCAAGGAACAACTGGATTCCATTAGAGAATACCTTGATGAAGATGAACTAGTTATGATTGCTCTCAATGGACTCACTAGACCTTGGGAGTCATTCATACAGACTATGTGTTCTAGAAAAGAAAGTATGAAGTTTGAAATTGTATGGGAATACTTCATTCAAGAGGAAGTCATAGTAGCTAACATAGAATCTCTAATTAGAGAAGATGATCAATCTCTATCTACCCATACCAGAAGGAGAAAACAATCAAACTTCAAGAAGGATAGTAACAAGGAGTATAAACCTCCAAAGAAGTTTCAAAAGAAAAGAGAAAACAATCAAAAGAAAGACTACTCCAAATATTAATGTTACAACTATCATAAGGTAGCACACCTTGCTAGAGAGTGTCCATTAAAGAAGAACAACAACAAAATACATCATGATCATCTATCTGAAGACGAGGATGAAGAAGAATAAGAAAGACCTTGAAAGAGACAAGCAAAAGAAGAATATCTACTATTCTCTGCACTCTCTAGGTATGTAATACTTGGAGAAGATACATGGATTATTGATAATTTTGCTTCAAAGCACATGACAGGGAAGAAACACACACCGTCAACACTTGAATAAAGGAACTCTCCTAGAAAGTATCATTAGGAAATGACTATCAATATCCCATTAAAGGCATTGGTGAATCAATATACAAGCTTGACTTTGGAACCTCCATGAAGATGAAGGAAGTACTTTATGTACCAGGTTTGAAAAAGAACATACTTTCCATCTCATCACTAGATAAAAAAGGATATAGAGTTTCTTTTATAGATGGAAAATTACTCATGTGGAAAAAAGGAAAGACACTTGAAGATGTTGTGGTCATTGGTGAAGAAGAAGGAGGACTGTACAAGCTCAAGGGACGTCCAAAAACATCCCTTGTTGATGAGACCACTAGCTCAAGTGAACTATGGAATAGAAGGCTTGCTCACATCAACTACAAAGCATTACCCTATGTAAGAAATGTGGTAACAGGTTTACCAGATTTAAAAATTGATCATGAAGGTACTTGCAAAGGATGTGCAAGAGGAAAGAACATCAAGAATCCATTTCTAAAAAGTTATACAAAGACTAAAGGTACGCTGGAATTAATTCATTATGATGTATGTGGTCCTATTTCCTCTACATATTTAAGTGGACATGAATATTATGTCACATTTATTGATGAATATTCAAGAAATACATGGATATAGTTCTTGAAGACAGAGAGTGGAGTGTTTGAGAAATTCAAGGAATTCAAAGCCTTGATAGAGAACCATTCAGAAATAAGAATCAAGAAATTAAGATCATATAATGGTGGAGAATATACTTCAAAATAATTTGAATCATTCTATAAAGAAGATGGAATCAAGAGGGAACTAACCACTTCCTACAATCCCCAACATAATGGTGGTGCAGAAATAAAGAATATAACCATTATGGAAGTAATGAAGACAATGATTCATGACCAATACCTCTCCACGGGGGTGTCACTGAGGGACCAATATGATAACACATTCATTGATATTGGGGGGTTAAAAATAAAAAAATTCTAAGCCATTATATTGGTGCTATATTAAGGGTAAAAGGGTTTATTTTTCTATTTTATAAATACCCAATAACATGGGGCCTTTTTTATTGCAAAAGTTTTCTCGGCCCTTTTCCATATGCATGAGTGATGCTCCATAGCGTTTTTTCCACCATTTTTCTAGTTTTCGCTGTGGTTTTGGTGGGTTTGTGGTGGGTTTGTAGTGTTGGAGGAGGGCACTCATAGTAGTGTTGGAGGAGGGCACGCATAGGGTTTCTCTGGTGTAGTGTTGGAGGAAAGCATTTGCCCATGCCTTTTCCATATTCCTATGTGATTCCTACATAGCGTTTTCCACCGTTTTTCTGGGTTTGGTGCGTTTGTAGCATGTTGGAGGAGGGCACGCATAGCCACCACATAGTAGTGTTGGAGGTGAGGGATACTGTGTTTTTATCATGTTTTTATTTTATTTCCTTCACCTAGAATGACAATAGGAATATCTAGAGGTAATTTCCTTCACCTGGAATAACAGTGCAGAAGGGAATAGTGCTATAAAAGGCAATTTCCAGAGGTAGAGACAATTTCCAGAGGTAGAAGGGAATTTCCATATCTAGTTAATTCACCTGTTACAGTGCAGGTTCTAACACCTTTTGTTTAATCTTCCATCGACATTCATCAAAAGAAGTGAGTAGTAATCATTAACATAGGTTTTTGCAATTCACAAATGATATTTATCAGCCTTTGGTGGCAAACAAAGTTTCCTTTCTTTGATATGTGTCCTTTTCTTTCGATGATCTAATCCAGATAATACTTCAAGAAAATTTTATTCTTCCGTGCAAATATATATCTTTATTTGATTATCTGATCTCTCTAGTAGAGTTGATAACCCTGCATTATGTTTCTTCAAGAGCTTTCTTTTCTTCTTCATAATGGAATTCTGATGCAAAGAACTATTTGGAACTACCCTAACTTCATTGTATTTAGTCACAAATGTAGAAAGAACATGATCTTTGACATTAGGAACATAATTTTCATGAATATTTTCAAAATATTTTTCACCCTTCAAATTTTCTTTACAGTGGGGGGAATAGAAACAACCTTACTTTGCTAACCAACCAAGCACCCATTGACAAACTTTGCAGGTTTTGAAATGCAATTTTGTTAAGGAAATTTGTTTCCTGCACAAGATAGTAATTGCAGGATTTGATTTCCATCCATTTGAGGCTTATGTTTCAGCCCTTCTAGTGAAAATTTTCTTATAGGTAATAGCAAAATAAATATAGCCCTGAAAAGGTGGAATTTCTTATGTTCAGAGGAATTATTCTAGCAATTAGTAGGTACGCTTGAAGTAATTATACTGACATGGATTTCTATTATTGTAACTGTTCATCAATTCCTTAAATTCAATTAACAATCAAGTATATAGAAAGAGTTTAAGGAAAACTTGTGTTTTTTAGGTCCAATGCTTTGGGTTTCTAATGCAATTACCATCATCAAAGACAGTGACTAGATGAGAAGAGTGGGTTGGAGAAGAGCATTAGATTAAACCAAGATCATAAACCAGCTATATATAAAAAATTTGAACAATTAAAATAGTAGAAGAGGTTAGTTTTGCTAAGATGTCAGATTGGTAGACCATTTATTGTGAGATCATTATTGTACATCCCCTTTAGTAGTTAACTTAATTAGAGAAGTCAAAGAAGAGGATCCCAATAGGAAATATAAATACATGAAATCGGCTAGGGAAATAGAGGAATATAGTTGCATGTCTTTTTTGGAGGTATTGGTCACTAAGAAGGACAATGGGTTTTTATCACATTAAGTATACTGGAAAAAGATGCACATAGGTAGGTATCTGAACACTAACTCACATCACCATCCTGAATAAAAACTTTGGTGCCATAAGCACACTTACTATTGGAGTTTAATTCATGATACACAACTCTGCAACCCTAGTGAGAAAAACCCTTACTAAAACCGACTAAACACCTCTCAAAATAGTGCACTGTTTAGACTCAAAAACCTAGACTATACTCACTAGTACAAACACTGCATTAAATAGAAAAAATCCCAACAATGGATCGTTATGTGTTAATCTACATAAATATTAGAATTCTGGAAATTGTAACATCATGTAGATAGCAGCACTAAATCACACATAACTTTTATTACTCAGATAAGAAGTTACAAAACCAATAGCTCAAAATTGAATGTCTCACACACTTGCCATGCGCTTATTTTATAGACTATGAAAGGCTATATAGTTTACAAAGATAACTTCTCCAATGGCGTGCCTAGATTAGGAGAAGAAACTCATAACCCATCTAGTGTTGTGCCTTAATTAAGAGAATAAAACCTAACCCCAACTAGCCCTCCATGTATAGATAATGTTTCCTAAATTAGAGCACCCACTAAAGAAGACTAGATGCATCTTATTTCTTGGAGATAATTCCCTACCTAATTATGGATATTTCTTGATCCATGTGCCCCATCTAAACATAGAACACCAAATAACTAAAGATTAGAAAGGCATGTTCTAAATATGGAAAAAGTTAAAGACAACCCTACTTCTAAGGATAGCACATGCATGCTGTAATTTTTAAAGAATGCATGTGCCTCTAAAGGAGAATGGAATTTGGAGAAGGAAGGTAAAGCCAACACTGCTTTGTAAGAAAGGTGTTCACCAAACCAAGACACTCCCTTTTTCATCTTGATTTTATATAATCTTCAATGTGTACTCCCCTTGTTAAATGAAGACTTAGTCAACAACTACATGCTTAGAATCAATTATTGATTCCATAGTGGGAATACTTCTCCATCATAGCATCTAGCCATACATGTGCTTCAGCTGCTTTCTCACTATTAGAAACCTCTATATCAATGATAGAAGATGTTAGTGCAACATGCATCAGAATATTCCTAGGAGGAGTACTCATCTGAAATGTAACTCTAGGTGTTTCCACTTGTTTCTAGTCCTCCTACATTATCGACTTCCTAATTGAACTGATTAGCACTAAAGGCATCTTGCCAATTTGAATATCACTAATATTCATCTAATCAAGTTTTGGGACACCAAGCTTATCTCCCACCTCAAAATCTACTCGAGTTTCCTGTAACCTAGAGGACCTTCCATTCTCATCAAATCTAACATCTCAACTGACCACCGTCTTCTATCATGTGGAATATAGATCCAATGAGCTTTGGAGGTCTCACAATAACCAACAAATATATCCATGATGCTTGAAGGTTCAAACTTAGTCCTATTTTCATCAAGAAGACATGGATATAAACATGAAAACCAACTATACCAAAGTGTGATACTTGAGGCTTATCACCAGTGAAGGCTTCATTGGATGTTCTATTCTTCAATATCTCATGAGGACCTCTATTTAGAATATAGATCATTGCGTTGCATGCATCTGCCTAGATACACAGGAACGAGTCCTTATCATGGGTCATTGATTTTGTATTATCAATGATAAACCAATCCTTGATCTTTGCAATTAGAAGTCAATCTCATGGCACACAACATTTCTTTGGCTTGCCCCATTTCAAGTAGATCCACTCAAATTATTTCATTTGCCCAGAAAAATCAAATTTGGAACAGGTACAGTTGTGATGCAGAGTATGCATCTTCCACTGGTCCCAAATCCATTAGAGGAAATTTCAACTCAAAATGGGCATCCTAAAGAAAATTAATAAAATAATAGTTAAAATAATAAAATAATATTTATTAATTTTGGAGGAAGAAAAGAAAAAAACTACTTTTTTGTTCGTATTTTCAACATATCTCCATGTGTTTTTACTCAAATTTCGATTGGGAGAGCTCATTAGATGTGGAATAAAATTATGCATCCAAGGAGTACCCACTTGGCATACTTGTGATGGGCCCCACTATCCCAAAAACAAGAAATACCTGAAAAATTTGATGATGATGTCATCATCACATTTTTTCAGGTATTTCTTGATTTTGGGGTATCGAGGCCCATCAACAGTATGCTGAGTGGGTACTCGTTGGATGTAGAATTTAATTCCAAATCCAACGAGCTCTCCTGATCGAAATTTGAGTAAAAACACAGGGAGATATGTCATAAATACGAACAAATAAAGTAGTTCTTTTTATGATACCTATCCCCAAATTTATATTAAAAATTTGTTTAAGAGGTGCTCCCTTTTTGAATTTTAAAGCATTTTGATTGGCTAATACATGATGACATGGAATTTGTATTATTTTTGGAAGGCCCATTTTAAATTGAAATTTCCTCTAATGTAGGGATTCTCCACATGTCCCAAAATGTAGCACTCTTGCATGCTATTGAAGGTCCATGTTCCATGACATTTTTTGTGAACAACTGTATAAGTGGAGGTAGCGAAGGAAGATTGTAGAGACTACTCGGAGGAGCTTTGCATATGTTTGCATATTAATTATCTCCCTTTGTTTACTTTGGGCCTGTCCCCCATTGTTTGTATCATTTTGGTATCAGAGCAAATAGATCCCTAGAGGATTCAACGAGGAAAATAATTTGAGGAGTTATAACCATGATTGATATCAATAATTTTAAATACCATTTTGGCATGAACTTGAAGCAGGGAAAAACAATGTTTTAGTGACCCACAATCCACATGTCCCTATCAGAAGGGAATAAAGTGGTTTTGTTGAAGGCTATGGAAAGAATACATAATAGTGTTGAAGTGGGAAACAACATAGCACATAAAGATAGATCATCCCTTGAGAACAAACCCTAACCATAAAGATAAATTAAATAAAAACATTGAGAGAAAAACTTGATAATAACATATTACAGTTCAAGAGAATATCTTGACATAAGGATAGATCAGACCTTGAGAAGGAATGGGGTTTATGCTTTTAGCCATTAAGTGTTTATGGTTTTTTAAGTTTTTCATTAAATTTTTTTTTGGGGGGGATCAATGGGTTATAGAAGAACTGAGTCAGAGGTACACAAGGTTGTCAAACCATGTCGAGCACATTAATCAGTGTCGCATAGCATTTGCAGAATACCTGCAACAGGAATGGGTCCATCATTTCATTCATACACTGGAAACAACACCCAGAAGCTAGTAGACGTCCATGGAGTTGAGACAAGGAACTTGGGATTGGGATGAGGTGGTTATACAATTTGCACACACCTTTTCATTTTTTGATGAGCATCTGACAGTAGATGTTGTGCTTCAAGTAATTAAGGAAAATCTATTCTCTGAAATCCCTGTTGAAGTAGCGAGTTCCCACCAGTGCACCGCGACCATCCAGCAATGGATGGCTTGTTACAATATGGATGGAGAACCATATCATGATCCGACCAACATAAACATACCAGATTCATAGGGTATGCACAAAGTTGAAGGAAGTGGTATTTCGAGCGACCAGTTCCTTAAGCCGCTGAAAATCAAGAAAGTGAACATTGGCTCGCCGGAGAACCCAAAGTTTGCCAATATAGGAGATTATTGGGACAATGATATGGTATCAAAGATAAAAGACTTGCTGCATGATTTTTCATACCTATTCCCTACCAACTTCTTAGAGATGAAGGGAATAGTAGGATATCTGGGAGAAATTAAGCAGCGACCAGATGCTAAACTAGTTAAGCAGCGACCTTATCGGTTGAATCCAATGTATAAAGAGAAGCTAAAAGATGATTTGGATCACATTCTTGACGTAGGAATCATTGAGCCTGTTCATTAATCAGAATGGATCAGCCCTATAGTGATCCAGAATAAGAAGACAACAGGTGAAGTCAGGATCTGTGTCGACCTGAGGAAGCTGAACGATGCATGCCTGCATGATCCATTCCCAACACCATTCACAAATGAAGTACTAGAAAGCGTCAGAGGACAACAGATGTATTCATTCACCTACAAATTCTCTGGCTATCATCAATTTAGAATCATGAAGGAGGATTGACATAAAATGACCTTCACCATAGAATAGGGATGCTATCAGTATATGGTAATTCCCTTTGGACTCAAGAATGCACCTGCTATTTTTTCTAGAATAGTAGTATCTTCTTTTAAATATTTCATACATAAATTTATTGAGTTCTACTTTGATGATTGGACTGTGTTTGGTCTAGTAAGAGACCACATTGAGAGCTTGCACATGATGCTCATCCGTGGTTGCCAATATTAGATTGTGCTTAATTCAAAGAAATGTATTTTTTGCGCACCATTTGGTGTACTTTTGGGACATGTCATATGTTGCATCAAAATTTTGGTCAACCCACTGAAAGTTGTGATTATCCTTGAATTTCCACCACCTACATCAGTCACGCAAATCAGATAAATGTCAGGACACAGAAGGTATTACAGAAAGTTTATCAGAGGGTATGCAGAGATAACTGCACCTATAGAGAAACTGTTGAAGAAAGATGCGAAGTTCCAGTGGATGGAATCTTGTCAGGAAATCTTAGATAAATTAAAGAACAAGATGGCCACCATACCAATATTGGTATTTCCTAAATGGAAGAAGCAGTTTCATGTCCATGTCGACGCATCATCTGTCGCTCTCGGCATAGTCTTGATGCAACTAGGTGAGGGTGTGCTTGACCAACCTATTGCTTTCGCTAGCAGAAAAATATCAACGACAGAGAAAAATTACATGACGGCATAAGGAAAATGCCTGTCCATGGCCTATGCATTGCAAAAGTTTCGACACTACTTGTTGGGTGGACATTTTAAAATATACATTGATCATTCGGCCTTAAAATATCTGGTCAACAAGCCAGTGTTGGGGGGGAAGATCTGTCGATGGCTTCTCTTGTTTCAATAATTTGACTTTGAATTCATTGTTATACTTGGTTGACTGAGTGCGGGACTTGATCACCTATCGAGGATAGAAAGTGGTGAAGAACCAACCATCCCGGAGGATAAATTTCTCAACGTGAAACTATTTGCAGTCACCATGATTGGTGATCAGAATAAGGAGTTTAACACAATCATCCACTTCCTGAGCATAGGCTATGCACCTGAAGGATTCACCACTATATGAAAGAAACATTTGGTCATCAAGGACGCTGATTATACATTAATTGCAGGACAACTATACAATATGGGCCTTGATGAAATATTGCGACAATGTGTTTTCGACTACGAATGACATTGGGTAATGAGTGAAGCACATGCCGATGTTGCAGGAGGACACTACGTTGGAAAGGAAACTATGCACAATATATTGCAAGCTAGATGATGGTGCCCAACCATACATATGGACACTAAGAGCTTCTGTCGGCACTGTGACATTTTCTAAACGACAAGAAAATCATCTAGATGCGATGATATGTTGCTTGCACCGTAGATAACCCTTCAAGCATTTGATAAGTGGGCCATTGATTTTGTGGGTCCTATTAGTCCACCCGAGAAAAGGAATGGCATGTGGTACATCATCATGATGAGAGTATGCCTAACTAGATGGGCTAAAGCTATGCCTGTTAAATATTGTACTACTGTGACTACGAGGAAGTTTTTATTTGAAAATGTGGTGACCAGATTCCTGAAAATTACCCTAAGAAACCAAGGTATGCATTTTATTAACAAAATGATTGCTAAGCTTATTGCAGAGTTCCAAATTCTGCATAGAAAGATGAAACCCTATCATCCTTAGGCGAATGGAACGGTTTAATCCTTTAACAATATTTTGGATAATGCATTAACCAAAGTATGCAACGTTCGCTGAGATGATTGGGATCAGAAATTTTCAGCTGTGCTATGGGCGTACTGCACAACTTGCAAACGACTAACAGGGCACACTCCATTCAGATTGGTGAATGGGAAAGAAGCTATTATGCCGATGGAGTATATTGTACCAAGCTTAAGAATTGATGCACTGACAAAAATGATAGATGGGGATGATTTCGAGCAAAGGTTGTCACAGCTCATCTAGATGGAAGAAGAATGATTCGTCATAGGGTTCCATCAAAACATAGAGAAGCAAATGCAGAAAGTATGGCATGATCTCCATATCATAACCAATCATTTCAAAGTAAGAGAACTTGTTTTGTTGTATGACAACAAATTTTTTAAGCATCCAAGGAAACTAAAGACACATTGGCTAGGGCCATATGTGGTCGCATATATCACTGACGCATGTGCAGTAAAATTAAATAAGATGGATGGAACTCCCATTGTAGAAATGGTAAATGGAAGTTGCCTAAAACCTTACTATGATGGCTGCAACATGCCTAGCTAAGGTAGGAAAAAAAGAGAGAGAGAAAAAGAGAAAAGAAGAAAGGGAACTGTTATGTCGCACATCTGCGAGAGGAGAATTCAAATCGCAATAAAGAGTGGGAATGATAGTTGGTCATCATTAAAGAACGGATACTTGAAAATATTTAGGTGGTTATGACACTGAGGTGTCATTAATTCGACAACTCTGAGGAGAATGACGGCATGCTTTTTGGTCCCATCCGTCATACTTTCCATAATTGTCCTGAAAGGTACAGATCGTAAGTTGAGTACATGAATTAATGTTGGAATCCGTCGAATGGGAATCCCATGTGATAAAAAATACATTGATTTTCCATCAAATCATCACATGCAGGAGAGGAAAATCCCTATAAATATGATCCTTCATTAACAAGAATCCTTTTACATGCACAGAGAGAAGCAAAGTGAACCAGATCTTGAAATTGTGAGAAATGAAGCTAATGGTCATTTCCATTTTCAACACTAGTGAGCAGTCTAGCATTACCATCACTGTGCCTTACCTCATATAATAGGATATTACGTCACTAGAGGTACAGAAACAAGAACAAGAACTAGAAACGACGGTGTGACAAAACTGACAGATAGTTCATGCGGTCCGTTCGGCCTTTGGTTCATGCTCTGTGTCAACCTTGGTTCAAGATCCACCTGTTAATCCACTAATTGCAGGTCCGCTATTGATTGTGTGGGAGAGGTACATTCCCAAATCATCAATGCCTCAGGTCAGGGTGTCGAAGTTATCAAAGAATCATAAGGCTGAGGCCACTGAGGACATCCCTACCAAGGACTCACCACCTTCGCCATCGTAAAGAGATGTAGATGCCACCATAGAGGAGCGGAACCTGCTACCATTGTATGTTCGACCAAGGAGATCAGAGGTGCCTAAAGTCAAGCTTTCGACAAAAGTGCACTTGTCCTTGGTTGTACCCCATATCCCTATGGGAGTCCCGCTTCTGATGAACATAATACAGAAACTGATGAAGTTGCAATTTGAGTATATTGATACGAGGAAGAAAGTGGACCTCAAGAGAAAGAACTACATGATCATGATTCTGGCCATCCCACCTAAGCCACAATTGGTATTTTCGATGTAATGGGATCAAGGTATAGAAAGTTCAGGCTTGATTAACTTACTTCTTATGAATGAAGCAAGCAGGCGAGCACATATGTGAAACAACTCTTGGTATGTTTCCATGGAGGTTATATATGGCTTGAAAAACCCTATCTTGTCGATGTAGAGCTCATTTCATCGATAATAGGTCTTTCAAAGTAAGGGCACAACCCTGCTCCATACCTGCAAACAAACAAATACACTGCGAAGATAAAGGAGAAGTATGACCTCCAGCATGCGAATAGAGGATTTCTCGTTTCCTCTATTACTAACAACACAGTGAGTTTTACTACAAATATTCTCTCTTGCAAGCTGATGCGCAAGATGCGACCCACTAAGTGCACCGATGGGATGGTGGAGATTACAGAACAGTGCACAGAAGGAGTGATATTAAATTGGTCGCAGTATCTATTGAATGGGATGTTAGAGGATGCCGAGTAGGAGCAGGAGGATGGTAAGGCCAAATTCCATTAATCTTGGTTGCTCGTTTTAATTTCTTTTATTTTTGGTCAAACCCACCCGACTACCAGCCGTTGGATGTCTTAGTGCTTTTTCATGGAACAAAGTATCAGAACCTCTAGGAGGATAAGGATGACATGATATGGAATAAATACAATAACATAGAGTTTTTCTACATGGGGAGGCACTCCATGATGTAATAAAGCACCAACATAGACTGTAGGCTGCGACAGTCCATAATATTCATCTTTCATAATTTTCCTGGCTAGCGTGCACAACATTATTTTGGATCTGCAGTAGGCCTGGAGAAACAAGTGTTGTCGATGCTTTTCATGGTTACTGATTTGAATGTGGAAGCAACCATCCATGATTGGCCCATGGAATGGCATGTCATGGTTGATGTGCAAATGGATTAGGGAGATAACCAAGAAGGAGGAAACTAGAGAAATGACCAAGGGAATGGCCAAGGGATTGGTCAAGGAAATGCCCAAGACAAAGAAGAAGGAAATGATGGGGGAGATAGGAAAGATAACCAGTCCCATGAGGATTCAGAAGACACACCTACTGACGAGGATGTGCAGAATTGGAAGAGGGCCCAGAAAGAGGTGTAGAAAAAGGAACAGCCTTAGATGCAACATAAGAAGTGAAAAGTATACAAATCGGCTAACACAGTCAGCTTAGCAGAGGTGGACATAAGCCTGCTATTTGACGCAATCACAGAGGTTGCGAAGTCCAATCTGAAAGGCATAAGTAAAAAGAAGCTACGACTGACTGAAAAACTGGCAGAGCAGATCAATACACTGACAGAGGGTATCAATGAAGTCAAAAGCACAGTCGAAGCTGAGACATATAGTGTGGATCCTATTGACGCAATAGTGACACCACTCATGTTGCTTCTGGTAAAGATAGATGTCCAAGCACGAGAAATGGAGACGAGGACACCTGAGTTTGATCATGTTGTCCATGAGTTTGGGACACTAATGCTATATTTTTCCAAACTCGTATTGGGCAAAGTATATGCTATTCAACATGCCGCCACAACCGAAATCAGGATCCGGGAGAACGCTATTTCATATCAGGCTACCAATTAGCAAACTAAGGAGAAAAGTCGTAAGGTACTGCTTAGGGAAAAAGAGAAAGAAATATAAGCGCTCGAACAGAGCAGGCTTGCACTAGTCGAAGCCTTTAGGAGGATGCATATACCGCTGAAAAGGTAGCATGCCTATTCAAGATTGCTATAGACCTAACAAAATAGTTCTAGGAGATAAAAGTGCACTATATACCAAGTACACCTCCCGAGGGTATTGAAGAGTGCAGGAAAACAACATCTGAGGCTATTGAGAGGATAAGGCAAGGATAAAAACTCTACAGTGAGGAAGTTGACGCCATCACTGCGACATGGGAATTGCTTCTGGAAGATGAAGCCATAGAGAAAATTAAGGAAGATGCGTGGAAAATTGATTTAAATATAAGTGTAGTTGAGGCAGACATAAAGAAACTATCGATCAACGAGAAGAGTGCAAAGGTCGTCGAGCTGAAGCAACTACAACAGGAAGTAAAAAATATCTGCAACCAAGAGTAGAAAAGAAATGATGAAGTTGCAGCACACTAGTTGGAAGCATAAAGAGTTACAGGGCTCATTCAACCTATATAGAAGAAGCTCCAGCTTATGACTCTTTCATTGGAAGAAGGACTGTTAGAACATATTAGTTCCGACCATGTGGAACAATTGGCTAAGAAGGTGAAGGAAGTAGCGCAAGAGGTTTCCTGAGTGCAAGAAATTTTGAAAGAATTTCAGGACAAAGTTATTCCCGTGGTGCAGCCTATGCCATAGACATGAATTTTTATTAGTGGATTGGGACAAGCCACATGTGAGTGTCGGGGGCCTGTTCGGCCAAAATAGAGCTAAAGTAAGAACCTGAAGTGGAAGAGGAAAAGCAGGCACGTGACGGGGTAAAAGCAGGTAAAGGACAGAAAGGAAGCACATAACAGAGAGAGCTACGACAAGGAATGGTGCAATGAGGAAAAGTGCAGCCAGAGTCAGTGGAATATTGGCAAGTAGAAGAGTTAAGGCTGAAAGGTGACTAATCAAAGAACCACTGCAGGTGCTCAAGTCAGCAGAAGACTAAAGGACAGATTTGCGACTAGTTATGGCCCATGTTAAATGTATTAAAGGATATTTTGTGGCTAGTATGGCCTATCATTAATGAAATACAAGATGTTTTTGTGGCTAGTTATGACTGTAATAACTGAGTTGTACTTAGTCGACCCTGCACGGTCTTGTAACTTCTATAAATAAGAGGAACCTGTTCTGTATAAGGGTTATCTTGAAGAGTTAGCTTCAATAAATAGTTTTAGGTTGGCTTCCCAGATATTGTAGTTAGCTAGTCAGTTGGTAATAGTAGAATTACTTTAAGGAGATTGGAGAGGAGTCTGATAGTGTTATACCAAAATCTTGTCACCATCATGTGATAAGACATTTGACATACCTACTTACCCTGAATCCCAGCTTCTGGAGTGGAAACTAAATGGTTTTTCATCGATCTTTCATACAAATTCCCAGCACCGTGCATGCCCCTTTATCCAGGAGCGGTACCCCTGTTCGCACCGCCCATCATCTGTTTCCCAGAAGTGGTGCCACCGCTAATTTTCCTTGGTCCATAAGTGGTTATTACCATAACCACTCTGTCATAGAAGGAGAAACGCAGTACCCTAAGTAAAAAGGGAAAAAGAAAATTTTCTCGAGGCTTCTAGATTATAAGCCTTGTGTCCTTCCTTATCCCTACTGCTGTGGGTTGGTTGAGCTCGAGATCCCTCATCCTAGGATCTTAGAGGCCACCTCAACCACTAATTTCTCAACCATCTCTATCCATTAAAGCCCTATAAATAAGAGCTCATAGCCATGGTTGAAGGGGGAACACTTGAGGTATTGTTATGCTGTTGGATTGACCATTGGCCCAAGATCATTTGGAGAGAGCATAGAGAGCTAGAGTCGAAGCTTTTGGGGATGAGAAGGTCTGGTTTCATGGAGATGCATGTCAACACTAAGGATTGGTTGTAAACTTCTTCATATTCTTTAATGCAAGTTGATTTATGTCCCACATATGTTGTTGTTGTTGTGATTTTGCATATATGTTGCTAGATTCCTTAGTCAATAGCATAGATTAGTAGATCATATTCTGGTTGCTTTGATTTGTTTCATGTTGAGCTTGATTGCAGGTACATAGGTGGACTATCAAAGCCTCATATTCCAGATATCTACAATGTCTAGGGAGAGTCTTCAACCTCTATCCTCTATTTGCTCTGGATCTGAACCATTCAGACCAATGGAACACCTTGCTGTCTACAGGAGGTGAAATATTCCAGCTAACAAATTTGGCGACTCCGTTGGGGAATTAGTGTATTAGTTGTTCTGATCTTCCTCAGTCTGCAACTCTTTTCCAAATCTAGGCTCCATGTTCTTCAACTCTTTTCAGTCAGATCTACTTTCTAAATTGCATTATTTGGGTTTGAAATTTCTAGATCTATTCAGATTTGAGTCATTTCGGTCTTTTATGCTTTGTTTCCATACTCAATTCAGCAGTATTTGCCTTGATCTAGTATTTTCTGACTTGATCCAACGTTCTTTTTTTGTTTTGGTCATCTACAAGGAACCATGCCTATGCTGTGTACGAGGAGCGGTGCCACCGCCTGAACAAAGTGGATAGTAAGCGGTGCCACCGCTTGTAACCCGTTTGCAAGGAGCGGTGTTGTCTTCGAAACACTCTGTCAACACCTATGAAGCGGGTGCCAGGTAGGTCTCATTCAAAAACATTTTTTCCTCATTTTTCTTTGAAAAAAATTTGGATTTTGATTGCTTTCAGTTCTATTATCAGGCTTGTGTTACTGAATCTGATGTGTGTGGCTTGCTGGTTTGATGGTTTAAGATTGATTTGAGTGGAATTCCAAAAGTTTGTTCAAGTATTTTGATTGTTCATCCGCTTCTATGCTTGTTGGTTGTGCTTTAAGAAGGATTTTTTGTTTTTTGAAAAGTTTAGGGTGCTCATTGAAATCTCTTTTCGTTGCATATACTGAAAGAAGAACACTAGATTAGCTTCTAGGTTTCATTTCTTACTTGCATAGTAAACTTCTTTTTCCTTCCTTCAAAAAAGAGAAGTTTTGACTGAGACTAGGACATCATCATTGAGCATTGGATTTGGGTTTTCTGATTGGCTTTCCAAGCTTTCAGAACCTTTATGATCTTTCATCTCTCATGCATTTAGGACTATCTCGATCAAAATATTAGAAAAAATGGTGGTTTTAAGTTAGATTTTCTTATGTTTTTGAGAAAAATGAAAAGTTAGAGTGCATTGGCATATAGGTGTGCTTCATGTTGTTCTTTTAGGAAAAGAGATTCCCACCCTTCTCATTTTCTTTTGAAAAGAAGAAATCAGTTTGGAAAAATGTTTGCTTGTCTTTGATTTGATGTTCATGACTGTTGATTGGAATGGTTTTTGGTTTTGAAACAAAAAGAAAACACTCTCTTCCCTCCCGTAAGTAGGCATACTGAACGGTAAGGTGAACATCTATACAAGCATATTGCATGGTTTTACGTTTCTGTCAAAACATCATGCATTCACCTAACTGTACAAGTTAAAATTAACAGTAGTTGTAGGTTAAAATTTATGTAGTAACTTGAGTGATAGGTTAGAGATGTGTTTGGGCGTCATAAAACGTAGGAGTTGTCGTTATTTGTCAGCATTACATTCCAGAACTTGCGCGGTTCTTCCACGTATCATTGGTATATCGAACGGCCTTTCACGTACCCTTGAGGTAAATAGAAAGGTACTTCACGTACTTGCGGAAGGCCCCTTGTTATGGTTATGCATTAGACAACATTACTACTGATTCGAGCTCCCACGTACCTTGAGTATATCAGGAGACCCCACTAGGGTACTTTATCTATCTGAGAAAATCCCTTTAGATGTCTTGTTTGGAGCCATACACTAAAAATAACATTCAGGGAGATTACTACGCACGTACCCTTGAGGTATATCACGAGTGGCACCTTCTTGACAATACTAGCAAGAGACCTGACTTTTGAACTCCTCCTATCATTTTAAGTCTACTTGTTTTGACCTATAGTTTCTGTAGGGAAGTCTTTTGGTGTGTTTTTTTCTAGATTTTCAGACCCTAGGTTAGATAGGAACTATACAAACTGGCTAAGTTAAGACAGTCCAGGAGAGTATGGGTCTTGCCACCCGATTTTATTCTTGTTTCAAGAGAAAATCCAATGGAAGCTATCGACCAAGGAGCTGCTACCACCTCCCAAGTGGGAGATAATTTGGTGGTGGAAAGTGGAGTACCATATTCTTCACACTCGGCTCCCTTGGTCGAACAACCTTCTTGGGGAAATTCATTGTTCCATTCTCCATTAGAAGGCATGTTGATGATACAACCCATCCGGACTTTGGTCCCAATGCTCCTTTTTGGGAGACACCTATAGGACAGGCCATTGCCTCATTTGGCACCCGTGTAAGTTCTCCTAATGATGAAGAATAATGGAGGAAATACCGTGCTACTATTCTTTGTGCACAGGAGGTAGAAAATTAGATTGATGACCTATTAGGCTCTACACCAGTATGTTCCACATCTCTTCCTGTGGGATATCGCTCACTGTTTGATTCTATGAGACCCATTGAACTGATTATAGATCATCCATTAACAACCCACAACCTAGGTCAATTTACCACCCCTCTCACCTCTCATGTTATGTCTGTTCCAAATATTCCTAGGTCTTCTGCACCTGGGGCCCAACCTTCAATTCGTATTTCGTCAGTACATTCTAATGCCAGGGGGAAACCCTCGGCACGAACTACATTATCTAATATTAGAATTTTACCTAGTTAAGGGAAGACCTATAGCATAGAATCATCTACAATTTTTATCCTTCCCACCAATACTAATGTGGTAAATCCCCATCTAGTTCAGGTCATCCCTTGGGGGCACAACCTGTAATTGTTCAGTCTTTTGGATGTTATGGTTATCAAATACCTGTAGGTAATCACCCATCTAATCCTACAGGATTGCCTTATATTGGAATTCCATACCCTAGTAACATTTTTACGCCATGGGGGCAATCCAATTGGTATTATAAGCTATCTATGGTAGGGATACCTATACATACTGTGGGAGGTGCGGGAGGAACGCCTTATGGAGGTCCTCCCCCTGGGGGACCTAATGATCCTGCAGGATCTGACAAATTTCCTCCTTATAGTCCTGGTGGTCCTAGTGGTCCTAGGGGATCTGGTGGCTTTCCTCCTTTTAGCTTTGGAGGCTCTGGTGTCCCTCCACCTATTGGTTCTGGTGGCTTTGGAGGTTTACCACCTCTTGGAGGCCCCGGAGGGTCTGGTGGTCATGGTGGTTCCAGTGGTCCTGGTGGTCCCAGTGGCCCTAGAAGTCCTCCTTCTGGAGGCCCTGGTAGTCCTAGCGATCCTAATTCTAGAAATCAACCCCCCTGTGGGCGGATCTTCCAGTGGTTATTCCTCACAACAACATGTTTATCAGTCTACCTATGGTCCTACTGGTAATTATATGCCATATCAATATTACCAGTATGTGCAACCCAACCAACAGTTAACTTTCCTAGCAAGTTTGGACTTGCCTGATTTGTCCAAGTTGATTAATGATCCCCTTCGACACAATCCATCATGGCCTCCCATTCCAGTAAAGTTACCATCGGATATTCCGAAATTCGATGGGAAGTAGGGAGACGATCCGAAGAACCATGTTATGAATTTTTATTTATGGTGTTCTTCGAACTCCCTCATGGATGATTCCATCCGGTTACGAATCTTTCAGCAAACTTTGACTGGTACATCCGCAAAGTGGTACGTTGAACTCCCACAACATTTGTTTGTGGATTTTGGCTCGTTGGCAACTGTGTTCCTTACACACTTTCAACTCCCTATTCATTATGAAATGGGCACTGATATTTTAACTTCTCTGCGATAGAACACCTCCAACCACATTTTCGATCATATTCATGAATGGAGAAGGTGGAGAAGGCTTATTAAGGCCCCTATTCTAGATTAGTTGCTAGCTGATTGGTTCACTAAGTCCTTGTTGCCTCCTATTGCCCGAGATGTGGCTATGGGAAGTGTCGTTACTGAAGAGTAGGATATTAGTCAAGCTCAGTACCTAGACTTGGTCTATTCCTAGTTTGGAACTCTCTATGACCTGATTCCTCAAGCTCCGCACCCCAGCACTGACCCTGCCAAGCCACCAGCAGAAGTACCTATTTATGGGATTGTTGGTTCAATCCAATCCCCGTCCGTAGCGAAACCTGCCAAGCAAACTCAAACTGCTACTCCTTTGACTCCTAAGGTTTCCGCCAAGGTCAATTCCATTCAAAGTACTCAAACCTCTGGGTAATAAAAAGAAAGGTAAAAATAGAAATAAAAAACTTGGAAACCAACAAGAGACTCCACAACCAACCAATAAGGACAACGACAAAGGGAAAAGGAAGGCTAAATATCACTGGCTGTTATGTGGTGGTGACCATTTTTCAAAGGAGTGTCCCCATTGGGATGAAATATTTCAGTTTCTGAAGTCTAATTCCGCACCTGCAGTACTTACAAATCCCTTTCCCTCTCAACAACAACTAGTAGACCACATGTGTAACCAAGGTAACTCTAGTTCATCGAAGGAAATTCATATGATGTCTTCAGATACCATCCATATGTAAAATCAAAGTTAGAATTATGGTAAACCTACATATAAGAAAGGATATCAATCTTATTCAAGGAAAGCTCCCTCTACTAGTTCTCTGGAATCCTCGTCTACTGTCCCTTTATCTATCAATAAGCCTACTCTCGACATGATTTTACGCCCACCTAGGAGTACTATTCAGAAGGATGTATTTAATCCCAACGCCTGAGCTACTCAATTCTATAATGTGGTTGAAGATCTCACTCAGGCACCTTGTGCCATGTCTACCCTAGAAGTACTCCAAAGTTTCCCCACACAACGCAAGAACTTGTCGACCACTTTAGGAGCTTTAGACCCGGATAACACTAACTTGATTCATTTCAACATTGAGAATTATAAACCTAGATTACCGCATAAGCTTTCTTTTCAGATCATTACAAAAGTAGTGGGAAATAAAGTCTTTCGAATGGTACTAGATGAAGGAGCTTCGACCTTGGTGTTATCTCTAACTTGTTGGAAAGCTCTTGGCTCTCCCGAGCTTGTTACATCACCTACGACCCTTAAATCCTTTGATGGACGGGGTTTCCAAACCCATGGTCTCATATCATCTTTCACGGTAGAGATGGGGGGAAAATCCATTTCCATCCAAGTCAAAGTGGTAGATGCCCCTTTAGATTACAACCTCCTTCTAGGAAGGAATTGGTTCTATGCTATGACTGCTGTTGCTTCAACAGTATTTCGAATGGTCCAATTCCCACATCTAGGGAGAACTGTTACGATTGATCAGCTTGATTTCTATACGTTGAATGTTACTACCTCCATGACTAATAACATCCCCATTTTAGGTCAGTCCCCTCCTCCTTACCAGTCGATTGGGGTAGGCATGCTGAAGGATTCATCCCTTATGGGGATTTTCCCATCTACTCCTCCTGGCACGGATACCGTGACAGTACATATGATCGCCTCATTTTATTATGAGCCTAACGGAAAAAATGTTGTTGAGTCCACCTCGTTGAGTCCTCATGAAGCTATGTATGACACCATTCAAACCTTTTCTGATGATCACACTGATGACCTTCATCTAGTGGCTTCGGATCCTTACCATTTACCGTATTGGTTAGAACCTTCTCTTCCGGTTCTAGACTATCTCTCTGAGACTTTTCCCTCTGATGAGTCCATTATAAAGATCATGAACATGGATGAGCCCATTTGGGAGTATCACCACCATAGATCCATGTTCCTCCCCAACACCAGTTCGGGCAGCCATGATTTTGCATCCTTATTTCCTACTGATATTGTCAATGTTCTGCAAATTCCTATATTGTTGCAAGATATAGATTATGAAGGAAACCTTTGCAACATTACTCAGATGAACCCAATTGACATATCAGCCAAGCCTGATGTTATTGAGCACATTCATGTGGGGTAGAACTGCTCTGCAGATGAATCTGAAGCATATAAGGCACTTTTCAAGGAATTCCATGATATTTTTTCCTAGTCCTATGAAGAGATGTCAGGGACTGGACCTTCCATTGTGGTCCAAGAGATTAAAACTTACCCCATGGCTAAACCTGTCAGGCAGAAACTTAGGCAAGTCCATCCTCGGAAGGCCGTAGCTATTAAAGCTGAGATTGAGAAACTTATGAAAGCTGGTTTTATTTATCATGTACCTCTGACGGAATGGGTATCAAATGTTGTCCTGTCAATAAAAAGAAGGGCACCATTAGAGTCTGCATTGAATTTAGGGATTTGAATAAATCTTGTCCCAAGGACAGCTTTCCTACCCCGCATATCGATCAGATTATCGACAACTGTGCTAGAAGTGTCATTTTTTCATTCATGGATGGATTCTCTGGCTACAATCAGATTGAGATATTGCCCATCGATAAACATAAGATGACATTCATTTTCCCATGGGGAACCTTTGCGTATAAGAAGTTACCTTTCGACTTGAAAAATGATGGAGCCATGTTCCAGCGTGCGATGTCCTATGAGTTTCATGACATTAAACATATTGTTGAACCGTACCTTGATGACCTCCTTTCTCATTCACAACGACGGGAGGACCACCCTAGTCATCTTAGAGACATATTCCTAAGATGTCGTCATTATAATATACAGCTCAATCCACATAAATGTGTTTTTTACGTTGAGACGGGACGTCTGCTTGGATTTGTGGTATCCAAAGATGGCATCTAGATTGATCCTTTGAAGATTTCCACTATCATTAATCTACCAGCCCCAACCAACTTCCTTGAACTCCAAAATTTGCAGGGGAAGGAAAAATTTATCCATCGTTTCGTGTGCAATTTTGCAGAGAAAACGCAGGTTATATGCGTCTCCTAAAGAAGAACACTCCATTCTTCTGGGATGACCAGGACCAATGCACCTTTGATAATGTTAAGCACGCTCTGAGTCATTCACCCATGATACACCCCTCGAATTATTCAAAGGAATTTCTCTTGTATATTGCTTCCTCCACTACTACCATCGCCATGGTTTTAGTGCAGGACAATCTCCACGGTCAGGAGCATGTGATTTATTACGCCAGTAAGAATCTTATTGATTCTAAAACCCGTTATTCACATGTGGAGAAGCTAGCATTGGCCATGATCATTACTGTGTAAAAATTTTGTCACTACATTTTGCTCCGCACTACCACCATATTGGCAGACCAGAACCTGATGTATTACATTCTGACTCATCAGGTACTCGGGGGAAAATACTCCCATTGGATCATCATCCTTCAGGAGTTCAATCTGGAGTTTTCCAAGGCCACATCAAAGAAATCCTTGGTTTTTGCAGAGCTTATGTGTGATATTCCCTATGCTACAACGAAATCTGAGCCTAGTGATTCATTTTCGGATGAATTCCTGTTCTTGATTATCACTACTGATCCTTGGTATGGATATTTGATGATTTATCTCTAGACCCAGCATTTTCATCCGCATTTATCTTGTGATGATCGCCGTCGTATCCGTCACCACATGAAGTACTATCTTATCTTGAATGATACCTTGTATAGACGTGGGATTGACTCCATTCTTCAGCGATGCCTCACCCATGAGGAGGCTGAATACGTGTTGAATGATTGTCACTGTGGAGCATGTGGCGGTCATTTGTCTGGGATGGATACAACCCAGAAAATCCTTCATGTTGACTATTTCTGGCCTTCTGTCTTCAAAGACCGTCATGAGGCTGTTAAGAAATGCCCACCTTGTCAACATTTTTATCCTAAAAAGCACACCCATCCTGCTCCACTTCACCCCTTCATTGTCTTTATCCCATTCGCTAAATGGGGGATTGAATTCATGCATTGTAAGCCTACCTCAGTTAGGGGGCATGGTTACATCATCGTAGCCATGGATTATTTCACAAAATGGGCTGAGGCCATGCCTACATATGCAGAAGATGGTAATACTACCACTCTCTTCTTTTTCAATCATATCATAGCTAGATTTGGAGTTCTGCAGTCCATTGTCACTGATCACGAATCTCATTTTCGTAATCAAATGATGGAGGAACTATGAGCCAAGCTAGGTTTTTTCCATGAAAACTCTACGCCATATTATCCACAAGCTAATGGTCAGGTAGAGGCCATTAACAAAGTTTTGAAAACTATGCTTCGTCGGATGGTTGGAGATCATAAATCCAATTGGCACCTTGTTATTTTTTCTGCTCTTTGGGCTTATCAGACTTATGTGAAAATAGCTATTGGTTTCACGCCATTCCATCTTGTCTATGGACTTGAAGCTATCTTGCCAATCCAATGTCAGATTCCATCTTTACAACTTGTCGTCGAACTTCTCCCGGACACTTCTGCAAAGGAAGAGAGATTTCTGTATTTGAATAACCTTGATGAGACTCACAGAGATGCTGCCTTGGCTAATGAGGCACATAAGAAACACGTCAAGGCGTAATATGATAAATCTGTCCAGCCTCATGTTTTCAATGAGGGTGACCTAGTATTAACTTATGACCGGAGATATGACAAACTAGGGAAGGGTAAGTTCGAGTCCATGTGGTATGGACCTTTCGTTATTTCTAAGGTGTTAGAGAAAGGAGCTTACGAGCTCATTGATTATGATGGAATCCATTTAGGGAAACCTCGCAATGGGTTGTACCTGAAAAGGTACTATGCCTAGGTCTTCTTGGATAATATCTTGTATATATGTCTATTGATTAACTTTCAGTGTGCTTTTAGTATTTTCAATATGGTTTTGAGTTTTAGTGTCTGCATCTGTTTATATCATGTTTTGGTCATGCAAATGGATTTCTACGACTTCACTGATGGTGCTTGCTGCCACACCTTGAATCTTGCCTCAGCTGCTTGGGTTCTCTATTCCTCGACTGAAGATTTGGTTAGTTCAGAAGTGGTTTGCATAGGTCCCGCTACTAATAACATCGTCGAGTATGAAGCAGTCATCGATCTCTTGACTGAAGCTGCCTCCTAGGATGTCTGTGATCTAGTATTCTTGATGGACTCGCAGCTTGTGGTTTGTCATTTGAACCATGTCTACACCATTAGGAACCCGGTGCTCCTCTGCCTCTTCTGGAGGGTACGTTAGTTAGAAAGATAATTTGGAACCATTACCTATAGGCATATCCCTAGGGAACATAATGTAGTTGCTAACTCATTAGCTAATTACATCCTAGATTGGCATATTTCCCATTCATGACGTTAAATCAAACATGGTACATTATAAAATAAACATTTGAAGACACATAGAACTCATAGAAAATGCATGGGTCCATTTGAAACGTATAAACATTGTGTAAAAGTCCGTATATATATATATATAAGAAAAGTTTTACAAAAAATAGGTCCCAAGACCTCATCTGAAGCATGTAAAATTTCAGGCAAAATCATCATACAAAATCCTGAAGCTATCAGCTTTTAGTATACGTGTCTCATACACTAATGGTGCTCGAGCCACCCTACGTAGCAGCCTGCTAAATCTGCTCGGTACTCTCGCTGTAGATCTTTGATATCTAGTCGAGAGGTCATCTATGTCAGCATCTGGGATGTCTAGAGTCAACCTCTCCAAGTTCTCCTCCAGATCCCCGGTGATATCATCACCCTGTGGTACGAAATGAGCTCTGCCTCGCCTATCCAATGGAGATGCTCCTCTAGGCCTCACTGCTCCAACCTCTGCATGAGAACAAATAGGTCTCGTCACTTATCATAAAAATTATAAAATTTTAAAAAACATAAAAACATTGTCCATTTTAGGGTTTCTTGCTTCTTACCGATGTCACCCCACTTCCCTCCAGGTAGGAGTGGTAGGTTAGTATCTCCTGTAAAGTATGTGCTTGCATAGGCATATTCCTCGACCATGAGCATCTGATCCTACAACCATCTGAAGAAATTATCACCGAACTTCACTCTACCCCTACCCGCTCCTGTGCAAGCCATGACCTGGACCCACCTCAACATATGGGGGTCCTGTGCTCTCAGACTCTGTAAAGTCACCTAGGGCCTCATCTATGGGACCTGCTCAAAGAAGAAGCAGGCTAATATGGAACCAAAGTTGAACTGCTTCAGCTCTCCCTACCGACATTTAGTCAGCTGATCCTTAAAGATTAGAAGTATTGCTTCCACCCATTTGAACACCGTAGGTTCCATAGCCTCTATGGTGTACATCATGTGTGCCCTAGAATCCTGGTGCACACCCTGGCTCCCAACCACCCTCTGCATGGTGAACAGAACGATCCGTAGAGCCCTATCTGTCATTTCCCTAATGGGGATCTTTTTCCCTGATGTACCTATACATGGTGCATAGTGTCGATCTATAAGCTCTCTGGTGGTGATGTCCCTACCACGGGAACCTGTCAATGAGATGGGGGCACCCCATCTCGATAGACTAGTCAGGAAGTAGATATCCTCTACCTCCACTGTAAGTATATGTGCCCCCACCTCGAAATATTGTTGTTCTGGATTCCACATTTGCAATATGTGTTCCAGTAATCTCTCGTGGGACACCATGCTTGGAGTCCGAAAGAACTTTAAAATTACACAGTCCTATAGTGCTGCAATGCAACCCACATTTCTTTCAGTAGCAGCATTCTCATCATCATGTGTTCTTTCCTTCCATATCACCATATTTTGAGTCACCTAGACCTGCCAAAAACAACAATGGTATGCATTAGAATCATCCTTGAGTCATTGGAAATCAAAAGAATGATTTTTTTCTACCCATATCATTTGTTTAATTTCTCCACGGTCGGCATCGCCTGTGCCCCGTTGGAGACAGGCGGTGGTATCGCCTGTCCACTGTGTTCTTGGCACGGTTCTTGGGTGGTACCGTGTATCCCGTAAGAGGTACCCACGGTGCCTGCATATTGGGTTTTAGGGCTTTCCAGATAGGACCAAACCCCCCCAAATCTCAAAATAGAAGCTATGAAATGAAAGATGAAGGTCTTAGATGTTACCTGCAACTAACAGTGGAAACTCCCGGTATCAGCTGTGGAAGATCTGGCTAGAAAATGCTCCAAGTGCTCTCTGCTAGAGGTAAATAGTGAAATGTTTTTTTTTTTACTATTTACTTGACTTATATAGACATTTTTGGGTCCAACTTACTATAGTTTTGATATAAAATTGTATTTTAGTCAAAGTTCATTTGGCGTAATCCCTTAATGTTGGTATTAAATGCATGTAACACTTGTTTATGAGTCATCTACAGGATAAGAGAACTTTAGTAAGAATCTTTGGAAAGTTTGTTTATGGCTTTTTCGTACTTTCACAAAACAGAAAAGGTCATCGAGTGTTTATTACGACACTTTGTCAGGCTCTTTAAAAATCTAGTATCAAAGTTCTGAGTCCATTTCAAGTTTCTTTCTAGGCTCGTAAAATACAACATTGTGGAAAGAAACGTCATGGAGTCCTCTTTTCACCTCTTTTTCAGGCTCCTTAAACACAAAAAATTCATTGATTCTGTTTCCAATTCTTTCCAGGCTCTTAAAATATGACATTGTGCAAAGAAACCCTATGGAGTTCTCTTTAAACCCTTTTCAGGCTCCCTAAATACGAAAAGATCGTTGAGCGATCTTGTCTTCTTCATGCTCGTTAAAGTATTTGAAGAGTCGTCCATCCAACGGTAAGTTATCTCTTTTTCGGTTCGGATCAGACTATTTACGAAAAAGGATCACTCCAGCCAATCATGACTGGAAGAGTTCTCTAAGGTATGATTTTACACTTTTTTGGGCCCTAGAGACTAAATCATACGAAAAAGGACCCCTTTGGGGTCTTCTTCCATATTCACTCAGACTCTCTAAACATGAACAATACCGAGTTTTCTTTTGGTGGACTCGCTAAATTAAACATTGAGAGACCCGTTTTGGGAACGAACCCATCCTCTCTTAGGTTCGTAAAACATATGAGTCTGGACTTTTCTCCTGACAAGCTTTATCGAGTGTTTGTTACCCTCTTTCAACTCGTAAAACCGAAAAGAGGCACTCATCAATCATGATGGGGGAAATGGGAAGGGAATCATTTTATAAATAATGGCAATTGTTTGTCGTTATGTTTGAACATGGCACTTGTCTGCACAATCATGTTAGTCAATTGGGTATTCAACTGATCTTCGTGATGATCCACTTTCATGAGTCATGTCAATCCTTTGAGTCTTTCAAAAGAATGCATTGTCCATTGTCGCATTGTGTGTCTGTCCTGTCTAGTCATGATTCCAAGTCATTTTGTCATGCCATCTGATGTTCAAGGGGAATTTGAAGAAGTTTTACCTCTACAGTCTACACAGTCTTTGTGTCAGTATCTTTGAGTCAGTCATATGGTTACTACATTCACATCATTCCAGAACTATGTTTCGAGTTTCATGTTGTCGATGTGGGACTAATCATGGCCCTCCTTCAACGAGACTATTCTCGTCGACATTAGCTCATTATATGGGAAATAGTATTAGAAACAATATTTAGTACCTTGAGATCTATATGCCTTAATGACAGTTTCTCTTGCTCTCGACATAGGTTCACATCATTGACCTTTGATCGATAGATTCAACTAGGTGTTTGACATCAGGACATCTATTCGCACTCAGTGGATTGTACTAAGGTACCTTGGGAATCATTGACATTAATGGTGATCTCCCTTGCACTTGTTAATGGTTCACATTATTGACCAGTAATCAAGTGGTTTCTACCATGTTCAACTTCATATCATTGTAATCACATGGATAGAATCATAGTTTGTGGAAGATGAGACGAAGACCCTGGGTATTCATTTAAAAGCGCTCATTGCTTTTTCCCCAGGTTGCAATGGATTTTTGTATATCCAACATGGAGCCACATTTGTATGGTTGTGGATATGCTCAAATTTGTGTCTGTATGACATAGATCTACATTGTATGTCTGGTAGCTATGTCCAAGTTTGAGTCCTCTATCACATGGATCTACGTTGTATTCTAGTAGCCATGCTTGTTTATTCCTCTCATGGATCTACCTTGTATTGGTCTGTAGCCATGAGTTTGGTTACTTGTGTCTATGAGTCAACATACTGATGTACTGCAGATGCCTACTTGACAACATGCTCTGATCGAGCTGACATTTTCATCTCTTGGTGATGACTTGTTCTCAAAGCTCTTGTTTATCGTATCCCTCTAAGACTCATGCTTTAGGGGGCATCCTGTTATACCAAAATCCTATCAACATCATGTGATAAGACATTTGACATACCTACTTGCCCTAAATCCTAGCTTCTGGAGTGGAAACATAAATGGTTTTTCATCAATCTTTCATACAAATTCCCAGCACCACGCATGCCCCTTTATCTAGGAACGGTACCCCTGTTCGCACCACCCATCATCTCTTTCCCTTAAGCAATGCCACCACTTATTGTCCTTGGTCCATAATCAGTTATTACTAGAACTGCTCTATCATAGAAGGAGAAACGCAGTACCCTGAGTTAAAAGGGAAAAAGAGAAGTTTCTTGAGGCTTCTATATGATAAGCATTGTCTCCTGTCTTATCCCTACTACTGTGGGTTGGTTGATATTGAGATCCCTCATCCTAGGATCTTAGAGGCCACCTCACCCACTAATTTATCAACCATATCTATCCATTAAAGCCCTATAAATAAGATCTCATAGCCATGGTTGAAGGGGGAACACTTGAGGTATTGTTATGCTGTTGGATTGACCATTGGCCCAAGATCATTTGGAGAGAGCATAGAGAGCTAGAGTCAGAGATTTTGGGGATGAGAAGGTCTAGTTTCATGGAGAGGCATGTCAACACTAAGGCTTGGTTGTAAACTTCTTCATATTCTTTAATGCAAGTTGATTTATGTCCCACATATGTTGTTGTTGTTGTGATTTTGCATATATGTTGCTAGATTCCTTAGTCACTAGCATATATTAGTAGATCATATTCTGGTTGCTTTGATATGTTTCATGTTGAGCTTGATCGCAGGTACACAGGTGGACTATCAAAGCCTTGTATTCCAAATATCTAAAACTTCTAGGGAGATTCTTCAACCTCTGTCCTCTATTTGTTCTGAATCTGAACCATTCAGACCAGTAAAACACCTTGATATCCGCAGGAGGTGAAATATTCTAGCTAACAGATAGTATAAGGTTTTTGAGCCATGGATCTGCAGCTGAGTGCGTAGATCATTTTGTAAGAGTCAATATGTAGCTGAGTTCATAGATAGTAGAGTAGCAGAGTTGATCCAGGATGTGTGTGGATCAGTAGGAGTAGAAGAAAAGCATAAAATAGAGAGAGTGAGATCAAGAAGAGTCTGAGCCAAATAGACATATCTCAAAATAGTCTATAAGTCGCAGACTACAAGGTGCCATATATTTCTCATGCCTGATGAAGAGGACCTTGGTGTGTTTTACCCAGATGGGTTTCCACGTTATTTCGTGTCTCACATGAATGTTGAATGTGAATGGTTCCAAGTTTAACGGTTAATGTTGGTTTTTTTATTATCTAGCATTAGTTATAGTTATTGTTTGAATGAATGTCGCAACACTGATAATAATAGTGAATGAATTAATGACTAAAGCATTGTCAAGCACTTTGTATTAATTCATGTTAAAATACTATTAGTATTATAATTCAGTTGCATCATTGTCATTTACATTCAAGGAATCAGCTGCATCGCATAATTGCACCAGTTGTAAAGTTGATAAGGAAAAGGTTGTGTCACACTCCAATTATGTCACATTGTTGCGCCACTATTGAGTAGTAAAATCCTCCATCCTTCCGACTCTGTCAAGCACCTTGGCCGTGTTCCAAGTGACTGTAATCCCTCACTGACTATGGAAACATGGTTCTAGCAGTTACACATTAAGATATCTCTAGTGAGACTGTTCCTTCCTCGCAGGTGTTTTCGACTGATCTTGCTCTGTTGGGACGATGTATTTGGGTGTTGTTTTGGTGTTGTGTTGTTGTTGAACCTAGGTCACAAGAGTGAGGAAAGTATTCCAACACTTCTTTTCATTATCCTTTCCTCGAAAATACTTTGATAGGTCAAAACTTGTGATCGCAAACCCAGTGATATGAGATATCAAATCAATTGTGATCAGTACCTTTGTGTCAAGCCAAAGGTACCCTCCATGAAAACAAGCCAACAACTATTTGGCACATGCATTTTCTTCTTCCGAGTGGCCAAAATGTGGTATGTGGGTGAGGCCCAACAACCCTAACCGTTATAACCCCAAATCCCACTTTTGTGGCACTCGAAAAACCAGACCTCCATCGCCATGTGCCTTCTTTTTGTATGGTTCTTCTATGCATTCTAGGTATTCCAGAATACATGATTGTTGTAGGTCGTCTTCATCAAATGTGGTGCAATTTTCATGGGGAGATGCACTCCTTTTGGCATGGTAGGAATCTTGATGGGGTACCGTTGGTTCTAGGACAACTTAATCGTCGATGCGCTTGCTTTTTAGGGTGGTACATACAAAGAAATATCATCAACAGTATCCCCATTCCATGATGTGAAGTATTCTCTACATGTTTTCGAGGGCCCAACCTTCGCCTCAACTTCTATGGGCTTGGTGGCACTGCGTGTGGACCTAATCTTTTGTGGTGGAGACTTTGGACGGTTTGTGCCACTCTTATTCCTTGGCAACTTGGGTAAGCTCTCCTGGAGTATAGCACTTTCCTTGAAAATAGACACACTTATGATCAAGAAATAATGTGTGCTACCATTCAAAATGACTTGGGCCATTGTTTCTAATATATCAATCTCTCTCTCTTTGTTGTTCTCTGATAATAGCCTTCGCTTTCACTCGTTTCCTCAATAATCACAATTTTTCATCCAACGTTCCTCATTTTGATTCGTATAGCCTTTAGAGCGTGTGTGCAAATTATATTACCCATGATCACTAAATCTATCGTCGATTCTCCAAATCCAACAGTCCAATTTCGCATAAATGCGTGTCTTGTCCAATTGTTCCATCCCCCGCCTGGTTTAAATGCTTCATTTATTGCCCGATTTGACCCTATCGCACCTTCTCGGGTGTCACAAAGCTCCCTTATTGTGGTGATACATGTTGTTTCCCTTGTGGACCCTTTTTCACTGTACTTTCCTACTACTTGTGACTCCTTTCCCCCTTTCGCGCAATCTTTTTCTTTTGTGCAGTGTTTCAGTCATGGTGCCACACCTAGCTATCCCGATATGGTTTTAGCCAAGTTCCATTCACTAACTTGGATAATAATGTTCCATATAAATGATGTTACTTCACCACACCTCTTCCCGTGATGAAATGAATTACATAAGGTCCTAACCAATGCATTTGTAACTTACCCGAATGCTTCGCAGACTTTTTTTTCGTAGAGTAGAACCGTATCTCCTTACTAGAAGTACTTTTGCTTCACATGGAATTCTTGTCATGCCTTATTTCAATCCTTTTATACTCACTAGTGAAACTGGTGATGAAACGATCTTCCTCTAGTTGCACCAATTGTGTCAAGCATTCCTCAAGAGATCCTTCGTTATTCGTGCCTATCGTTGCCGCTATACGTAGGAGGGGAACAATTTACTCCATCAGAATCACCACCTCTTTTCCATATACCAGTTTGAATGGTATTTTCCTCATCAACCATTTACATGTAGTTTTGTATGCCCATAATATTGTAGGAATTTTCAAATCCCAGTCATTGCAGTTTACGTTGCATACCTTTGTTAGCACATGCTCCAATACTTTGTGGAATGCCTCAACCATTCCATTATCTTACGGGTGATATGGACTGCTCTTCTTGTGCTAAATATTGAATTCCTCTATCATTGCGCTAATGGTGCGATTGATGAAATGAATCCCTTAGTCGCTCATCAGTATCTTTGGACAACCAAACCGAGTAACAACATTGTCGAATAGGAACTGTGTTGTAGTCGCAGTGGTACAATCCCTCACCATTGTTGCTTCCACCCATCAAGTCAAATAGTCTATCACAATGATAATGTATTGCGCACCCATCCTTTTCCCTGACGGATTAATGGGTCCCACAAAATACACTGTCCACTTATCAAATGGTTGCAGCATCACCTAAGGTACTAATGGCATCTCATCCTGTCGTGATGGCTTCCCCGTCCTTTGACAAACATCATAAATTTTCACATAATCGACAACATCGTTATGCATCGTTGGCCACCATAATACAACACAGAGTATATTTTTTATCAGATAAATCTACTCAAGCAGACTTAGGCCAGATATCCCTAGTCCAAGTGGATCTATAAAAAATCAAGTACATAATACAACCTACTTTCCTAGATCAAATAGAAATGCAAGTTAACAGATAGATCACTTACCCAAGGTCTGCAAATTACCTTCTCTCTTTGTTGATTGAAGCACCAGAGCCTTCATATCTTGAGCTGCAAAACCCTACAGAGAAAGTAGAAACAAGCAAACAATACATGCGTATCTAAACATGAATTGATCTAAGCTAACAGTTAAGGAAGAAAGCTCTAAACATCATCAATACAATAATATTTATGGAACTATATTTGTATTAGTGTAATCAAGGAGATACATATAATTACATAAAGAAGGAGTGTCACAACCTAGCCTTAGGATTGCAACCTTCCATCCAAAAATCCAAGCCAAGCCTCCAAAGCAATATAGTAAGCCTCCCAACGGATGATAGGGATCACCTAGAAATTCCACTAGCATAAAAGTACCATAGTTCTTTCCACCTTCAGAATGGAGAGACGGTTCAATTTATAAGTCTAAATTGATAGAGTAGGTTTAGGATTAGGAGGAGGGGTCTAAGGAATCCTCCCCATAGGTTAGGGAATCGAATTCCACCTCACCTAGATGATAGGGATAGTCCTCCACCTCATACACCTTCAAGAAGAGTCTCAAAGCTTCATTTTTTTCCCTCTAAACACCATTGACGCGCCTTTCATGAAGGGAAAGAGCGTTGGCGCACCTAGCATGAAGGGAAAGAGCATCAATGGTGCTTTGACTTAGGAGAAAGAGTGCTTACCTTCTTAGAGGGGAAAAAAGGTAAGGAAAGAACCTCCTATTCAATTCCATTCAGCCAAGGGAACTTTAGGGATTGTGGCTAGGGTTAACATATGGCTCAACATGATGAGATTTTGGTGTAACAATATTCTCAGCGGTTGCATGACCTCCATAATGTCCTCCTCCAACTCCATCATGTGCTTCATCCAATATCCTTTCCTGCTCATATGGTAGGACATATTGACAAAAATGTCATCTGGCCCTATCTTGTAGAGTTGTCCTGCAATCAATTGAAAATCCACAACTTAGATGACTAGTTTCTTATTTTGGCTCATCTTGTAGTCCTCTGGTGCTTTTCCTGTCGATAAAAATTGGATAATATGTTCATAATGATCGTCGACCATTCCGACCTTAAACAACTATGCATCAGGTAATCCATCCTCGATGCTGGTTGGTTCTTTTCCTGTCTCGATCCTTGACAAATGATGGGGTGTGACATTCAATTGAACCAGCTTCACACTGTTCTCAAAATCAAATTCTTGGAAGAGTAGAAACCATCGACAGATCTTCCTCCCCAACACAGGCTTGTTGACCAGGTATTTCAATGCTGAATGATCGGTGAACATTTTGAAGTGTCCTCCCAGCATATAGTGATGAAATTTCTGTAATGTGTATACCATCGCTAATCCTTATCATTATGTCGTTGTGTAATTTCTTTCTACACATGACACCTTTCGTCTTGCGAAGGAAATTAGGTGGTCAATCGCTCCTTCACTTGGTTGTGCCAAGATTACACCTAATACAACTGATGATGGATCGGCATGGACTTGAAATTCCTTCATCCAGTCTAGAAAGACTAATATCTATGTATTGACCATATTCTTTTTAAGACTGTCAAGGCTCCCTTGACACTCTTGGATCCATTCAAACTTTGCGTCCTTCTTCAACAACTTCTCCATTGGTGTTGTGATCACTGCATATCCCCTTATGAACTTCTGATAATATCATGTACGGCCCAATGTCACCCTGAGTTGTTTCATCATCGTTGGTGGAGGAATATTGACAATTATTGCGAGCTTAGCAAGATCTACCAACATTTGTTCCTTACAGATGATTTTCCCTAAGAAAATTCCAAATGATTCACAAAATATACACTTTCGCAGATTTAGCACAGTATGATGTTGTTGAAATCTCTCCAACATTAATCAAAGGTTTGCGATGTGGTCTTTCACCAACCCATAGATAGTCCAATCATCCATTTATAGTGCCAAAAAATATTGAATGAAATCCTTAAACAAAGTGACTACTATCCTTGAGACGATCGTAGGTGCATTATTGAGGCCAAACGACATCATTGTGTACTGGAAACATCCTCATTCCGTCACAAAATTAGTCTTGTGCCGATATTCCTTCGTAATTTTTATCTGATGGTATCCTGAAAAACCATCTGTGAACAAATATATCTCTTGTCCAAGGACTCCTTCCAGTACTTCATCAGTAAAAGGTGCGGGGAGCGGATCATGGAGACACATGTCATTTAAATTTTGGAGGTTGACACATATCCATATTTCTCTTGTCTTCTTGTCTTGAATCACCATTTGACTAATCCATTATGATTCTTCCATGGGCTCAATAATTCCAACATCTAGTATCCTTTTGATCTCAGCTTTGACTCATTCCTTATATCGCAAATTAAACTGATAAGATCGTTGCTTTACTGGATTTTCATATAGTTTCAATGGGATTTTCATTTCTCCCAAGTCCCCTAAAATCCCCTTCATCTCAGAAAATTTAGTTCGAAATAAATCCTAGTATTCGTGCAACAGGTCAGTGATCTTCGCCATGGTATCTTCATCCCAGTAATATCCTACATTGGTGAACCTTCCTTTTGACCTAGCGTAGTGACTGGGTGACTTGTCCACATTTTTGGATCGACACTTCATGTAGCTGATTCTGCCAGTTCTCCAGTGCATTGTCAGAATTCAATGATGCAGAGGTAGCACTTCACCATCCCAACTCTCCATCTGTGGTGGGATGGATGTAATCCTCAGATATATTATATGCATGATCCCATGCTCCCATGAATTCCTCCTTTACTGGTTCGACATATATTCTTCCTGCACTCGTATATAATGGGGCAATGATCCATATGTCAAGATTCTCAAAAGTCATCTCTCTTTTTAAAGTTGATCACCACCAGATTATAATTAGCCCAGCCAATTCCCAGAAGTGCAATATATGAGATACCTTCATTAACGATTTCAATAACCTCAAAATTTGCATAAGTCTTTAGTCCCTCCACCTTGATGAGTAATTGTGGTACTCATCCAATTGGTGACACTCTGGCCTGATTTTCCAATCATAGTTTCACAAGGGACCAAACCAACTAAGGTTTCCCCATTTTTTCCCACATTTTCTTTGTCAAGATATTAACATCTGATCCTAGATCCAAGGTGACCAAGTCCACGTCATAGTCATTGATTTGGACATTCATTCTTATCTCTCTTCTGGTTTTCTTCTTATGCAAAGAGTTCATGGTGTAGTCTTGTCACCTCTTCTCTTGTTAGTATAGAAAACTAGATATTTTAGCTAACACATCAAGATCCTTTGCTAATGATAGACAAATTTCAAAGAAACTTTTCAGTGTTCCAACCTTTCGCGATGGTCCTGCTACTAGTGTCGAATCAAAGGAAGGTGGCATTTCATAGATAGAAAACTTACACGTATCCATTTTTATGACATCTCTTGCATCAAGGAACGTTTCTTTCTCAGTGTTGACATCGAATTGCACCTTATTTCAGGTCGCTATTCAGATTGGTGGGAGTGGACCATAATCTCCCATAGTCGTACCTCTTTGAGTTATGATTCCAACATCTGTAGGATGAGTTCTAGGTTCCATCAAAATTTTCCCTACCAGTGGTCCTTCATACTAATTCGTGGTTGGTTCACATCCTTCTTTGAATTATGGTTCACATTCGGATTCTAGTTCTCTGGTGGTGGAACATTCTTCGCTTGCCACTTTGTGATCAGTTGTGGACAATATTCGATGGTATGATATGTGGCGGTACAATAGTTGCATTATGACTGGAGGTCTAATCAATCTCGTTGATAATGACCCAATACATCACAATTATAGCATTGCGCAGACCCATGAGCACATCCCATACCTCCTCCTCGACCAAGAGGGGTTCACATACCATCAACACTCTTTGACACAATCTCCCTAAACACTGGCCCAGACAAGTTTTACCCTATCCAGCAACACCTATGAGGTAGATGCAGTCTCACTTGAGATGTTTGAGGGAGGGATGCAAGAACCACATTCCCTCTGAAGGGAAGAGGACTTGGGAACCTACTCTCTCTCTGTCGTAGTACAACTCAAAGATCTATATGGGGTTTTTGCTTCATCATTTACCCAAACTAATTACCATCATTCACACCATATCTAATATTGCAACATTTCATCATTCAGAAAAGAGGTCAACATGTAAGAATTCATTTATCATATGAAGACTTCACATCATTCAGATAAGTAAACCATTTAGTCGAACATTCATAGCATATCAACCATCTGAATCACTTTACTCATACCACATCAATTAACTGCGAAGACATAAATCGTAATATTTAAAATCATCATAGATCACATCATGGACAAATACAAAACCGAATTTCCAGCAACAATCTTATCATATTAACTTATGTGGGTCACAATACATCTCCAAACCACATCACTTGGTTTTATTTATCTCACAAACCTTAATGAAATGTGATGAGATGCTTCTCTAGCTAAGGAGTCACGTAAAAAGTGTCTCAAGGATCAATATGAATAGTCGGTTCAACCTCATGTCTTTAATAGAGGAGATCTTGTTCTAACATATGATAGAAAACATGACAAATTGGGAAAAGGAAAATTTGAATTGATGTGGAATGGTCCCAATGTCATAAGTAAAGTATTAGAGAAAGGGGCCTATGAGCTAGTGGATTAAGATGGTATACCTTTAAGGAAGCCTCACAATGGGATTTACCTGAAAAAAGGTACTATTATTAATAAATTTTGCATTAGTTCCTTGTATATTTGTGTATAGTTAACTTTTGGTGTTGTTTTGAATCTTGTCCTATCATGACTACTTATTCCTTGTCATTTTTGACTCTGCGGATGAATTATTGCTATGGTTTTGTGGATGGTTCTAGTCACCATACCCTGAATCTTGATTTAGCATATTGGGTACTATATTCCCAAGCCCCTTACTTAGTTAGTTCAGGATGATTTTTCCTAGGTCCAACTACTAATAATATTGTTGGATATCGCACAATGATAGGATTGTTGACCGAATATTCCTCCCATGGTGTTGATGATAAGTTTGTCTATTTAGAATCCTAGTTAGTGGTTTCTTAGTTAAATCATATCTATGCCATCAACAACCCCGTACTCCTACGTATCTTTCCAAGAGAACGTATCCTTAAACGGTCGTTTGAGTCCATAACCTATCAACATGTCCCAATATCTTTCAATTCAATCACTGATTCAGTTTCTAATTACATTATGGATTGGCATATTGCACATTCTTGACATTTTGATACTTGAAAATAACATGTAAATTTGTAAAATAAGTATTTTAAAAGGACAATATCCATGTAAATACATTCCATTGCAAAAACTTCTCTTGTAAGCCGCAAAAATAAGTTTGTATATATATAAATTTTTTCTACAAAAAATGTGGTCTCGATACCAAAACTGAAGCATGGTAGCTTTCAGTACAAAAATAGAAAAAAATATTGAAGCTCGTGGATTTCTGTATACATCTCCTACTAAGCACTAATGATGATTGTGGTAAAACATGATGGCCCTCACCACCCTGCATAGTAAGCTACCAAAGCGTCCTGACACACCAGTTGTGTGTCATTGGTACCTCCTCAGAAGATCATCCACATATATGTAAAGAATGTTTAGGGTAAGAATATGGAGGTTCTCCTCAGCCTCCTATAGATCCTTGTTGACCTCCTGATGCAAAAATATTTCCCCCCTTTCCTTTCAATGGGAGAGGCTCCCATTGGTCTGTCTTCTTAGACATCTGCACAGTAAGAAAAATTGTCTCAGTATCACAAATAAAAATCATAAAAAAATATAAAAACATACTTAGTAGTGTATTCCTTACTGAGGCCCCCCCACTTCTCTCCCTTGGGAAGAGAAAAGTCAAGATCACCATGGAAATTGGTACCCGTGTAAGCGCAATCCTCTATCATCAGTAGTTTTTCCCTCATCCAATGAATGAATGATGTCTCATACTTGATCCTAGGCCCACCACCACCATGGAGGGCCATCGCCTTGACCCACTGCAACATGCGTGGATCTCTCGCTCTGAGCTTGTTAATAAAAACTTGGGTCCTTAGATGTGGGACCCTCTCTAGAAATAATGATACTAATATAGTCCCATAACCAAATTGTTTCAACTCACCTCTTCGAAACTTGGTGAGTTGGTCTTTTAAGACCACAAATAGACCTTCTTCCCAGTTGAACACAATAGGAGACATATATTCTAAATCATAGAGCATGTGTTACCTAGAATCTTGATGAGCTGTATGACTCCCTTCCACTTGCTGCATAGTGAACAAAACATTCCTAATAGGTATTTCCATCACATATTTAATGGGGATCTTTTCCACACTCATCTATGTCCCAGGAAACATTACCGAACAATGAGACCCTTAGTGGTAATGTCCCCTCCTCATGGATGGACTCATGAAATAGGTGCACACCTCATGGATAATCCTATGAGGAAGTATATATCCTCCACCTACAAAGTATGTATGTGTTCCCCCATCTCAAATTATTGCTTTTCAGCATTCCACATCTTGATTAAGTGTTCTAGTAATTGTACTTAGGCCCTCATACTTGGCACCTGAAAGGACTTCAGGAGTCCACACTCCTAAAGCACACTCACCATGTTATGGTCATTGGCACCACATATGTCATCCAATTCATGCTTACTCTCCTTTTACACCACCGTGGTTTCCTTCTATTCCTGTTGAACAACCAAATGGAGGCATTAGAGACAATTTTAAACCATTCTCAAGCCTTAAAGTATTTTGGGTTTGTTCCATATTTTGAATTTTTGGGTCAGGTTGTGCCACCATGCTATGTCTTTTCACACAGAGCGATGGAACCACACTTTTCATTAATAAAATGTGTGGCGTTAGGTCAATACCACCTTTCCCCTAAAGGAAAGGAGTGGTACTATCGTGGCACAATATCCTCTTCAGAAATGACCCAAAAACCCTAAAAATTGACACAAAAACAAAGTGTAAAACCATGAAAATGAAGGTAAGGAGAAGACGATTCACCTTGTCTGGATGAAATACAGAATGGTTTCATGTAGCTCTCACAATTCGTGCACAAAATTTGACCTAAAAAGGGGCTTTTTCACTAAGTTGGGTAAAAAACACAAATGGTAAAAAAATGTTACTTTTCACTCCTATTTATTCTCTTTTTTAGATTATTTTTATTATTTTTATCCATAATGGTCCTATATTGTTTAATTTTGGTCAAATTAGGGCTTAATTATCTATTGTTGAGAATTACAAGGCTCATGGAGAAGTATTTTTGGTTACAGAAGAGTTTTATTTTTGCCTTTTTCATTCTCTACAAAATCGAAAAAGCTTTCGAGAACTATTAGAACCATAGTCATGCTCGTTAAACATTAGTACAAAGGTTTAGAGTATACTTTTATTACTTATTTGGGCTCGTTAAACTCTTCACAAAAAAGGAACCCCATCGAAGTTATCCTTAATATCTTTTTAGACTCTCGAAACATGAAAAGATTGCCAAGTGAACTTGTCGCTTCCATGATGGATATGAAATCCATAGTTTCTAGTTTAGAGAAATTGCATTATGGATTGGATTCAGATGATGCTACTATGATTAAGTATCTAGTCGTTCTCTTAATGTCCTTTGAAGGCCTATTGTAATTTATTCATGTTACTAAGCATAGTTTTGATTACCTTTGAGGTACATTAGAATAGTTTCTTTATTGTATTTGATACATGGTAGACCTATTGTGCTATATAGATATTATTTTAGCCTGAGATAAAGAAATGTAAATTGTGGATAGTACTACAAAAGATAAGAGTATTGTGGATAATACTACATAAGCAAGGTGTATGTCAGATAATACTACAGAAGAAAATGTATTTTGCGGATAGTACTACCTGTTGAGAAGTTGTGTAGTTTTGGGATGATACCTATTGGGGTGAAGGACTTGAGCCTACTGTTATTAGATATTTTAAAAATCAATATTTTTGAGAACCCGATGTTTCATGTTATGTTGAAATAAATTAAGATGAAGTATCACTTCATCGGAGTCATGGTCATGTAAGTAAAATTTTAGTACATAATTACTAATGAGAAGATTGCAAATGTGTGGACTTGCTGCTATCAGTGATGAAGTTTAATCTTTCTGAGATAAGCTTGGTTTGGAAGAAAATGCCTGGTATGGAAAAGAATGTCTCCCTTATTGAGAGGGAGTATTAAATGTACAACATCAGTAGTTATTCTTTGAGACTTGTGTTGTATCAAGTCAGGGATTTGTGTTGTATCAAGTCATAAACTTGTGTTGTATAAAGTTAAGGAACTTGTGTGGTATCAAGTTAAATACTTGTGTTGTATCAATTTAGGAAATTATGTTGTATCGAGTCTTATATATGTCCTCATGTGAAGAGGTGAGATGCTTGTATTGTTATCATGTGTTGTATCAACATTGGAATCTTGTGTTGTATCATAACTAAAGTCTTGTGTTGTATCAATATTGTAGCCTCTTATTGTATCAAAGTCTAGACTTGTAAATGTATCAAGTCATATAGTTATACTATGTGATATATTTCTAGTCATGGTGACTGCGTGCTATAAGTCTCCTTCAAAACATATAGAAATGAAGTATCACTTCATTCAAGAGATGGTATAAAAAGGTATTGTAAAAATTTAGTACATACCTACCGATGAGAATATTATAGATGTGATGACAAAGCCTCTATCTATGATGAAGTTCAGACACTTTTGAGATATGCTTGGTATGGTAAAGAATGTATCCCTCGCTGAGAGGGAGTGTTAAATGTAGGGAATCAAGAGCCATTCTCCATGATACTTGTGTTGTATTAAGTCCAAAACTTATGTTGTATTAATTTCATAAACCTCTTCATGAGACTTGTGCTGTATTAATTCTGGAACGTGTGTTGTATTAAGTTCATCAACTTATGTTGTATTAATTTAAGAGATTGGGTTCCATCAAGCTAGGTTGTTGAAGGTATGAGAGATGCATGTACTATGATATTATGTTGTTTTAAGATCAATATATTATGTTGTATTAAGTTCACGAGTCTTGTGTTGCATATTTATTGGATATACTATGTTATGTATGGATAGTCATAGTCACCAGATGCTATAAGTATCCTTTATAGATTAGCTTCCCCTAGAGTGATTTACTTTAGCATATGAATATATGACTCGTGGTAATACATATGATCATAGGTTGGAAACAATTATTCTGAGTATGATATGATAAAGATGATTAATTAATTAAACACTCATGGACCATGAAAAATTAATTAAATGATAAATGAGATGAGCACAAAGATAGAGTAAATATTCGAATTTCCTATGTCTGTTACACCTAAATCTCATCATCGTCATGTTATGAGATGGATATCCCATTGTTTTCTCTAATCCCTCAGAGTCTAAAGTGGAGGACTATTCCTTTGGTTTTTCTATGTTCTGAGCCACCACTTCACCTTGTCAATTAACAATAGGTGTTACCCAAGTCCGAAACACACCTTGCTCACTTGTAATGTGCGGTGCTACCACTTGTTTCATTTTTTCATTAGGAGGTACCCCGTAACAACGCTTGTTTCCCTTCTGCAAAGTGCGATGCTCATCCTAAAAAGGAAAAGAGAATAAGTTTCAAGAAGTTTCTCAAAGGGAACTTCATGGAACCTCATCCCTAAGAATATGGATATGTGGAAATATAATTCCCTTATCCTTGGGATGATCCCTCAACTTTCTCCTTTGAATATTCAACCCACCCTATCCATTATAGCCTTTAAATATTGGTTCACCCCTCATGGGAAAGGGAGGAATATTGTGTTAAAGCATAATGACTCTGGCCAAATAATCCCATACCTTCTTGGAGTCATTATAGGAAAGGTGAAGATTGACGCAAGGTTCCATTGGGAATATCTCCCAACACCAAGGCTTGGTTGTGATCTCTCATTGTTTTATTATTAATACAAGCATTGTTTTCTTTCCCATAAACATTGTTTATTTCATTGTAATGCTCTGTTTATTGTTTTTGTCCTTGGTCATTGACATAGAAGTATATATTATATTGCTACTCTCATGTGTATTTTTTCTTTTGTGTCTATAGCAGGTCCATTCATCTCATAGCTTGAACACAACAAGTTTAGACTGATAGATCTGCTTGTTGAAAGGTATGAAATCAATTTAATTCAAGTGATCTAGATTTCTATGGAAATTTTCTTTGCGTTGTAGTTTGTTTTGTTCTAGATATGAAACATTAAGACTAGGTTAATAGTATTTGTTTGCATTGACTGATATTTTTCGTCAACAAAAGTGGTGACCATACTGGAGATTTTGAATTCCTAGTATTTTAGTATGTTGAAATCGTCATATTTATTTTCAATTGATAGATCTTCTTGTGATTTGATAGATTTTATTTGAATTTTATAGATCTTCTTGTGCTCACCTTCAAATCTTCATGATATTGGCTCATTGAGTCTTATAGTCAACATTTAGATTCATATTTTAGACTTAAACTCACTCCTTCTTCACATTTTTGTATTTTCCAATATAAAATCAGGCCACCACACCTAGGTTGTATACTAATTGCAGCCACTTCTCTTTTATTTAACACAACCTATAGTGCCACCACCTTTTGTGAGTTAGCAGAGAGTGGCACCACTGTTGAAATATTGTAACTTTGAAGAATATTCTATATGTATCTTTTGTGGTCCCCGATGGTCCTACCAGGAGAACCACTTGTATTATCTTGTACCCCGATGCTTCTAATCGGAAGAACTAATAAGAGTCATGAGGTTGTCCCCTCTATTTGTAAAGGTGGGTCATTAGCACCCCAGTGTGGTTACTTGAGCCTACATGTGTAACTCGAGCCTACATGATTAACTCGAGCCTACATGTTAGATGAGTTAATTCAAGTGAACGGATGAATATAAATAGAGGTGTGGTGCTCCTCATTTGAGACACACACAGTCTCACTTGTGTAGCGCATTAGTGGAGAAGAGAAGTAGCTGGAGAAGGAGGAGGATCAGGCTTTGATATTCTTGTTGGTTTTATCTTTTATCTTTTGGGGCATCTATATTGAGGAAGCTTTTGCTGTGTTTTTCCCAGTATAAATCTTTGTGTTCTCCTTTTGTATGGTTGTGCTTGTCTATCTTTCAGTGATCGTGTTTATATGCTTTTGTTATGAAATTGAAATGAAATATTAATGATATAGCTTAGCATATGAAAATTTAACATGGTATCAGAGTCACCCTGAAAGAAGACATTGTGCAGGTAAAGAATCTAGGGCTTCTTATTTTTTGGGTCTCTATCCATGATCGATCAGCAAAATAAGGCTATACTGACTCTCCATTGAAGGGCGCATCTTTCTGTCAAAGCGGAATTTGATTCCGAGCATTTTCAGTTTTGGTGCGGATAATTAGGGCTTTCTACAGAAGAAGAATTTTTGAGTGAGCCCAGAATAGGATTTTTCTCCTCATGAAAATAAAATATTAGAGACCTGGATCAAGAAATTTGGTTGGGTGAAACTCTGGGAAAGTCAAACCCTAGTTTGACCCCGATCTGGAAAAACCCTAAATAGTAAAACTACTAAGTTTTCGTACATTCGCTATATCCTGATATTGGATAAGGATATGGATTTGAAAATTTTAGAGGGTGAAGATAAAATCCTGATTTACACTGTGTCCAAAATTCTGCCTCAGATTTGGTATATTCTGGGAGATCTAATCCCTCCAAGTTAGGGTTCCAGCTTCTTCAAGAATTCATCCCTAAACAGGACACCTGGGGAGAATTGTTGTAGCTTGGGATACAGAGGTACAAATGGAATTCCTAAAGATGTTCGAGAAATAGCACGGACTGTAATTTTTGTGGTCTGAATTTCTGAACCTGAAGATGAACCAGTGATATGTGGAATTCCGTACAACTTCACTGATCTGAATAGTCCTGTAACAGGTCACCTTGGGAAAATGATCATAAATACCAATTGGTGAAATCAATTCTAATGAAACCTATGGTGTTGGATCAGGAAAATGCTAGGTTACCTCAGTACAAAATTTTAGACACAGAGGAGTAGTAATTTCGGAGATATCATAGAAACAGTAACAGGAATTTCTGTAGAAGAAATTGGAAAACTAGGGCTTCCTGTTCTGGGAGCTTCCCTCCACTGTTTCAGACAAGGAGTACATTGGACAGCTCCATTTGAAGAGATATATATTTATATAAAATTAAATCTGAAAGATTAGAAGTTTTGAAAATTAGGGTTTCTCTGACAAACCCTAGATCATCCAGCTCCGGAAGCAGGACGGACACCTCAAATCGGTAAGATCTAATCTTTTGCTATTTGCATTTGGGGTTCTCATTTCAAAGTGATCTATCACATCAGCTTGATGATAAGCTTGGTGAAGTTGAAAACTTCCAAGCATTGAAGTATTTGATCTCTCTAAAGAAAATGAATTGGACACCTACATGAGTAGAGAGGTTCCAGTTCTAGAGGGTGATGAGCCTCAAAGCCTTACACAAGAAGAACTTGATCAAGGCCAAGAAGATCATTGTTGATTCAATCATGGATCAACTTGTACCACAAGTGTCTTCCCTAAAGACACCGAAGATGTTTGATTCCTTGATCAAGCTATTTGAAGATAAGAACATAATTCAAAATATGGATTTGAGAAAACAGTTGAAGAATGTGAAGATCTAGAATGCATAACATCTTGAAGCGATAGAGGAAGAAGAAGAGAATGGCCTCCCATGATCATGGGATTCATTCATGTGAGGAATGTGTGCCAAAAGGAAGTGATTACTTTCAGTTGACTCTGGGAAGAAGAAGAAGCTCATCTCATAAGAAGAGAAGAATAAATATGGGAGTAAATTGAAGATCAAGCTCTCACCATTCAAAGAAGATCCCTCAAGCGATGAGGAATATGAAGAACTAAATTCTTGACGAACCTCTTATCCATCTTATCATTTGGATAAGAAATGGTGATTTCATGGATGAAGAAGATGATGAAGTAGAATGATAAAGAAGGAGTCTACCCATGAAACAAACAAAAGATAAGTATTCAATTGTCATTTAATGATATTGTTTTGTTATGCATTTGATTATATTCAGTTGATGTGTTGTTTGCATGCATGTGATGGGTAAGTAGCTCATGGTTCTATACAAATATCCATTGTTACTTATATAGAATGAAACCTATTTGTTGACATATTGGATTAGTGCACAATCTCAATGATGTCATGTTAGAGATGGAAGGCATATAGAAAGTTTCTGTGAGATATGGATGAATGTTGTATTGGCTAAATAGTTGCATGATGCATAAGAATTTTTCGTTATGCATATGTTTCATGAAATAGTTCTAACCAAGAAACTGGTGCATTTGAATTGTAGGAATGGTCATACACAACCTCCTAAAAGAAAATAAGGATGAGACTTGTTCCAAAGAACAAGTGATGACAATTCAATAAACATGAATCTGAAGCTCTGAGGGTCAGAGACACCATGACAAAAGAAAGAGCTTCAAAGAGCGGTAGATCCACCTCGAAGGATGAAGACCACCATGGGTATGATAGATAACTCAAGATGAAGAAAAAAATGCTATGAAAGAAGCTATGATCAAAGAATAACAGTTGCTTATGGGGAATGATGTATATGATATGATTTCAAGACATAAAGGGAAGTACGTAGTATCTTCCATATGGATCCGCAAGAACAAGTGTACAAAGCAAGAATTGTGATTTTCCTCGGAAAGAATAGACTATGACATGACATACTCTATTGACCAGTATATATCAAGCATAGAATCACCTATATAGAATGAAGAAGGAAGATAATACTCCACTTCAGGGGGAGTGACTATAGAAGATATCTGAGTTCGACACGGTACGACATGATGGACAGCTTTCTGATGGATCAAGACTTTACGAAGAGTAAAGTGGGTTCCAACCTTCAAAGTTGAATGCACAAGACTAGGATATGTTGATGATCTGACAAGATGAACTCATGGAAGATGTTATGATGATGTTTGGGATATAGTACTCAAACCAAAAAGCAAGCATGTGGTATCTTAAAAATGGATTTGCAAGATAAAATATGTCACTAATAGAAGTAAGGAAAGACTTGTGGCTAGAGGTTTCTATAAGAAAGAGGGAATTCATTTTGAAGAGACACTTACTCCAGGAAGCAAGGTACACTTCCTTCAGAACTATGATGGTAGTTGCTTCCATGATGAAGTAAAGACAATCCTTCCTTAATGGTATGATTGGGGAAGAGTTTTACATCAAAAGGATTTGAAGTTGAAGACAGATGGACTCATATATGTAAGTTGAAGAAGGGCCTCTATGGCATGAAGCAAGCTCCCAGAGCTTGGTATGGCAGTTTCCTGTCAATTATGGGTTTTACCAAGAGTAAAGTTGATCCTAACCTTTATCTCAAGGTTGTAGAAGATGAACATGTCATCCTGTTATTATATGTGGATGACTTATTCTTGACAGGGAAGGAGAAACAGATCATGGAAAGAAAGAAGAAACTAGTAGAAGAATTTGAGATGAAATACCTTGGGTTAATGCACTATTTCCTAGGTTTGGAAATATGACAAAGTTCAGAAGAAATATTTCTCAACCAGGGAAAGTATGCAGTAGAGATATTGAAGAGATTAAATATGTTGGAATGCAAATCCATGGCCACACCCATGGACTCCAAACTGAAGCTGTTAGATGATGACTCATTAGAGTTAGTAGATGCAACTCATTACAGATAGATCATTGGGTCATTGATGTGCTTAACAAATACTAGACCAGACATTTGTTTTGCTGTGAACACCTTAAATCAATATCTTGTTCAACCAAGATGGGTTCACCTAGTAGGTGCAAAACATGTGATGAGATATCTGAAAGGGACTATAGACCTTGGTCTATACTATGATGGTATCCATGACTACAGATTGTATGGCTATACAGATGCATATTGGGTTGGAAGTATCTCAGACAGGAAAAGCACATCAGGTAGATTCTTTTGTTTGGGGTCTGCTATGAGTTCATGGTTTAGCAGGAAACAGTCCAGTGTTTCTCTTAGAACAACAAAAGCATAATACATAGCAGAATCCATATGGCTTCGGAAGTTGATATCAGGTCTCCTTGACCTGAAGATGGATACTACAATGATCTTATGTGATAACCAGAGCTGTGATGACAGAGAACCCTGTGTTCCGTTGTAACACATAAAAATCCGGTATTTCTACATACAAGATAAGATGCAGATGATGATGTTTCAGTATTCCCATACTGAAGATATAGATGATGTTTCAGTATTTACATACTATAGATGCAGATGATGGTGATTTCGTACCGAAGATATAGATGATGATGCTTTCAGTATTCACAGACTAGAGATACAGATGGTGATAGTTCAATATTCACATACTGAAGATGTAGATGATGATGGTGTGCTAACAAAGCCTCTGTCTCGAGTAAAGTTCGAACAACTTCGGGACAAGCTTGGTGTTGTTTGAAAAGACCTTCCTTGAAAGGGGGAGTAGTGATGTTGTAGTGGGATTGTATCATCCCGGGACATCTGTCCAAAAGTGATCTAGTGACCTCGGTCCTCGAGAATGAAGAGGGATTGTATCATCCTGGGACATCTGTCCAAAATAGATCTGGTGACTTCGGTCTTTGTGAATGTGGTGGGATTGCATCATCCCTGAAATTTGGTTCAAAATGTATCCAGAGGTCTCAGCCCCCATGAATGTGGTGGGATTGCATCATCCTTGAAATTTGGTTCAAAATGTATCCGGAGGTCTCGGCCCCCGTGAATGTGATAGGATTGCATCATCCTTGAAATTTGGTTCAAAATGTATCCAGAGGTCTCGACCCCATGAAAGTGGTGAATTGCATCATCCCTGAACCTCTGTTCAAAATGTATCCAGAGGTCTCGACCCCCGTGAAAGTGGTGGATTGCATCATCCCTGAACCTCGGTTCAAAATGTATCTGGAGATTTTGGTCCCCGTGAATGTGGTTAGATTGCATCATCCCTGAACCTCACTTCAAAATGTATCCAGATATTTTGGTCCCCGTGAATGTGGTAGGATTGTATCATCCTTGAAATTCGGTTCAGAACGGATTTAGTGACTTCAGTACTCGAGAACGTGTGTTGATCCCATAATTCCAATAGGAAGGATTGTCTGAGTTCCACAACTATGTTGATCCCGTAATTCCGAAAGGAAGGATTGTTAGTAACTCCGTAAAGACCTAAATCCCGTAATTCCAAAAGGAAGGATCATTGAATTGATCCTGTAATTCCAATAGGAAGGATTGTCTGAGTTCCACAGATGTGTTGATCCCGTAATTCTGAAAGGAAGGATCGTTAGTAAATCCGTAAATACCTAAATCCAGTAATTATGAAAGGAAGGATTGTTGGTAGCTCCATAAAGACTTGATCCCGTAATTCCAACAGGAAGGATTGTTTGAGTTCCACAGATGTGTTGATCCCATAATTCCAATAGGAAGGATTGTCTAAGTTCCACAAATGTGTTGATCCCGTAATTCTGAAAGGAAGGATCGTTATCAACTCCATAAAGACCTAAATCCTGTAATTCCGAAAGGAAGGATCGTTAGTAGCTCCGTAAAGACTTGATCTCGTAATTCCGAAAGGAAGGATCGTCTGAGCTCCACAAATGTGTTGATCTTGTAATTCCGAAAGGAAGGATTGTTAGTAACTCTGTAAAGACCTAAATCCCGTAATTCCAACAGGAAGGATCGTCTGAGTACCATAGACATGTTGATCCCGTAATTCCGAAAGGAAGGATCATGTTGATGTTTTGATGATGATGATGTTGATGTTTTGATTATAATGATTTTATGATGATGATGATGTACTGATCGAAAGATTAGAGTGTGATGATGATGATATTTTGATGTTTTGATGATGTTGAATGTTTTGATCATAATGATGTTTTGATGATGTTGATGTTTTCATGATGATGATGTTTTTATGATGATGATGATGTACTGATCAAAATATCAGAGTATGATGATGATGTACTGATCGAACGATCAAGAGTATGATGATGATGATGTACTGATCGAAAGATCAGAGTGTGACAATGATGATGATTAGTATGTGATGATGACGACATACTGATCAAAAGATCAGAATATGATGATGATGATTTTGTTCGAGAGTTGAAGTATGATGATGGTGCTGATCACGATGTTACTAATCAGAATGTGATGATGTTGTTGATCGAAAGGTCAAAATGCTGAAGATGTCTTTGCTGATCAAAAGATCAAAGTGCTGAAGATATTGCTAATCGAAATGCTGAAGATATTGGTGATGATCGAAAGGTAAAAGTGCTGAAGATGTTGCTGCTGATCGAAAGGTCAAAGTGTTGAAGATGTTGCTGATCGAAAGGTCAAAGTGTTGAAGATGTTGCTTATCAAAAGGTCAAAATATGCTGATGTTGATTAAAGAGTTGTTGTCATCAAATATTGAAGACGAAGACTATATGATGTTGAAAAGCTTCCAATGATTTATAGATGTGTTACCCTGATGATGTTGATGATGTCCTCTCCTACTATTGTTGTTGTTGATGTTGTTGTAGAATACCCTTCTCGTTAAGGGGGAGTGTTGAAATATTGTAACTTCGAAGAATATTCTATATGTATATTTTGTGGTCCCCGATGGTCCTACTGGGAGAAACACTTGTATTATCTTGTACCCCGATGCTTCTAATCGGAAGAACTAATAAGAGTCATGAGGTTGTCCCCTCTATTTGTAAAGGTGGGTCATTAGCACCCCAGTGTGGTTACTTGAGCCTACATGTGTACCTCAAGCCTACATGATTAACTCGATCCTACATGTCGGATGAGTTAATTCAAGTGAACGGATGAATATAAATAGAGGTGTGGTGCTCCTCATTTGAGACACACACACTCTCACTTGTGTAGCGCATTAGTGGAGAAGAGAAGTAGCTGGAGAAGGAGGAGGATCAGGCTTTGATATTCTTGTTGGTTTTATCTTTTATCTTTTGGGGCATCTATATTGAGGAAGCTTTTGCTGGGTTTTTCCCTTTAGGGTTTTCCCAGGATAAATCTTTGTGTTCTCCTTTTGTATGGTTGTGATTGTCTATCTTTCAGTGATCCTGTTTATATGCTTTTGTTATGAAATCGAAATGAAATACTAATGATCTAGCTTAGCGTCTGAAAATTTAATAGCCACTGCTCTATCTTTATGTACAAGGTGCGGTACTAGACTGTCAATGCTCTGGTGCAACCCATCAACCCGTGGTACCAGGTAAGATCTTGGACTCCAATCTAATATTTGATGCTTAGATACATTTTTCAGTCTTTAAAGATATATTTTTAATAGTTACTATGACCATATAAATTTTGGGAGTGATTGTGTTCTTGATTTTATTTTCTTCTCAAGAATTGTGATTGATTTTGGTCCTTAAGAGCTTCGTAGTTGTCTTTGATTAATAGTTGGCATGTTGAAATTAATTTGGTTTGGATAGATCTCTGATATTTTTTGTTTTAGACAAGAAAAGAAAATATCCTTTTCATTTCTTCTTTGTTAGTTGTAAAATGTATTTTGTGTGTTTCTCCTTTTACGCAAAATTTCAAAAAAATTCATAAATAGTTTTGTAGAGAAGGAATCTTGATTAGTTGTATAGACTCTCAAGCATTCATTTTGTAATTTTCCTTCTTCTTATAATTAAAAGAACAAAATATTCTTTGCATTTCATTAAGAAAATTTGAAGGCTTTTGTGTGAAATGGTTTAGTGATATTTTCAATTTGTTACTAGAGATCTTAATTTCTTTTCAATTAAAGTAGAAGACATTGTTTTGCTTTTGTTTGGAACAAAAAAAGAGTTTGATTTCATTTTTGCAATTTATTTGTGTGTTAAAGGAAAATTGAACCTATTTCCCTCTCTTAGGTAGAGAATCCACTAAATGATAAAGTAAATGATCTACATCTTCATCTCTGCATGGTTTACTAGTCCAAATCTTCACCTCATGCATTCACCTAACCGTCAAGATAAAATCAATGCACTAGCCTAGTGTAAAATTTATTAGCAAAGTGTGATAGGTTAGATACATGTTTCGAAGTATTTAAGCATAGGAGTTGTCGTTATATGCCTGCACTTCATCCCAGGGACTGTGCAGTTCTTCCATGTACACGTTGGTATATCAAACGACCTTTCACATACCCTTGGGATATATAGTAAGGTACTTCATGTACGTGATGGTATATAGGAAGGCCCCTTTTGTATGGTTGTGCATTAGAAAAAACTACTATGGATTGGATCTCCCACATACCTTGTGTATATTAGGAGACACCTTTAGGGATATTGATACCATTTGAGCAAATCCTTTTTGTCATCTTATCATCACATACAATGAGAATAACAATCGGGGAGATAACTACGCACATATCATCCAGGTTGTTGGGTATTCATACAAGGGTACGGTCTAATCCTCCTTATTGTTCTCTACATTTGGACCCTACAGTATATACCAAGTGGTAATGGTTTGAAAAATCCTATGAGGATCCAGTCCTTAAATCCACTCCTCTCACGCATTTGTTTGTTTCCTTAGTTTGATTAGTTCTTTCTTTGTCCGATTTAGTTAGATATTCTTTAGAAATATTTTGACCTAGCAAAATGGTTGAATACCCTAGAGATGATCTCGTCAGATACAAGGATTATCACCAGAATTTTCTTTGAACCCTACGACTTGATCTCACATGGACCAAGAAATAAATGTAAACTATAATGCAAGAAGTGTCTCTCTTCAGGAATCGGAAGGAGTCCCCACGACATAAGAAAAAAGAGAGTTTGGTCTCCCCAGTAATGTTCCTATCACTAACTAGTCATTGCTACTGATAGTGGAACAACATTCTTCCTGAAATCCATATTTTGCAATACATACCCCGATGGGTTCAATGTTAAACCAACCCAATCCAGATAATCCAATTCCCACTATGTTCGATCTAACTCATCCATTCTGGGAAACCAATATAGGCCAAGCCATTTATGAATTTGGTTCTACTAGTGCCACTACTGTCTCTTCCATGGAGTTGACTCCTACCACTAGAATATTTTTCCCTTACCTTCTATCGAGTCACCTCCTCGAGAGATCCTTAAACATGCCTTCTATTCAAGTTGTGGCTGATGTTCCACCTGCTCCCACAATTGCTAGACTTAGTGTGCACTCTATTCCATGTACCACTCTGGTGGAAATTTCACAATCTTCCTCGAATCTAGCTTTAAATCCTTCATCGAGAAGTACTTCTATGCCTTCCATGAGTTTCCCTAATGTAGTTGGAAATCAGTCTTTTCCTTCCACATCCTGCATAACTTGAGGCTCTTATGTTCTTGTTTTGCATAATGTTTCGTGAACCACACCTCTAGTTGTAGGATTTAGTGGTTATGGAATTGTTTCTGAACTTCCTGCATCTGCTTCAACTCATTATCAACAATATTATGTTGGGGGTCAATACTACAGTGGATCACACTATAATAATCCCCTTGTATGTACCTTACCCATGTGGTGTTTCAAATCAATGGAGACAACCTGCTTATCAACCTCAAGCCAGGCCTAACCCTGTTCAACCTTTAGTAGGGAAGAATATGTGGGTTACCATGGACAAGCCCAGTTAGGCTATGGCCCTACTAGGGTTCCCATGCCATATAAATATTACAGCTACCCACAACCAAATAAGCAACTCCATTTTTTGGAAACATTGGATTTCCCATACTTGTCTAAATTGATCAATGATCTCATTCTACATGACCCTTTGTGTCATGCCATTCTAGTTAAGTTTTCATTGAACATTCCAAACTTTGAGGAGAACCAAGGTGAAAATCCCAAAAATCACGTAATGTCCTTCCATCTATGGTGTTCATCTAACTCCTTAATGGACGATTCCATTCGTCTATGACTCTTCCAGAGAATGTTAACTAGTACGACCACAAAATGGTATATCAAACTCCCACAACACCCATTTGTGGAATTTAACTCCTTGGTGACAACATTTCTTATGCACTTTTAGATACATATACGTTATGAGACTCGTACCAATATTTTGAATTCTCTTTGACAGACCACCTCCACCCACATATCTAATCACATTCATGAGTGGAGGAGGTCACAAAGGTTGATCAAAGCTCCCATTCCAGATCAGTTGTTAGTTGACTCATTCACTAAGTCATTTTTTCCCCCATATCCATTGATGTGGCTATGGGAGGTGTTTTTACCAAGGAAAAAGATATCAACCATCCATAGTACTTGGAATTGGTTTACTCCCAGTCTGAAATGGTGTATGACATGATTCCTCATGCTCCTCATCCCATCAATGATCCTTCTAAGCCACCTTTCGAACCTCCCGTGGATGGTGTTTTAGGTTCAATCCAACCCAATTCCATAGAGAAACCCACCAAGAAATGTTAGAGAAATTAATCTACCTTAGTACCATGGAATGCACCTAGGAGGTATTTTCATTTTCCTTGTGTTTATGTTGTATGATCCTACTTAGGTTATACTGATCAATACTGGTCAAATAGGTGTTTCTGACTCAATAAATCATAGTTGAGGCACTCCAATTTGATCATCATGATAGTTGAGGTGCTCTAGTTTGACCATCCCATCATCCCATGAGCCTGCATTGATTACAAACCACTTCTAATTTGACTATGGCATTAGTGTGTGAATGTGGTTGTTTTGTGGTCTTCTTAGTCATTTATTGGCTCCTAGAGACTCTCCCACTTACACATGTGTACATCCATTCCTTGCAATCCTGCATTTATGCCTCCTTACATGTTCACACATGTATTCATGACTGTTTGGTCAGGTTTGGGAGCCTATTGGTCAACCCAGGGGAGTTAAGGGGTCAAATCATAGCCTGACACTTGTATGAATTCAAATGGCCTCCAAGGGCTCATGAATTTTCTCTAATGTATAATAAATATGTGCTATACACATCTACAAGATGTAAACTAATAGAAAGATCAGTTATTGACATCGTTGATATGTGCTATTTCATTCTAATTTGTTGTTCTATTGCATATTTTATCAAATACTTTGATTGTGAATATTGTTGTAGCTCCTAGATCTCACTATGAAGTAATTATCACATGGTATCATAGCTTTGTGGAGATGCAAATAAATATAGAGAGGTTTGAGTTGTTGTTTAGGGAATATTTCCAGGCAATATGAGTGTTTTTCATTGTAGGATCTACAACGTTTTTGTCACACATTGCGCAAGTAGAATGGAGCAGACTCGAGTATTGCTGACCCCATTCAACTATTTTGAATGGAAGGCCAAAATGGTGATCCAGCTGAGGTCAAAATGCCTGTATAGAGTCACCATGGGGACTGAAACCGAGCCCAAATATGTTGTGGAGAAAGCTAAGTACTTCAATATACTTGATGATGCATTTGGTACGCTTTTTCTCAGTACTTCGAGGGATCTCCTCTTTCATGTAGGTAGTCTTGGCACATCCAATGAAGTTTGTCTCAAGCTTTAATCACTATTTGGGAAGACTAATGAGATGATAGGCCATCAGCTCAAAAATGAGCTAATATCACTAAGTCCATCTCACTATGAGACCATCCAAGACTTATTTACCAAGTTTAAAGTGATAGTGCTTCATCTAAAATAGTGTGTCAAAGAGAATAAATATGATCAAATTATTTTTTCCATCCTTTCTAAGGTAGGGCCTGAGTATTTTTTGTTTGTTTCAATATTCCACTCAAGCAAGCTTACAACTAGAAATTGGAGGATCCCCGTGCTAGCAGACTTCATGTAGTATTTGACTTAGGAGCAGTACAAGCTAGTTCAAATGGGTACCATCAAATACACCAAGGATAAATCTCTTGCATCTATTGTATCAAATAGATCCAAAGGAAAGAAAAAATATTTGAAGAAAAGAGAGAAAGAGAAGAATCATTCAGGTACAAAAATCTCCAGTTCTACTGTTGGGAGTTCAAGATCCGGGAGGAGGAAGAAAAAGAGAGAGAGACCCACATGTGTTTATTGCATAGGTTCACATATTGAAATATATTGCTTCATAAATAATATGGACAGCATGACAAATCTCCTTCAGGAGAACCATATTGATCTTCCAAAATTTGCAAGAGGATGGGAGCACAAGCAAGGAGATGCTAAGCCTACGCATGCTTTGTGTTCATGGGTGTTGGAGCAGGGTCCCACAGCTACAGGAAAAGTTGCCATTTTGGCGGATAGACAGTTTGGTGAAGACAAAGAGATAAGGTGAAGCTACAACGCCGTAGCATGTTTCTAGCTGTAGAGCAGAGCCGGAAACCATGACTGTTGGAACAGAAAAGTCAAGGAAGATGACAGTACCTGAGCGGCCGAGAAGAGAGAGCTCAACCACTGCATTGAAGGCAACGGCGAAGACAGGAGGGCTCAGCTACCCTCATAAAGGAAAAGGAGCAATGAGGCTAAGGTATTGAAGAGGAAGGATAGAAGACGAGAAGCGATGCATAGTACCCATGGTTAGCACTGGGAAGCATGGAAGACTGCAAAGAGCAGTGGTGTGACAGAAAGCGGCTACCCCAAGTACAGATACACCAACTGTCACTAGTTAGGGTTTGGGTTACTGTTGGGATAGGCCCATAGTGTTGTAATGGTGAGACCTTCGGGCCGCCTATAAAAGGATGTAATTTGTATTGTAAAAGGTTGGCATTTTGGGCATTTTAGGCCATCCAGCTAGTTAGATTATTAGTAGTCTGTTAGCTTACGGTTATTTTGTATTGTAACAATCCGCAGGGATTGACAGAGAGAGAGAGAGTATATTGTAAGAAGGAAATATAGAGATAGAGAAGAGATCTAGGAGAGAAGGGCTCCAGGCTGTGTCCAGAGTTACCCAGAAGATCTCTAGCTGCATATGCTGTGCAGCAGAACTGTGTACCTCTCTCAAGTTATAATATAGAAACATAGTTCTGTGGACGTAACTTCCACCCTGGAAGTGAACCACATAAAATCAGAGTGTTATGTGTTTGATTCATGTGATTGTAGTTACTTGTTATATATGTCATTCATTACATGAACTTTGCTTACAGTAACTGTATGTGTATGTTATTCAGTTCACGACATATTACAAGATAATTGCAAGTTGAAGTCTTTAGGTATTCTGTATAAGGATTTGTCGAAGTTTCACCTGAGACAGTTAAGTGTCGTAATATAAAATAGCTTTGCGTATTGTGTCCTGTGAGTTGAACACCAGTAAGATAAGTATGCTGATTTGCAGCGGTAGGATATCACAGGGAGGCGATATCGCACCAGCAGAGGAGCTACAGTGCGCGAGATCGTGGGTTGCAGAGTGAGCATAGGAAAGAGTTAGGTGTTTCCCAGGGTGCGGCGATGCGATAGAGGTTGGAGTCATTGCGAGAAAGAGGAAACTGCGCATCGCGTCGCAGAGAGGAAAGAGCGGTCTCGCAAGCTAAGAAGGGCTGCGAGACGCACATAGGATGCCATACAGAACCCAGTCGAGACACTTGAGTCCTTGACCAACCCATTAGGATCACTTCGGGTGAGACTTTAAGAAGCTCCGCGGTCTGTCGCTGAAAGGGCCAGTGAGCTAGGGGTGTTGTTGGTTCATTATAATAAACCTGGGTCTGCCCAGATGACCAACAAATGGTTCCGTTGTCGATTTTGAAAAAACTGAGCACGGATGTTCTGTTGGCATCCTACTAGAGATGAACTCAATGAGTGGGTTGTCTCTAACTAGAAAGAGTTTGCTGAACGAGAGAATAAGAGTGCTATACTGAGTACAGAGGACTGGTTACAAAAACATATCATTACAGACTTGCATGCGATATTTTTTGTGACCTTTGGAAACGAGCTTTACGACTGGTTATCAAAGTTGACTGATAAGAACATATTCAAGAAGAAAAGAAACATCATCTGGACATCGGAACTGATTCAGACCGTGAAGAACCTTGATAATCCCATTACGAGGACAGTAGAATTCTGGCTTGTGAGTGTGCTAGAAGGCTTCATCACAGAGTTTGCAGTTGACCAGAGAAAAAGCTTCAACGAGGCTGAGCGGTACTTCTTCAAAGGATATCGCGGTAAGTACCTAAAATCTTTAAACTTGTCCATTAAGATGCTATTATATGAAAAATGAAGAATGGATCTAGTTTCAGATGAATAAGTAAAGATAGTAATGTCACAAGAGTTTGAAAGTGATTTTGATGACATTGGATGTACACGTAGTGGAAAGAAATACAAAGTAGATTTCAGCTCTCCCATATTTGAAGATAGTTCAGATAATACTAGACAACAGAGTCACAGTACCACAGACAAAATAGAAGGGGGTATCCCTTACCACCATTATACCCCACAGAAATAGATCGGGACTCAGAACAATCCCATAGGAACTCCATCTAGTAGCTCACAGATAGTACATACTACCGCTACATCACCTCCACCTACACCGCTGAGTGGTAGTAACATAGCAAATCAACATCCACCACGTAGAAATAGAATGGGGGATGATATGAAGCTACCTATCTTTAAGGGTACAGGGGCAGATGACCCAGAGCAGCATTGGTTTCTATGTGAAGTTGTGTGGACCATTAAATCAATCAATGACGATAATAGTAAACTTGTACAGTTGGTCACCACATTGAGAGAACGAGCCTTAACATGGTATATGAAGTATACCTCAGCGGTACCCAGAACACTTGTCCAGGTCAGGACCGCCATGATTAAAGAGTTTAAGAAACCTAAGTCTGAGTCACAGTGCATTACAGAGCTCAAAGACATCAAACAGTTACCTACAGAGTCAGTGTGGGACTTTGATCAGAAATTTAAAGCCCTTATAGACCAAGTTAGCTTTGAGTTTGCACCGAAGAAGCATAAGGAATGGTTTATTGCAGCACTACTCCCTCACATCAGACTACCATTAATGTAGCAGAAACTCTAGATGCAGGACGACCCGTTGGAGATGGCGATGAAACTAGAGGCTTCACCTCTAGCTGAAACTAGCACAGGTATGACAAATCTACAAAACCAGTTGGCTAATCTCACAATACAAATGCATGAACTTAAGAAAGGGAAAGAGGTTGCGCAAGACATTTGGTGCGTAAAGTGTAAAGCATAAGGCCATACTAAAGATAACTATCCAGTCTTTGTAGAATATCTAGCAACCAGGGCTCCTAACCCCTTACCACAGACCCATGGGTCGTGGTGTGAAATATGCAAAACAAGAGGACATCTACCTCACCAGTGCCCTCTACTTCAGAAGTACGTGCAGACACCTAAGAACTTATACTGCGTCTTCTGTAAGTCCATAGGCCATGATGAACACGATTGCCGAGCCTATGATCTCATGGCTGGGAGCAAGCAAGACCTGTACAGAGTCCAATCAGAAACACAGGGTCAAGCAGCAGGACCACAGCATGATCCGTCTTATGTTGGCCGTGGAGGAGGATTCAGAGGACGAGGAGGATTCAGAGGCTTTGGCCATGGAGAAGCCTTTGGCCATGGTCCCGGACCAGTCACTTGTTACAACTGTGGAGTTGTAGGACATTATGCTAGGGATTGTCAGAGCCCTACCACCACATGTAACTATTGCAAATCTTACGATCACGCTATAGAAGGCTGTCCTACCTTGATAGCTAAGATCAGAGAACCTAAGCCAGCAGTACACCAGAACATCCAGTTTATTGCTGCTGAGTAGGAGGAACCAGAACTAAGAGTCAACATTGTGACTCATAGCGGTGTTTCCACCAATGAGATATCGCAGGTTACTGAAAGGACCATAGGTCAGGAGTGGGTGCGTAAAGCTCCTAACAAAGCAACACCACTTGACCTACAGAAGAACAAACAGACATTTCAGGAAGCTAAGACTTTCTTTGATGACCCTATGCAATCAGGATCACAGGTACCGCCGTCTAGGGGCGTACCGCAGCAAGCACCTTGTGGCTTTAGCCCTGACCAGACATCACAGGCTACCACATCGGGCACTTGCGACGAAGACAAGTTGGCAGGAAGTGCACAATCCTTCCTACGCAGTTGTTTAAAACTCGTGAGAAATTAGTGAGCTATTGGATAACTTCAGCGCATCATAGATCAGTGTCATCCATCTTCTTCCATGAGCAGTGCACAGCGCACTGTTCATAGTATTAGGGGACATACAAGAACAGGAAGAGAGATGTGACTCATAGCACAGGTTGGAGAATTTGAAATGGACGAGGTGATCCTAGATCTGGGATCAGAGGTAAATTTTCTGACTAAGCAGACATGGGAACAGATGGGTAGCCCTAAGTTAGTCAGATCTCCTATCCATCTGCGATTAGCTAATCAACAGTGGGTATCACCCCTGGGTCGATTATCACAGGTGCCAGTTGACATTGACGGAGTTCGCAGCTCTGCGGACTTTGAAGTTATAGAAATTATTGGTGATAGTAGAACTATATCCAGCACTACTAGGCATTGATTGGGTGATCGGTAACATGGTTGTTATCAACTTAAAGAGAATACAAATGACCTTTGAGGACATGCAGATCCAGGTCATCGCACCGTTAGATCCTCTTCAGGGTCCTAGATACATTGAACCTATCCAAGCAGAGGAAGAGGCACGTAACATGGACAGCCTCTATCAGATGACTGCGAACCAGAGTGACTACATCAATCCAACCGCAGAAGGGAACATTAGTTGGCGATGTGACAGCTCATGCGCATCGGATTTGGATGTTGGTCTAGAGAACTGGTAGAACAGACTTTACAAATTCTCAGCACGCAGATGTGCGTACATGACTAAGTCACTGCGATGGATTGGCATAGAGATCAACGAGATTCCATCATTTCATGGTATAACAAACATCCAGGACTTTCTCATGCAGTTTGAACAACAAATCCCTCACGAGCAGAGAATTGCAGCTATGGACCTTGCAGTATGAGCTACACCTACAAGATGGTGGTATACACATAAAGAGAATATCGCATCATGGGATGATCTTAAGAGATTGATGGCGATCAGGTTCTCTACCGACAGAGAGTATACCCAGCAGCGATACACAGGAGAAAGTGACTCCATGACACACATTCAGACATGTGAACAGGATTGGTTGGACATTCCCTAGGATGAATGGGTTCACTGATTCATTCACACTTTAGACCCAGTTCCACGGAACTGGTACACAGAGACTGAATTACGCAAGGGAACAACTACATGGCCACTTCTAATAGAGAGCTTTCTACTCACCTTCGCTTTTGAATCTGAGTATCCAAATGTTGATCAGTCCCTAGATGTAATAAAGATTAAGATATTTAAGGATTGTACACTATCAGTACAAACTCAACCTGAGTGGGCCATCCAGTTAGAAGAGGCCCTAGAGTGCTACAATTTTGCATCAGAACCAGAGGAGGAGGAGGAGGACCCTCGCAACATCAACATTTCGGAGTCAGAAGGGACTTGTGATGTTGATGGAATGAAGCTACAGACTCCAGAAATCACAGAGCCACTCAAGATTAAAAAGATCAATATTGGCACAGACACAGAACCAACGTTTGCCTCTATTGGAGACTATTGGACCGATGAAACAGTTGGACAGATTGAAGACTTGTTACATGACTATCAGGACCTATTTCCCACCAAGTTCACAGAGATGAAGGGAATATTTAGAGACCTGGGAGTAATGAGGATACCACTGAAAGAGGATGCTAGACCAGTCAAGCAGTGTCCATATAGATTGAATCCGCGCTACAAAGAAAAAGTTAAGGATGAGATCGATAAGATGCTAGCAGCAGGCATCATTGAGCCTGTAGAAGAGAGCGAATGGCTTAGTCCCATGGTCGTGCAAGAGAAGAAAACCAAAGGAGACATTAGAATCTGTGTCAACTTACGTAAACTCAACGATGCATCGCTTCATGATCCATTCCCGACACCTTTCACTGATGAAGTATTAGACAATGTGGGAGGACAGGAGGTCTACTCCTTCACTGATGGCTTTTCAGGCTATCACCAGATCAGGATCCACCCAGAAGATCTCCATAAGACCACGTTTGCAACATAATGGGGCTCATTCCAGTATACGGTAATGCCCTTTGGTCTTAAGAATGCACCAGCTATCTTTTCTAGAGTAGTAGTTGCTGTATTTAAAGAATACATCCATAAATTCCTAGAAGTTTATTTTGATGATTGGACTATATTTGGATTAATTGACAAGCACATAGGAGATTTAAGACTGATGTTAGAGAAATGTAGGCAGTACCAGATTTCTCTGAACTTGAAAAAATGTAAATTCTGTGCGCCATTTGGTATTTTGTTGGGTCACATTGTGTGCAGGTAAGGCTTGATGGTAGATCCCGCAAATATTGCCATCATTGTAAATCTTCCAGCACCCAACTCAGTCAAACAATTGAGAACAGTACTTGGTCATACCGAGTACTACAGAAAATTCATTAAGGGATACGCAAAGATTACAGCACCAATGGAAAAAATGTTAAAGAAAGATGTAAAATTCCTATGGAATGAGGAATGCTAGTAGAGTCTAAACACACTTAAAGAGAAGATGGTTACAGCACCCATCTTAGTATTCCCAGACTGGACCAAGCCGTTTCATGTACATGTGGATGCATCTGGCATCGCATTAGGGGTTGTTTTAACGCAACCAGGAGAAGGAGGTATCGATCATCCTATCGCATACTCTAGCAGAAAGCTGTCGACAGCAGAAAATAACTACACCACGACAGAAAGAGAAGGCTTAGCTATGGTGTACATACTACAGAAGTTCAGGCACTACTTGTTGGGTGCCTCATTCAAGATGTTTACTGAACATTCTGCATTAAAGTATCTGGTCAATAAGCCAGTGTTAGGGGGAAGAATCTGCAAATGGTTACTCCTCTTTCAGGAGTATGATTTTGAAATCATTGTCAAACCAGGAAGATTGAATGTCGGACCTGATCATCTGTCGCAAATAGACTCAAGAGAAGAGCCAAGTAATCTAGAGGACAATTTTCCAGACCCGCAGTTGTTCTCTATCCAGATCACAGATGAGTACTATACTGATATCATTCACTTTCTCAGTATAGGAAGGGCACCTGAGGAGTTTACCAAGCATCAAAAGAGGCAGTTGGTTGTTAAAATAGCAGACTTCACCCTGATCGTAGGACAGCTATATAAGTTAGGTCCAGATGAAGTCCTACGCAGATGTGTGATGCCACATGAAAAAGAGGCTATTATCAGAGAAGCACATTCAGGTACCGCAGGAGGTCATTTCGCAGGAAAGCCGAGTGCGCAGAAAATCTTGACCGTAGGATTATGGTGGCCCACATTACACAAAGACACTAAGGACTTTTGCAGATGCTGCGATATCTGCCAGAGGGTAGGAAAACCTTCATGACGAGATGAAATGTCACTGCGACCGCAGGTTACGTTGCGCGCATTTTACAAGTGGGCTATAGACTTTGTGGGTCCTATCAACCCACCAGGAAAATGAACTGGTGCGAGATATATCATCACTAGAACAAAGTACCTCACCAGGTGGGCCGAGGCCAAAGCAGTAAGAAACTGTGATGCTGCTACAGCCACACAGTTCATTTTTGAAAACATCATCACTATATTTGGATGCCCAGTAATTTTGATGAGCGATCAAGGAACACACTTCTTGAACTACACCATTGAGGCCTTGACGGAAGAAATTCAGATACAGCACCATAAGAGCACTCCCTACCACCTACAAGCTAATGGTATGGTGGAGGCCTTTAACAAGATTTTAGAAAATGCTCTTACTAAGATATGCAACAGCCAAAGGAATGATTGGGACCTTAGAGTTAACACTGTATTATGGGCATATAGGACTACATGAAAGAAACTCACAGGACACACACCTTTCAGCTTGGTGTATGGACAGGAGGTTGTTATGCCTATGGAGTATATCCTTCCCAGTTTAAGAATTGCTCAGATCACTGAAATGGCTGATACAGACACTGTGCATGAGAGGCTAGCATAGCTGCTTGCCTTAGAGGAAGACAGATTCATCGCTGGATTGCATCAGAAAGTGCAGAAGGCACGAGAAAAATCTTGGCATGACAGACACATTAAGAGTAAGACTCTTCAGATCGGAGACCTAGTACTCCTCTATGACAGTAAATTTCTTAAGTTTCCAGGGAATTTCAAGATGCATTGGTTGGGGCCGTATCAGATACAGCAAGTTACAGAGGGAGGAGCTGTTCAACTCAGCAAACTGAATGGGGAGCTTCTTCCCATGATGATCAATGGAAGTAGGCTTAAGCTTTATAGTGACAGCCACTCCACCTCTCAACCCTAATTCAGAATCATGACGGTGCAGATGTCCAGTGTAGTTGAAAGGAGGCATCGCACCGGGAATTAGTCTACACCGACAGGTATTCTAAGTATAAGGAATTGCATAAGGACGGTTCAGGGAAAAAAAAAGACATGTGTAAGTTTGTTTTGAGCAAGTGATGCGGTGTGGCATCGCAGCAGTGTGATGTTTCTCCGTGCCACGTACCCCACTTTTGTAACGAGACAGAGGGCTAGTCAAGTCACCTTCTAAAAGGAAGTTAATGAGGAAATGATCGGTATACCTTACCGTAGATTTGGCACAGCATAATAAATTTTTCCAGATTTGGCAAATCTTCGACGAGACCGGCGCCTGTACACACACGTTTCAAGGAAAATTGATCGGATTTCAGCATTTATTGAGGATCGAAATGACGGGTGTGGTCTCATCCAAGCAATTAATACAACTGACGGGTTCATTCTAGATGACCGTTGCGTCTGAGATTACCGCCTTCAGTATAAAAGCAAAAATTATTCATTCGGGAGGGTCACTTTTGCAAAGAGCCGAGAGCTATAGAGTGCAGTGTTAAGTTTCCCCTGTCCAGAGCTATTTCCGTTACAGAGTGCTGTGATTCTCAGATTTTGCAGCCATTACCAATCCAAAGTAAAACACTAAGTGGGTTCTGTCGGAGGATGAACCTCTAGAAGCAATTTTGGAAAGATTCGAGCGTGGAGGCCTTACAACTTCTATGACCACGCCAAGTTCATCACAGACCGGATAGCGACTAGGGATGAGGAGCCAAACTCACATAAGAGAAGAATCTAGTCCGAAGCTGGACGAAGAAGTTCATAATGCAACAGAATACATCATACCACGAGTTGACAGCGCACCAGAGGTAAAAATTCCCAAGAGTGGTAAGTTTCCTGTTCCTATTCCATAGATTGATTCTCGAGTAAAGGAGGATGGAGATCTATTATGATATGCCGCTGTTTCTAAATTTGTAGATTATAACGTGTGTGATAGTAAGACATACCCTCAGTTCAGGCCAGATCAGTACCTTACAATCCAGAAGAACCCAAGGACAGGTGCAGATGAATATGTTCCCATGGCACATGTCCAGATTCTTGAGCGCTCAGGCCTGCTCAATCTGTTAAGAATACCACATTTTGGACGTGGCGCAGAGGTTAATGGCATGGTGCGCATCTTACTTTCATGTGTACATGGGGGTTACCTATGGCTTGGTCACAAGGTTGACCTGAACATCGACCTGATAACCGCATTACCGGCTTGTCCAAGACTGGTCAATTCCCGAAGACAAATATAACAAGAAAAACCAAGGATTCCAAGCTATCACCAACCCTAGTCGCCAAGTATAAACTGCAGCGAGGAGGTAGGGCTTACGAAATTGCAATATTAATAGACAATACCCTTAGATTTATAGCTAGTCTACTTGCAGATAGACTGTTAACCAAGGTTCGCCCTAAGGAATTCACAGGATCAGTAATTAACTTGGCCATACAAGTTGCAGAGGGGGAACAGTTCAATTGGTCTTTATTTTTGTTAAATATGTTTCAACAAGATTGTTTACAAGATCAGGATGAGGCAACCCACCCATTCCATTTTTCATGGTTGCGGATACTCTGTGCATTCGTCGGATGGAAGGAGCTGCCCCATACACAATTTCGACAGCTAGTGAGTGGCGAGCCCAGAGGTACGCACTACACAAACTTATGGGAGACTAGCCACCCAGCCAAGAAAAAGGTCAATGCGATAGTATTCTACGAGTACTATAGGCTGCTAAGGAACTTCATCGAAGAAACGCCATGGATCAGCAAGGAGGTCATGGACATATATGATGGTCGGCTTGATTTTATGGTGGACCGCCATAGAATTTACCTGAGGCCAAAAAGGACTCAAAGGGACGATTGGGCTAATGGTTTTTTCAGGATGACAACAAAGGATATCAAAGGCATCATCAAGGACTTTTATTCCAATTGGAAGCAAGAGTTAGAAGATACCACACCCCTACCATCAGGCACTGCACAGACAAACCCATCGGATAAAGGCAAAGACAAAATAGAGACCAAAACGCAAGATGCAGCACAAGTGCCACTGCCAGGACAAAAGAGGAAGGATGGAGAACAAGGGACACCAGAGACGCAGACGATGCAATATGGAGAAGAAGATATACCAGAGACACTGAAGAATAAAAAGCACAAAGCCACAAAACCACTTTTGAATACTGCACTGACAGAGGATGATTATGAACTCATTGCAACAAGAATGCATGACACATTGAAGGACTCATTCGAGGAGATGCAGACATCACAGGAAAAGATACAGAGCGTGGTAGAAAAGCGGCTTCTGGACTTAAAACTAATTACTAAGAAGACTGCCATGATACAGGTTCCGCCAGTAAAGGTGACCGCAGGAGAGAGTTCAACACAGTCGATTTCCTGCGAGGAAACTTTTGCAACAGATCGTATCAATACAGTTTTTATACCACCAGTGAGCATCTGATTCCCTGCGTCAATGAAGGATGTACCAATGTAGATTAGGAAACCTGTCGAGGTTAACCTCGTAGAGTTCCACATTGATCAGTTACAGATGATCCAGCAATAGCTAAGCGCAGAGCTCAGAAGTAGAGAGCTCGTGACTTATAAGCAGAACACACAACTGAAGCAACAGAATGCAGCACTCACCACCAGCTATCAAAAAAAGCCAGATGAGTTAAAAACATATGAAGCAAAAGAACAGGATCTCTCTCAGGTCTTGCAGAGCATCGCATTGGAGTTACCCCAATGTAATATCGAGTTCACCTTGCCCATCCCGCAGAAGGTAAGACGAGTTGCAGACAGAGCAATGGCTCTGGAGGAAACAGTAACTAGGATGGAAGAAACAGTGATCAAAATGGAGGAAGACCACAAAGCGCAGATTGCTGAGCTTGAGGCTAGACCACCAGGCACCCCTTAGGCAGACAAGGAAGCCAGAGTAGAGGCCTTTTGACTCACTTCCGCGGAGATAAAATCTCGCATAGATGATGCACTGTCGGTGCTAGCTGATGCGGCGAACAAATGGTTGGAGTTAGATGAGCCTCCCGAGAAAGTAGAAATCCAACAAAGTATTAAGCAGATAGAGAAAACCACAGTAGAAATTAAGGAAGAAATCAAGAGCTTGGCAGCTCTTCAGAAGATGAGAAAGACGATGGAGATGAACCGCTTGCAGCAGGAAGCGCAGCGGTTGAGAGCAAAGGAGATACACCTCAATGTCTTGCTTCAATCATATCAGGAACAAATCACAGAACTAGTCGATGCGGTTGAGTAGAAAGTTGGGGAGTTCACTGCCACCAAAAATGAAATTGATGCAACAGAAGACTCAGGTATTAGTCAAGCTATGCTTGAATTGACAAAAGAGCATGTCGCAGCTATGTAGAACAAAGTCGCAGGGCTTCGGGACAAGCTTTAGTACACTTCGCGGGAAGCCAAGGAAAATCTACAGCAGGAGAATCCTGTTGGTAGTGGCTCAGGGACGAGCCACAAGTAAGTGTTAGGGGACTGTTGGAGCAGGGTCCCGTAGCTACAGGAAAAGCTGCCATTTTGGTGGATAGATATTTTGGCGAAGACAAAGAGATAAGGTGAAGCTACGATGCTGTAGCATGTTTCTAGCTGCAGAGCAGAGCCATAAACCGTGACTATTGGAACAAAAAAGTCAAGGAAGATGACAGTACCTGAGCGGCCGAGAAGAGAGAGCTCAACCACTGCATTGAAGGAAACGATGAAGAAAGGAGGGCTCAGCTACCCTCATAAAGGAAAAGGAGCAACGAGGTCGAGGTTTTGAAGATGAAGGACAAAAGATAGGAAGCGGTGCATAGTACCCATGGTCAGTGTCGGGAAGCATGGAAGACTGCAGAGAGCAATGGTGTGACAGAAAGTGGCTACCCCAAGTACAGATACGTCGACTATCACTAGTTAGGGTTTGGGTTACTATTGGGACAGGCCCACAGTGTTGTAATGGTGAGACCTTCGGGGCACCTATAAAAGGATGTAATTTGTATTGTAAAAGGTTGGCATTTTGGGCATTTTAGGCCATCCAGCTAGTCAGATTATCAGTAGTCTGTTAGCTTACGGTTATTTTGTATTGTAACAATCCATAGGGATTGACAAAGAGAGAGAGAGTGAGAGTATATTGTAAGAAGGCAATATAGAGATAGAGAAGAGATCTAGGAGAGAAGGGCTCTAGGCTATGTGCGGAGTTACCCAGAAGATCTCTAGCTGCATATGTGGTGCAGCAGAACTGTGTACCTCTCTCAAGTTATAATATAGAAACACAGTTCTGTGGATGTAACTTCCACCCTGGAAGTGAACCACGTAAAATTAGAGTGTTATGTGTTTGATTCATGTGATTGTAGTTACTTGTTATATCTGTCATTCATTACATGAACTTTGCTTACAGTAACTGTATGTGTATGTTATTCAGTTCACGACATATTACAAGATAAATGCAAGTTGAAGTCTTTAGGTATTCTGTATAATGATTTGTCTAAGTTTCACCTGAGACAGTTAAGTGTCACAGTATAAAACAACTTTGCGCATTGTGTCCTGTGAGTTGAACACCAGTAAGATAAGTACGCTGAGTCACAGCGGTAGGATATCACAGGGAGGTGATATCGCACCAGCAGAGGAGCTACGGTGCACGATATCGTGGGTTGTGGAGTGAGCGTAGGATATAGTTAGGTGTTTCCCAGGGTGCGGCGATGCGATAGAGGTTGGAGTCATTGCGAGCAAGAGGAAACTGTGCATCGCATCGCAGAGAGGAAAGAGCGGTCTCGCGAGCTAAGAAGGGCTGCGAGACGCACATAGGATGCCATACAGAACCTTGTTGATACACTTGAGTCCTTTACCAACCCATTAGGATCAATTCAGGTGAGACTTCAGGCCGCTCCGCAGTCTGTCGTCGAAAGGGCCAGTGAGCTAGGGGTGTTGTTGGTTCATTATAGTAAACCCGGGTCTGCCCAGACGACCAACAATGGGACAAACCCATTTCTGATATATTTGTTTCTGATGGATCTATTTCTGATTTACCTTCTTATATATAAAAATTTGAATCCTCCATCCCTTTCTTAGAATAAACCCCAACCAATATACCAAAGCTTCCTCCATAAACTAGTCATTTTATACTATTTTTTTATGTGTCTTCTGAAAGTTCTTTCCAAATCCAATCAGATATTTACCATTCTAATTCTTAATTTGATATACATCCTATGACATTCATAGACTCATTTCCCCATCCATTTCATGACCAAAAGACTCGACAGCCCTCAAGTTCACTAGTTGGAGAATTTCAAAATTGCCTAGTTTCCAATGCTATGTCACTTGTGTATGTTGCTTTTATGTCTTGTATGTCTTTAATTGGTTGGAAATACATGTCATTTTCCTCTATGGGACTTCTGTTCCATATGTATGGACTTTCTTTTACCATCCACGGTTCAAATCTCAAGTCTCCGGAACCTTCAAGTTCGCTCAACCGACAATGTGATCTAGTTACTCACTCTTCTCTCACTATGGACCCATTCACTCATGGAGACACCATACCTTTGATATTTTCCATTGTATATGACATATATTCTGATATTTCAGAACCTCATGAGATTTCTTATAGATTTATGAAGTTGCTTCAGCAAATTGGGAAGAAGTTTCACGATTTTATTCATGATATGGTAGCTACACATGACGCAGATTTTGTTGAATCTTTTGATGTTATTTGGGAAAGAGTTTGCAGAGATATCTTTTCCATGTTTGATTATGCTTATATATCATAGTATTCTTGCATCAAAATACATTATTATTATTCTCCTCCATCATCAAATGATTACCATCAAAGGTCCTCTCTGCGTGATCTTTTTCTACAGCACTTTGATGCATTGATGCATGATCTTGGCATCCACAACATCTTCACCAAGTCCATCATCAAGAAGTTGTTCTTTCAGCTCATTCAAGTCAAGAAGAGGACCTGTTGAAGACATTTTTTATCATCTCTTTCATGTCCATTTTTAGGGGATATTTTGTCCCATGAGGTTTTCCTCCTTACCTTGGTTGCAAGGACTAATAAAATTTTGTTGTAAAAGGTGACTTGTGCCTTAGTTGCCAAGGCCTTAATACATAATTTTGTATAAGTTTTAATAATTTAGGCATAAGGGGGGGGTGTTATAGAAATTAATATACTCTATTACCATGGTCTACATCTAGGAGGAATTTTCATTTGCCTTATGCTTATGTTGTATGATCCTACGTAGGTTATACTGATCAATATTGGTCAAATAGGTGTTTCTGGATCATTAAATCATAGTTTAGGTGATCCAATTTGATCATCTTGATAGTTGAGGAACTTTAGTTTGATCATCCTATCATCCTAGGCACCTACATTGATTACAAACCACTTCTTCTTTGACTAAGGGTGCTAGTGTGTGAATGTGGTTGTTTTGTGGTCTTCTTGGTCATTTATTTGCTCCTAAAGACTCCCCCACTCACACATGTGTACACCCATGCATTGCATGCCAACATTCATTCCTCCTTACATGTTCACACATGTATTCATGACTGTTTGGTTAGGTTTGGGATCCCATTGGTTAACCTAGGGTAGTTTAGGGGTCAAATCCTATCCTGAGACTTGTATGCATTCACATGGCCTCCAAGGGCTCATGAATTTTCCCTAATGTACTATAAATATGTACTATACACATATAAAATATGGACGGTAATTGAAATATCAATTATTGGCACCATTCATATGTTCTCTTTCATTCCCTTTTGTTGTTTTATTGCATATTTTGTCAAATACTTTGAATGTGAATATTGCTCTAGCTCCTAGATCTCACTGTGAAGCAATTCTCACAAGAAACAGAGTTATTCTCATACACCGACCTCAACTTCTACAATTTCTACCGAGGTGAATGCTGTCCAATCCTCACAATCACCTGGAAATGAAAAAAAGGGTAAGGTAAATAAAAAAAACAGAAATCAATAGGAGAACCCAAAGATAACGACTCCAGAGAATGATTTCAAACCAAAGAGGAAAGCTAAGTATCCCTGCCTCTTGTGTGAATATGACCACTTCACTAAGGAATGTACTATATGTGAAGAGGTTAATATATTTTAAAAGAATAATCCCGCACTAGCAGTGCCGACTAACCCTTTCCTATTGCAACAACAATTTATATACCATGCATATTTACATGGTACCTCTTCTTCCATGCAATAAATCAAGATAATGCATGCTGAAACAGTTGGATTAACTACATGAACACATACATACGAAAAAATTCCATAGAAAAAAGATGAAGGTGGTCCTCTGATAAGAATCTTTTACTAATTCCTCTTCTTCTCCATCTCCTTCTACTTTCCCTCTCACCATTGAAAAACCAATCCTTGACATAATTTTACGTCCTCCCAAGAGTACGATCCAGAAATCAGTGTTTAATCCTAATGCTTGAGCTACCCAATTTTATAATATCTTTGAAGATTTGGCTCAGGAACCCTATGATATATCCACTTTGGATGTACTCCAAACTTGTCCTTATCAACATAAACACTTGTTTTCATCTCTTGGGGCTTTAGATTCAAAGAATTCAAACATTATTACCTATAATTTGGAGAATTTTAAACCAAGGTTATCTCATCAACTCGCATTCCATATTGGGACCAAGGTAATTGGTAGGAAGGTTCATCATACTGTACTAGACAAAGGAGCATACACCTCAGTGATATCTATGTCTTTTTGAACAGCCATTGTTTCTCCTGAAGTTAACTGTTCACCAACCGTGTTAAAATATTTTGACAGATGAGGTTTTCAACCATGCGGCTTGTTACTCGATTTGTCTATTGAACTAGGCGGGAAAATGTATCTATTTAGGTAGAGGGTTGAAGTGCCCTTAGATTATAACCTTTTATTGGGAAGGAACTATTTCTATGCCATGATGGTATTCACCTCATCGGTATTTAATTTTCTCCAATTTCCCAACCAAGGAAAGATTGTGATTATCGATCAGCTTGATTTTTTCCCCCCAGATGTCACTTCCACCGCAACAAACAATGTTCCTTTGTTGGGGAAGTGGCCCCCTCCATATCAGAATGTAGGAATCAGGATTCTAAAAGGCTCTACCCTTATGGGAGTAGTTTTTTATAATTCTTCCCCCCTACATCTCAAGTTTCCTCGGTGAACATGATATCCTCCACCGTCAATGAAATGTAAAAAGGAAAAGCAATTGCCGATACAACTTCTCTAAGTCCTCTCGAATCCTTGTATGATGCCATTCAATCCACTTACAATGCATATATAGATGAACACCATTTAGTAGCATCATATCCTTACCATCTACCTTATTAGTTATATTCTCCTCTCCCTACTCTCAATTATCTTTGGAAAAATTTCCCTTCAGATGAGTCCATCATGGGAATCATGAGTTACGATGAATCTCCATGGGAAGTTCATCATCATAGATCCTCTTTCCTTCCTAATTTCAATTTGGTAGAGCCCAATTTTATGTCATTAATTACTTTCAATATCATCAAAAATACTCAGTCACCTATGCTCTTACAAAGTTTTGATTCTAAAGGGAACCTATGTAATCTTACTCAGACTATCCCCATCAACATATTGGTAAAACCTGGAATTGTTGAACATGTTCACATATGCCAAAAGTATTCAACAACTAAAATTGAAATCTATCTGGCCCTTTTTAAACAATTTCGAGATTTTTTTTCCTGGCGCTATGAAGAAATTCCTGGGATTGAACCATCGATAGTTTTCCATGATATCGAAACTTATCCAGCCACAAAACTTGTTAGGAAAAAAAACTGTGAGGTCCTCCCTCAGAAAGCTACAGCTATCAAAGCTGAAGTTGAAAAGATTTTGAAGGCTGGTTTTATCTACCCCATGTCATTGACCGAATGGGTATCTAATATTGTCCCCGTTGCGAAGAAACATGTTACTATGTTAGGATATTTAGACACTTAGGGGTTAGTTAAGATCAACTTGTGTAATATATCCATTAGGTAAAGTGTGTTTCTTTATTATGCATTAGTATGCATTTGTAAATATTCTAATCCAATGGTCATGATATGTTCTAGACATAGAGTGATCTGACGGTTCAACTTCTCTTAGATTATACCTACCCTTGATTCGTGGCTTAACCCCCGATTGGTCCATGATCTCTATTTAAATATCATGGAGGGTCCTTGGCTAGTTGATTGATTATGAGAAGCTCATTTGTAACTTTCTTTCTTTTGCATAATAAATTGCTCCAAGTAGCTATTTGGCTGGGGCCGTGGACTATTTCCCTCTCGAGGGTTTTAACCACATCAAAATATCGGTGTGTTGATATGTGATCTATTTGTCTGAGTGGATTCTTTTGGTGTTCAGTATTTTGGGAGTACCCTATGTACCCGAACATGGTATCAAAGCGTTTATGAAGAGCCACTTTCGTTTGTGATCTAGATCTTGAACCAATGTTGCCGAAACTTTGAAAGGGTTTTTGGTTATGGATTTTCTATGCATTTTTTGCATATGGGAGCTATTCCATTGTGTCTGGAGTGTCATTTTCATTGGGGAATATTTTTAATTTCATTGAAAATCGTTTCCATTTGATCCAGAAACACCCGTTTCAGAAAATATGAAGGTATAATGTTATAGTGACAGATTTGTTTTATTTTTTTTAAATCTCTCATATGTTTATCAGTTTTATTATTTAGATACTTATTGTTTTTAGTCTTGGATTGTTTCCTTCCCTGTCTACATATGCTCTTTTCCATGCACCTTGCGCAATTGTGACAAATCAGAAATAGGAAGGGAAAGGGTTTTCTCGGCTGCATATGCTCTTTGCCGTGCACCTTGTACAATCATGACGAATCAGAAATAGAAAGAAAACATAGACTTTTAGGGTAAGTTAACGAGATCTAACCCCAGAAGCGTGGATTTTTTTGTTTTTTTTGTTTTTCGGTTTGTGGTGTGATTTGCACAAAAAATAAGCAAGAACGGAAACCAAGAGAGAAGAGTAAAAAAAATAAAATAATAAAACAAAAGCCCCCTTCCTCATTCTCTTCTTTTACATACCTTTTAAACTTAGCTCACTTGGTCCAAAGTTGTTTTATTACTTAATAGGTCTTGAGTTCAAGTCTTATTAAGTTACTTTTTAATAGTGCATGCAATTTCTATTTTTAAGTTACTTTATTGTAAAAGTGCATCTCACTTGAAAATAAAATAAAATAAAAAGTGAGTCACTTAAGTTTTTTATTGCCGCACTATTTAAAGTATCATTATTGTAAAAGTGAACATCACTTATTTTACAAAAGTGATTCACTTAAAAGCAACTTTCTTGTAAGTGATTGTCAAAGGTTCATTTTGGGAAGAAGGGGGTTCTTTTTTTAGTTGGTCAAGTTAATATCTGCCACGTCACTATTGGGGACATCTTCAACATTTTCTTTGATCAAGCATAACTTCATCATTCATAGTCAGTTTTTAGTGTCATTTTTTTTAAACATCCAAATTGTTTTTGAGCTCTTTGCATCCAGACAGTTAGTTTCTATTTTTTCAGCCATTATTTTACGATATGGCCACCCTTGTGATATTCTACTTACCAATTCTAACTATTTCTCATGGAAATATCGTATGGAATATGTTCTACGAAGTAGGGGAATTTTCAGAATTACCTCAGGGAAAGAAATAGAACCCACTTATGATGATAAGAAAATAAAATGGGCAAATAGATGTGATGAAGCTTGTGGATTGATTGGGATGTCAATCTCTACTGGTTTGCAATTCAACATATCTGGAATTGATGAACCTGATAAAGCTTGGGAAAAGTTGGAATCCATGTTTGGTAAACACTATAAAATTTGAGGTCATCAACTTGAGAATGAATTGATTTCTTTGAATCCAAGTGATTTTTCATGCATTCAAGATTATTTATCTAAGTATAAAACGCTTAGACTATTATGTGAAGAACACAAGATTAAGAAAGAAGACAAACAATGTATTTATCATATTATTTCCAAATTTGGACCTGCATATTCTATTTTTGTATCTACATTTTACTCCATGAAAGAATCCTTGACTATAGCTAGCTATCAAGAGCCTAGTCTTGAATCCTTTTGTGATTCCTTAATTAGAGAGCAAGATAATCTCATTCATCTTGGAATAATTAACAATGCAGATACATCTAGGAAATCCTTATTGTCCCAATAGAAAGAAAAGTCCAAACCTCCCAAGAAACAAAATTTTCCCAATAATAAGCCAAAAAAGGGTCCCAAACCCTCTTAGTCAGCTCCTTATTTAAAAAATGACAAAGTATTCAAGCCAAAAGGAAAGAAGACTGAGCGTCATTGCAATTTTTGTGGGAAAGATAATCATGATGAATCTAAGTGTTTCAAGAAGATGGCATCCTTGGAAGCAGCAATGAAGAAGCACCACATTAGCCTAGATTCATCTTCAGAATCTAATTTTCATGGACATTCACTTTGTGCTTCTGGTTACTCTTATACTGCATATTCTTCTTCTACTTCAAATGAATGGCTCATTGATTCTAGAGCATCTTATCATATGGCTAAGGATCAAGCCATATTTTCTACTATGCATGAATGTAACACCAAACAAATATTTTTTGGTGATGATAGTTCTCTAAGTGTTGTAGGATCTGGAACAGTTCCAGTAGAAAATGGTCATTTTAGTGATGTACTATGTGTTCCAAGAATTTTCTACAATTTTTTGTCAATCTATCAAATCACCCATTCTAGTGAAGGTAAAACTGTAATGTTTACACCTCACCAATTTGTAATCAAGGATTTTAAAGATCCTCAAAATATCCTAGCTACTAGAATTGTTGATGATATTACTAGGTTGTACAAATTTAACAACTTTGGGTCATCACCTTTTCCTTCAGTTTTTGTTGCTCATGGTGATAACTTGAGCAAAATTAGGCATGAGCGATTTGGTCACTTAAATCATTTCTCATTGCAACAACTATGTAAAGACAATATGGTGACTAGTATTTTGATGGTATCTTGGAAGGATGGTGTTTGTTCCAATTGTGTACTCGAAAAACATCATCGGGATAGTTTTGACAAACGTGCCTCTTGGCACGCCTTAGTTCCCTTAGAGCTTGTGCATAGTGACTTGTGTGGTCCTCTTCCATCTACTTCCTTTTCTAGTTTCAAATATTTCTTAACTTTCATTGATGACTACTCCAGACGCACTTGGTTTTACTTCCTAAAACTTAAGAGCGAAGTATTTAACATGTTCTTGGACTACAAGGCCCTTGTTGAAAAACAATATGGTCATCAAATTATTAAGTTAAGATTTGACAATGGAGGAGAATATGTTAACAAAACTTTCACTACTTTCAGCACTGAACAAGGAATCCAACAGCAACACATTATTCCATATACACCACAACAAAATGGTGTAGCTGAATGGAAGAACCGCACTTTAAAAGAAATGGCTAATTGTATGATCCAATCTAAGGGACTAAGTCTTCAATATTAGGCTGAGTCCATAAATTGTGCAAATTACATATTTAATATCACACCCACTAAATTTTTACAAGGTATAACATCGGAAGAAGCATGGAGTATAATTAAACCAGGTGTAAGTCACTTCCATGTGTTTGGTAGTGAAGCATGGACTCACATTCCGGATAAAAAACGGAAATCATTGTAGCCTAAAAGTGAAAAGTGCATATTTGTTGGATATTCTGAAGATGTAAAAGGTTATAGACTTCTTCAGCCACATTCTCATGATATAATCATTAGAAGAGATGTTAAATTTGATGAAAATATCTTGGCTTGCAAGCCTAACTTGGTGGGTGTGTCATGTTTGGCCTGCGAGCCTGATTCAACGATTGTGCCTTCTTTTACTTCCAAATTCCTTGACAGGTTTTCCAACTCCAGTTTCTGATGATGATAGTGAGGATGAAAATCCACCTCCACCTACTCATGTTCCTCCAGTTGCACCAGCACAAGTGCTTCCTCGATGGGCCCGTTAAACATGTGAAGCTGCTGGTGATCTTGCTGGTAATCCTAGAGATCAATGTCATACATGTTCTCAGTTTCAGCGAACCTCTTCTCTTTTAACTCAAGTTTCCAAAAATCATGATCCAAAAAATTTTGTAGAAGCTTCAGGAAATCCAGATTGGGATGCAGCTATGGATGAAGAATATCATTCCTTAATGGCGAATGATACTTGGGATCTCATTCCTCTTCCAAAAGGAAGAAAACTTGTCAAATGTAAATGGGTCTACAGAACTAAGTATGCATTGGATGGAAGTGTTGAAAGACTTAAGGCAAGGTTAGTTTCCAAAGGTTTTTCCCAAGTTGAAGGGATTGACTACAATGAAACCTTTGCTCCTGTCGCAAAAATGAACTCCATCCGCCTTGTTCTTTCCCTTACATCCTCACATAAATGGGAAGTCCATCAAATGGATGTCAAGTACACCTTTTTATATGGTGATTTACAGGAGGAAATTTACATGGAAAAACCTCTTGGATATGTTCAGAATAACTCTAGCCTTGTCTATTTCCTTAAGAAATCCCTATATGGCCTTAAGAAAGCTCCTAGAGCTTGGTATGCCAAAATGGATAGCTTTCTCCTTGACACTGGTTTTTCTAGATGCCATTCTGACCCCAATGTCTGTACCAAGAAATTAGGAAACCATCTCATCATACTTGTTATTTATGTTGATGATCTTATCCTTACTGGTAGTGACCCTAAACTTTTAACCCATGTGAAATCTAGTCTAAGCAAAAATTTGAAATGTCAGACTTAGGACATTTGCATTATTTTCTTGGTCTCTGAGTCTTGCAAACCAAAGAAGGAATCTTTCTTTCCCAGTATAAGTATTCTTGTGACCTTCTTCATTGCTTTCACATGGAAGATTGTAAATCAGCCCCTTCTCCCTTCTAGTCTAGAGTTAAACTTTCTGCCACTTGTACTTCCCCTGAAGTAGATGCCACCTTGTATTGTTAGCTTTTTTGTAGTCTCTTATACTTGAATCATTCCCATACCGTCCTTTCCTTTGTCGTTGATCATTTTTCCTGTTATATGAAAACACCTCATGAAAGTCACTGGAAAGCAGCAAAAATAATACTTCGATATATTCGAGGTACAATTCAGTTTGGGATTCATTACAGTACAGGGGGGAAACCTTTGTTGGTTGGTTTCACTGATTCATATTGGGTCGGTGATCCTGATGATCGAAAGTCTACTACAGGTTATGTTTTTAGTCTAGGATCTATACTTGTCACTTGACCTTGTAAGAAAAAACAAGCTCTTTCTCTTTCTTCAGCAGAAGCAAAATATCGAGCTGTAGTTAATGCCAATCAATAATATTTATGGCTTTGACAGATCCTTTCATAGTTTGGATTCGAGCAGCAACAGCCTACTCCACTTTGGTGCAACAATAAAAGTGCCATCAAGCTTGTGAAAGATCTATTTCTACATCAACACAGCAAACACATTGAGCTACAAATGCACATCATCATAAATCCTGTTCATGATCATGTTCTTGAAATGCTCTATTGCCCTACAGATGATCAAGTTGCAGACATCTTCACAAAGTCTCTTACAGAAGCGAAGTTTTCTAAGCTTCGATCTATGTTAGGAGTTCAGGAATGTGTCATTAAGGGGGGACAGGATCTAATGCCTCCTTCCTTCTCCTAATAGTGTCACTTTTGTAAATCCTTCAATCCTATCCCAAGTTATTCTTAAGGGGGGATGTTAGGATATTTAGACACTTAGGAGTTATTTAAGATCAACTTGTGTAATATATCCGTTAGGTAAAGTGTGTTTCTTTAGTATACATTAGTATGCATTTGTAAATATTATAATCGGACGGTCACAATATGTTCTAGACATAGAGTGATCTGATGGTTCAAATTCTCTTAGATCATACCTACCCTTGATCTATGGCTTAACACCCGATTGGTCCATGATCTCTATTTAAAGAGAATGGAGGGTCCTTGGCTAGTTGATCGATTATGAGAAGCTCATTTGTAACTTTCTTTCTTTTGCATAATAAATTGCTCCAAGTAGCTATTTGGATGGGGCCTTAGACTATTTCCCTCTTGATGGTTTTAACCACGTCAAAATATCAGTGTGTTGATCTGCGATCTATTTTTTGTGAGTGGTTGCTCTTGGTGTTCGGTCTTTTGGGAGTACCCTGTGTACCCAAACAATTAGGGATTTCATTTATTTTAGGGATCTAAATAAGGATTGTCCCAAAGACAATTACCCTACCTGATACATTGATCATATTATCGACAACTATGCCAAAAGCATTATTTTCTCCTTTATGGATGGATTTTCCAGCTACAATCAGATTGAGATATTGCATGCCAATCAACATAAGACGGTGTTTATTTTCCCATGGGGAACCTTTTCCTACCGTAAACTTCCTTTTGGCTTAAAGAATGGTAGAGCCACATTTCAATGACCCATGACCTATGCTTTCCATGATATCAAGCATATAGTGGAACCTTATTTAGATGACCTACTTTCCCATTCACAATGGTGAGAGGATAATTCTAGACATCTTAGGGACATTTTCCTAGATGCAACCACTATAATATTTGTCTCACTCCACACAAATGTGTTTTTTTGTAGATATTGGACGTCTACTTGGATTTTTTGTTTCCAAGGATGTTATTCCTATTTACCCTTTGAAAATTGCCACTATTGTGGCCTTACCCCCAACCACCAATATCACAAAACTTCAAAGTTTGTAAGGGAAGGAAAAACAATTGTTCCATTTCATGTGTAATTTTGAAGAATAATTGCATGGATACAAACATATGTTGAAAAAGAACACTCTGCTCATCTAGGATTCTCTAACTCAACAAAATTTTGATAATTTGAAAGATGCAATTACACATTCACTTGTATTGCATCCTCCCAATTATTCGAAAGACTACCTATTATATCTCGCGATATCCACTACTACCATTGGTATGTTCTTAGTGCAGGAAGATACAAACAACCAGGAACATGTGATATATTATCTCAGTAAGAGCCTATTAAATTCCAAAACACAATGCTCACATGTTGAGAAGTTGGATTTGTCTATGGTCATATCTGTTCAACATTTTTGTCACTACATTTTGCTTCGCATGACTGTTGTTCTTGCGGACCTAAACCCCATGTATTACATTCTGATTCGTTAGGTACTAGGGGAGAAATACTCTCGTCGGATTTCTATCCTGCAGGGGTTTGACATTAAGTTCGTGAAATCTACTTCAAAAAAGTCATTGCTCTTTGCATAGCTAATGTGTGACCTTCCCTATGCTACTATGGAAACTGAGCCCATTGACTCACTTCCAAATGAGGTTTTGTTCCTTATTAGCATGACTGACCCTTAGTACGTACTTCTCTTTATATATCTCAAAACTTAATGCTTTTATCTTGATCTGTCTTGCAAAGATCATCATCGTATCCGACATCACATGAAATACTATCTCATTATTAATGACACCCTGTATTGATGTGATATTGAATTTATCTTACAACAATGATTGACCCATGAAGATGATGAAAAATATTTGAATGATTGCTAGTTTGGATCATGTTGTAGTCATCTTTATGGGATGGCTACATCCTAGAAAATCCTTCACACTAGATATTTATGGACTTCAATATTAAAATATTGTCATGAGGTGGTTAAGAAATTCCCACCCTGTCAAATGTTTTATCCTAAGAAGAGCACCCGCCCATCTCCTTTACACCCCGTCATTGTCGATGGCTCTTTTACCAAATGGGGGATAGATTTTATGCATTTTAAGCCTACCTGAGCCGGGGGGGCATGGTTATGTCATTATAGCAATGGATTACTTCACAAAATGGGCTGAGGCAATGCCTACATATGCAAAGGATGGTAATATTGTCACCCTCTTCCTGTTCAATCATGTTATATATATGCTTGGGGTTCCTCATGCCATATTTATCAATCATGGATCTCATTTCCATAATCAGATGATTATTGAGCTAAGTGCTAAGTTGGGTTTCCACCATAAATATTAAAATCCCTTGTTCACACACTTCAGTCAATAGGGGTTCACATACCATCGACACTCTTCGACACAATCTCCCTAAAAATCGACCCGAACAGGTTTTACCCTATCCAGCAACACTTGCAAAGTAGATGCAGTCTCACTCAAGATGTTTGAGGGAGGACTGCAGGAACCATTTTTCCATAGAAGGGAAGAGGACTTGTGTACCTACTCACTCTCTGTCACAGTACAACTCAGAGATCTAGATGGGGGTTTTACTTCATCATTTACCCAAACTAATTACCATCATTCACACCAAAGCTAATATCACAACATTTCATCATTCATAAAAGAGGTCGACATGTAAGAATTCATTTATCATCTGAAGACTTCGCATCATTCAGATATGTAAAACATTTAGTCGAACATTCTCACCATACTAACCATATGAATCACTTTACTCAAACCGCATCAATTAACCACAAATACATAAGTTTCAATATTTAAAAGCATCATAGATCACATCATGAACAAAGACAACACACAATTTCTAGCTACATTCTTATCATATTAACTTTTGCAGGTCACAATACATCTCCAAACCACATCACTTGGTCAACTACCTTAGAAAAAAACCTTGATTACAAATAGTTCGCAAAACAAAGACATATGACATCAAAGGTTCAATATTCGATCAAATACAAGACTTCTGGTCCGATCTAAGGTACCTTATCATTGTGTTTCTAACTCTATTTATCGGCTTGTGATTTTTACAAAATGGTCCATATGAAACGACTCTCTAATTAACTTGGACAAAAATTACAATTTGTTCAAGCAAGTCGACCATTTGACGACAACTTCCCCTTGTGCAACACCCTTTGATACTTGTCGCTTCCTCTATGTCGCACTATCCGCACTCGATCCCCTTCCAACTGGCCCCCAACACAAAATTGTGGCTTGTCCTTAAGCCATGTCAATTGGACATCGTGTGTTTGTTTCTGTTGGCCTTGAAGTTGTCCTATTCCTTCTTGACTTGCTCGACCACTTCCTTGGTATGTGTGATGATTGTTGTGCAATCCTCCATATCCTGATCAGTTGGATGCTTGACAATCTTTTTCATCATTTGCGTGCGGGATTATTGAGTTCTCGCAAGCACATCCATAGCCTTGAGTTCCAACTATTCGCCAAGGTCCTGGAACTCATCTAACTGCATAGTGTGGCGGTGATATATTTCTTGCACTTTGTTGGCCTACTATTGGGATGCCTTTAATTCTGCTTCCTTGCTGACCTGCACCGCCTTGCTGGGTGGTTTCTTCTACCATTTTCTCACAGTATTCAATATGAGTTGTTGCATATTCTATCTTTCCTTTGCACTTTGTGACCTGCTTTGGTGGTGTACTAAATATTGAACATGCCTATAGCTCCTCGTTCTCCTTCTTTAAATCTACAATAATTTGGCCTAGTCGTAGTATTTTTTCCTCAACAAACATCTCTGCCGTGATGTCTACAATTTCCTGGCATGCAACGATGATGGAAATTTCTAGTTGGTCATGGTCATCTAAGGCCTTCATCCTTGCCATTATATCTGCTTCCTATGCTTTGTTCATGCACTCAATTTCCTCTTTTTCTTGGGCGACTTTCCCCTTCGACTTAACTAGATGATCACACAAATTATCTCCTCATTCCATGATCTCTTGGTTGGATGCCTTCTGCAATTGTGTAAGCTTTTGTGTTGGTAGCTCATTGATGTTTAGAATGATGATGTCAAAATTTTGTATGGATGCATCGACATATTCTCTTCTTGACTCCAGCTATCGTGGTGGAATTTGAACGATCTGCACCCGTTTTCCCATACTTATCTCTGCTGCCCTTTGCAACACGTCAACCTATGGCACCTTCTCCAATATTGCATTTGTCAAGGATTGCATCAATCCCTTAACGTGGTGGAAATATTCGGTTGAGTGATGCTTTAGCTGCACTTGTCTCTCAACAGTTGTGGTAATGATCATGACTAGTATATGACTGACTTGGTCATCTTCCATTTTAGGTGCATTGCTTCCCTCACATTGATCAAACCTTCATTTGGTTCTCACTTCTTTGAATCATTATTTGATCTTGGAATAGGTCAGGGTCTTGGATGAATCTTCCTCTGATTCCTTGTCAGGCTCCTTTTCCTACTCCTGATCGACTGGCATGTCAGGTGGTGGACCTACTTCTATATCTAACAACTCCTCTACACTAACTAGTACTTTCCATTTGGCGGGTCATTCATCAATAATGGCCTCATCCACAACAAAATTTGAGCCAAAATCTGACGAATGCATTGTCTGAACTTCAACAGACACATGTCTGTTATTTAACGACCATGTATTTTTCTATCATCAGTGAGAAGTCATCAGATATTCGACTTCAGTTTGAAACACGTCGACAATTTGATAGAGTATCAAGCTAACATGGAGAAGTCTGTCATTAATGACTTATCGAATTTCTGACCTCAATTTGTCAGATCTATCATCGAAATATCGACGTCCTATGGTCAGATTTCCGGCTTCCTACTATTGGAATATTGACTTCTCGTTGTCGGATAGGATGTTGAAAGTTCGACGGCTAGTTGTTGGATTTCTGACTGTTGAGTGTTGGATCCATCGTCATATACATTGTCGAAAATTTGACTACTAGTTGTCGTAGTTCTGACTGATCAATGACAGATTCATCGTTGGATATATGGTTGGATCCATCGTTGGAGCCATGTCTAGCTTGTCGGAGCTTAGCCACGTTTAGTCAAAAATATGACAACACACACAATGAATTTGTTGTCGAAGCCATGGTAAGCTTGTCGAAGCTTAGCCACTAATTGTTGAAAATCCAACGAAGATTTTTTTTTTGATAAAAAAAATAATTTCATGAATATGTATATTATAGTGATTTTCAGTGTGCACCCATATCTGAAATTTAACCCATACACCACACATGTTTTCATGTGCACAGAAGAAACTATGCTTGCATGGATACACAGAAGCATGCACACACAGGTATGCATGGCCATTTCAAGTAAGCATGTGAAAGGGGTACTCTAAGTGTTGATAGATATAATTTTTTTAGCTTTTCCACATAAAGAAGGAAAGGGGAAGGGCAAGCATACTCACCCTGTAGTATATCAACAATTACGTTAGGAAGAGGCACCACTTCCTTGTGGAACAAAAATCCAAGATAAGGATAATGCCATTACAGTAAGATAGATTTTGACATAACAAAGACAACAACCATTGCTCACAAGGCATGACACCAAAACCGTCAATATGAATTAGTAATAGTCCAAGGTGAAATGCTATGAATTTGTATGTACTTGTAACTTCATTTTTATGTATATGTCAAGTGTACATTCTTGTTGAGACTGTGTACTTGAAGAGGTGGTTTTCAAACTATATTCTCATGGTGAATGAGTAGTTTCTAAGGCTGTTTGGTGTGTTTGTTTATCATAAATAGTTAGCTAATTTTGTTGAGTGATTTGACAAGTTTTTAGAAGCTAAGAGGGAAGATTTGTGGTTGTAAAATTTTTGTTGTTAATAAGTAAATTTTAGATTTGTAATATGTTGGGACTTGAGCCCTAAGGAGAGTGTCTTTAGTTCTAATATTCATGTAGAATCATGTGAGAGTTGATTGGATGAATTGTAACTTTAATAAAACCTTGCGTGGAGTATTTATACTTGTTTTTCTGCAAGTAAGGAAGGTGCTAGGGTTTGTAAAAGACAAAACCTAGAAGATACTTGAAGGGTTGGGGTTTTTGAAAGACAAAACCTAGAGGATAATTGAAGTGCTAGGGTTTGATCCCATCTAATAAGGACCTAGGGTTTTTATAGTGGTTCCAACCTCATCAAACATCACATGGATAGTAGGAATTCGGTAGACAACACTTTTTATAACATTAAAGTTTAGTATATCCAATAAAGAGACAAGATTTCATTGAATAATCAGTCCATATATTGCACAATTTAGACCTGATATTATCAAGTCTTAAGAGGACAAACATATTACTCTTCACAACCCTCCTATGATGGCTAATAAGCACTATATTAGCAGATGTATTTTTTAGGTAGGAAAAGAAAAAAATAGTACATGACAATATCCTTAGAATGCAAAATGATAGCCTAGAATATCCCAAAATCTAGTTCCAAATATGCAAATATATCTTCAGCATTCAACCCAATGGGCTAGGACATTTCTCCATAATGGAAGAAACACATTACAAATTAGGATTTTCTATTCTTTTGTAGGTTTCCATCCAACTACCACAAAAAAAAATTAATAAAATGAGGCCAAAACCTTAGGATGTTAGCCTTGAAGAGTTCAAATTATGTGCTTGACATATTCATCAACATGCCACTTGTCATCTCCTAACATGAGCACTCTTTCTTAGATGACTTGCAAGGCTTCTTGGAGTGGTGTGACCTAGAGATGCGTGCACAAAGAGACTCAAATGTGAAGTGCTCCTTTTCTTAAATGATGCCACATGTGAGAAAAGGGCCATTTCATGCAGAGTTGATTGGATGAATTGTAACTTTAAGAAAAACTTTCCTGGAGTCTTTATACTTGTCTTTATGCAAGGAAGGAAGGTGCTAGGTTTTGTGAAAGACAAAACTTAGAATATACTTGAAGGGTTGGGGTTTGTGAAGGATAAAACCTAGAGTATACTTGAAGTGCCAGGGTTTGAGTCCATGTGAGAAGAACCTAGGGTTTGTGGAAAATATACCCTAGAGGAGTCTTGGAGCACTTTGCTTGAAGAGTTTGTGTGATGCAAACTTGGTGAATGATCGAGAATGGACTTGTTGGTGCTGGTGCTAACTAGTTTTAAGGATTTTGGTGTGGATATATAGCTTAGTGGGATACATTTCTAGGCCTTTGTATTGCGCATTAGTGTTTTCTATTGATGGTAGACACCTTAGCTAGGGTTTGGATGCATTGGAGACTCTTATTTTGTGGATAATATTGAAGGACCATTTTGTACCAACTTGTGATAAGTTGTTGGTATGTACTTGTAACTTCATTTTTATGTATATCTCAAGTGTGCATTCTTGTCCAGACTGTGTACTTAAAGAGGTGGTTTTCAAAGTATATTCTAATGGTGAATGAGTAGTTTCTAGGGATGTTTGGTATGCTGGTTTATCATAAATAGATAGCTAATTTTGTTGAGTTATTTGACAAGTTTATAGAAGCTAAGAGGGTAGATTTGTGGCTGTAACAATTTTGTTGTTAATAAGTAAATTTCAGATCTGTAATATGTTGGGACTTGATCCCTAAGGAGAGTGTCTTTAGTTCTAGTATTCATGTAGAATCATGTGAGAGTTGATTGGATGAATTGTAACTTCAATACAATCTTGCATGGAGTCTTTATACTTTTCTTTATGCAAGGAAGGAAGGTGCTAGGGTTTGTGAAAGACAAAAACTAGAAGATACTTGAAGGGTTGGGGTTTTTGAAAGACAAAGCCTAGATGATAATTGAAGTGTTAGGGTTTGAGTCCATCTGAGAAGGACCTGGGTCTTTGATAGTGGTTCCAACCTCATAAAAAATCACATGGATAGTAGGAATTCAGTAGACAACACTTTTTATAACATTAAATTTTAGTATATCCAATACAGAGACAAGATTCCATTGAATAATCAATCCATACATTGCATAATTCAGACCTGATATTATCAAGTCTTAAGAGGAAAAATAGATTACTCTTCACAACCCTCCTATGATGGCTAATAAACACTATATTAGCAGAAGTTTTTTTCAGGTAGGAAAAGAAAAAAATAGTACATGACAACAACCTTATAATGAAAAATGATAGCCTTGAATATCCCAAAATCTAGTTCCAAATCTGCAAATATATATTCAGCATTCAATCCAATGTGCTAGGACATTTCTCCACAATGGAAGAAACACATTGAAAATTAGTATCTTCTATTCTTTTCTAGGTTTCCATCTAACTACCACCAAAACAAAAATTAATAAAATGAGGCCAAAACCTTAGGATGTTAGCCTTGAAGAGTTCAAATGTGCTTGACATATTCACCAACATGCCACTTGTCATCTCCTAACATGAGCACTCTTTCTTAGATGACTTGCAAGGCTTCTTGGAGTGGTGTGACCTACAGATGTGTGCACAAAGAGCCTCAAATGCGAAGTGCTCCTCTTCGTAAATGATGCCACATGTGTGAAAAGGGCCATTTCATGCAGAGTTGATTGGATGAATTGTAACTTGAAGAAAACCTTTCCTTGAGTCTTTATACCTGTCTTTATGCAAGGAAGGAAGGTGCTAAGGTTTGTGAAAGACATAACCTAGAAGATACTTGAAGGGTTCAGGTTTTTGAAAGAAAAAACATAGAGGATAATTGAAGAGCTATGGTTTGAGTCCATCTGAGAAGGACCTAGGGTTTTGATAGTGGTTCCAATTGTATCAAACATCACATGGAGACAACATTCCAACAACTCATACTTGACAACTCTAGAAGAAGGTAGGGTTGAAACAAAGCCCTGCAAATATCCTACTAGAGGGTAAGAAGTATACCTTTCTCTTTTTTACTAAAAAATGACACTAGAAAGACAGAAAATGATGAGCTTTCTATCAATTTTCCATCACACTACGACCTTTATGGATTCTAGTTTGATTTCCTAAACCATAGTGGAACAAATTATGCACTAAAAGAATTCTCAATTCTTACAAAAACAAAAAATCACTGTAAACTACTTTGAGGGAAGTTAATGCTAGAATATATAAATACATATTGTAAAAACATATGTAATAGAACACAGTACCAGTGGAGTGCGCCCTCTTTGCCCCCCCTCTCGAATCTCGCTCCCAAAACATTCCCAATTTTGGGAGTGCACTTCCAAGGTACTCCCTACCTCTCCTACACTATAAGTTACTATACTATGTTGATCATCTGATCACTAAGTTATGGTACATCCCTTCTTTGTCGAGCTCCTATTAAATATGTTATGGTTAATCATTTGATGACAATGTTATAAGTTATAACTACTAGGTTTCATGAACTATATTAAAATAAACGAGGATGCATATCCCTTACTTAAATAATGAATGAAAAATTAAATTATACACCTAATGCATTCCTTTACATGAAACCTATCTAACACATGCACTTGCAAATTGTCTAATACATACACATTCAAAATGACAAATGCATGCACATGCAAACTACTGAGGATAACTTTATCTCTTCATATCTATGGATGGCATATCACATATGGATGCATGCATGCATTTTTCCTCACAACTATAATCATACAAATAGTGATTCACCCTCATATACAAGCCATCCTACTAAATGGAAGTCATTGTTGTAATCTATCATTGTTCAGTGGATGTCGAACCCTTACTCAAGCCCATGCACATGGCATATATAGTTTCTTTTTTTAAAATAACATCCTATGGGTATCAATTACAACACTCAACTGCACTTCAGACTAGATCTGGTCTTACATATGAATATCAATATTGAAATAACTATTTTGATTCCAAACAGAGAAGGGAATGGATCCAGGTATATTTCCCCAAATCCCATGATGACAAACCCAAGCTGAAAATTATCAAGGTTATATTCCTTCCATTACCACATATTATTGTTGAGGCTCAAAAAATAGTCTCCAGAAATATGTAATAGAATGAGTCATACCACATGCTAAGTATGAATTTGCATTCAATCCTATCATAATCCTTTTCAAAAGAAGTTTTCAGAAAAAGAGCATTTGATGACTATCACTTGAGACAATTGAGCCATGTTGCTCTTTTCTAATTATCAAGGCAACTAACCACTTAATCCTTTCGGCGAATTCGCTAGAATTTTGTTGGAGACATTGAGAAAATTCAATGGGGCCTAAGTGGAAAATATCAAAAAAGTAATAAATTGTGTACCAAGGTTCCATTCTTGTTAAGGTATACCCCACTCAACTAGCATGTAGTACAAAAGTCATCCATAAGTGTGAGCCACATCCAATGAGCTAGAGCACCCCAATAGAAAATCCTCCAGAGTCCAAATACCAAACTATTTTTGAAAATAGGTGTGCACAATGACACTCAACATACTTAAAATTACATCTACTCGATTAAGGCTAGGTATATTGGAATACTTCCAAAGGGGTTTACACTCTAGTAATTGCTGTTAAAATTTCATGATTTAATATGCCAAGAAATAACATTGATTCTGTTATACTATTTTAGCATAGCCAAGTGAGGTCATATCAATAAATCATTTAACTCTTCATAATCACATTTTTCAAGCCTTTGTGGAAATTAAGTCCAGCAATAGATTAATTTTACTCACTACAATTATCAATTGATCATGCAAAATTGTTCACAAAAGAGACTGAATATGGAGCTGTAACACTAAATTGTATTAACTAAGTGTACAATAGGAAACCTTGTAATAACATAGGTTTATGAATAAATAGAATACATCAAGAAATTTAATGCATGGGGAGGCATCCAAATCTATCATAAAGAAGGCTTACCAAAAATAAGCAAATCCCCCATAGGTGTAAAAAGATGATCCCAAATCTGTCATGGAGCTCACGAATTGGAAAAAAGGCTTAGGCAAGCTAAAGAGTGGTGGAATGGCAGGTCATACATACTTTTGAATGGATAAAAGAGAGGAGTATGTGTAGGACAAAAAACAAGTCAACCTCACCTAGTCTAGCTTTTCCTTTTGCCTTAAAACACTGAAAAAGCAGAAAAAGCAGAAGGGAACCTAGGAGGATAGGAATAAAGAAGAATTGATTCCTTTATCTCTCCCATGCACTCCATGATTCAAATATGGAAAGTTTGACCATTATAGATAGGCAAATAGCAACTTGCACAAGGTAGGACACATGAACTAGGCAAATAAGACAAAAATAATGGAATTAATGTCTAAGTGGGTAAACTATGGGTTGATTATTCTAACACCACCCCTTAATCCTGACTTATGAGTAATATATCAGAAAATTATAGGGCCTAGCAACAAGGCTTAGTCACCCTTTACATACTGCATGTCCAAATAAACAAGGAAAGAGGCAAAACCAACTTGGGAAAATCCTCCCTTAAACATGGACTGTAAACAAAATTGTAGAATCTTGTCTTCACTCATGCTTTCACAGCATGATCAGAAATCCCCAGCAGTGATTTGAGATTGCTGAAGGTATTCTCACAAAATTCTTTGGTGAATATATCAGCTACTTTTCCTGAAGATGAATAGAAGAGTAGGTGAATGGTGCCATCATGCACAAGTTCTCTGATGTAGTGCATATGGATCTCAATGTGTCTAGTTCTCTGCTTCTGAACTGGATCCTTGAATATTCGAATGGTACTCTAGTTATCACAGTATATGGTAGTTGAGTACTCAGGTTCGAAGCCACACTCTCCAAGTAAACCCTGCAACCATAAACATTGAGTTGCTGCATAAAAAATCCTCTGTACTCTGCTTCTGTAGATGAGAGTGCAATGGCACTCTGTTTCTTGCTTGACCAGCTGATTGGCCCTTCTGCAAGCATGAACACATATCCTGAAGTGGAATTTCTATCTGTGCTATCACCTTCCCAATCACTGTCAGTAAATCCAATCAACTCAAGATCAGATTTTGCTTTATAGAAGATCCCATGTGTCCTTGTTCCCTGAACAAAGTTAAGGATCCTTTTGGCTGCTTTCCAATGGATCTCTTGAGGCTGATCCATGAATATAGAAGCCACACTTACTACATAACAAATATCAGGTCTAGTATGTGTCAGATACAATAAACAACCAATCAATTGCCTATACAGTGTATTGTTTACCATCGGTGAAGAATCGGCTTCTTCCAGCTTCACTCCTGAAAGGAAAGGAGTTTTGCTTGCTTTGCAATCCTTCATTTTGAATTTTTTAAGCAAGTCCAAGGAATATTTGGACTAGTTCACCTTGATTCCAGCTTTGGTTTGAGATATCTCAAGCCCCAAAAATTGACTTAAGAGCCCCAAATCTGTCATGGAGAAGGCTTGGTTCATAGCTCCTTTTAAGGAAGCAATCTCAGCCTGTGAGCTTCCTGTAATGAGGAGGTCATCAAAATATAACACAATTATCATTAATGAACCATTAACTAACTTCAAATAGACATTTGGATCTGATTTGCACCGAACAAAATTCAGTGATAGCAAGAAGCTATCAATCTTGGCATACCAAGCCCTGGGGGCTTGCTTTAGCCCATACAATGACTTTCTCAACCTGCACACAAGAGAAGGGTTAGTAGAAAAACCTTGAGGCTGCTGCATATATATCTCCTCAGTGATATCTCCATTCAGGAAGTCACACTTTACATCCATGTGATGTACCTCCCATTGCCTTGAGGCTGCAATGGCTAGAGCTAGCCTGATAGAATCCATTTTTGACACTGGGGCAAAGGTCTCATTGTAATCTATGCCATGAACCTGTGAGTAGCCCTTGGCTACCAATCTAGCCTTGTACTTCAGTGGTGAACCATCAGCAGCAAATTTGGTCTTATAGACCCACTTACACTGTACTAGTTTTCTCCCTGGGGGAAGATCCACTAGCTCCCATGTGTTGCTCTTCTGGAGTGAGCTGAACTCCTCCTTCATGGCTATTTGCCATATTGGATCTCCTGCTGCTTCTTCATATTTTTGAGGATCAGAATCCACCATCAAATAGCATTTTTCAGCAAACATATGATCCTTCATGCACAGACCACTCTCAAATTGAGATCTAGTCCTCCTTGGGTCATTGGGATCCCTAGCTAGCTCACCTGCTGCATGTAGTGTCTTGGCTGCCAATTTTGGCCTTATGGGGCTGTTAGGGTCTACAATAAACTCATATCCATCATAAAAATCAGAATCAGTATGTTCAACAAACTCTTTACTTACTTCTTGAGGTTCGGGTGGTGAAGAGCCTTCACCAACTTCCACTTCTGCAAGGGGTTCTTCTTCAAAATGAACACACCTTTCAATGAAGGCTTTGTTTGTGCTCAAATTTAGCAACTTGTACCCTTTTGAATCTTCAGAGTATCCAAAAAAAGGACACTCTTGGATTTGGGGCTGCAAAGCCTTCCTCTTCTCTGTAGGGATTCTAGCCCAAGCCTTTGAGCCAAAAATCCTGAAATGGGTCACATCTGGCTTGTGCCCACTCCATGCTTCGAAGGGATTCGTGCCATCAAGATGTTTGTGAGGCACCCTATTCTAAATATAGGCTGCACAATTGATAGCTTTGGCCCAGTACTTTGGTGGCAAATTTTTGGCCTCCATCATGCATGTTGCCATCTCCTTCAGTGATCTGTTCTTCCTCTCAGCAACACCATTTTGTTGTGGTGTGTAAGGGATAGAATGCTGCATATGAATACCTGCATCTGCACAATAGTTAATAAAATCAGACTTGACATACTCACCACCATTGTCAGATCTGAGGGCCTTGAGTTTCCTTCTAGACTGGTTTTCAACCAAAGCCTTAAAGACTTTGAATAGGCCAAAAACTTCAGACTTGTGTTTCAGGAAGTGAACCCAGCAATACCTGGAAAAGTCATCAATGAAGGTCAATGCATATTTGTCCTGAATCATAGACATATGAGGGAATGGACCAGAAACATCACTGTGGATCGGCTTGAGGGGTGCAGAGGTTCTCTCATGACTAGCTCTCTCAAACTTATGCTCTGGGTGTTTTCCTAGGATACAACCTTGGCAGACTCCTTTGGAAAATTTTATCTTGGGCAACCCTATGACCATCTCTTTTTCATTAAGATCAGAAATATATTTGTAGTTAAGGTGGCCAAATCTCTCATGCCACAGCTTGCTGGCTTCATTAGCATGAATGAGAAGAGCAGAGGGGTTTGAGTAAGGTAGGAAGTGTGAGAACATGTATACCTTTTGAGCATGATTCGCAACTCCTTTTGCAATGACTCTACTAGTTGAAATCTCTGTGATCTCAACTTCATCGGGGGAGAATATGACCTTCTTAGGAGACCCAGTGTGGGTCATCTGGTACACTGACAAGAGGTTGGAGGCGAGACCAGGGACATATAGCACATTGCTGAACTGACCATGATTAATATCTATCCTTCCTTTACCTTTACTTTCAGTGAGAGAGTCATCTCCCAATACAATAGATGGTCCTTTCGACATATCCAGTGAGGAGAAAGCCTCCTTAGTCTAAACCATGTGTCTTGAAGCTCCAGAATCAATGATAAAACTGGGTGAGCTTGATGTGCCAGCAACTAGAGCATGAACTCTCTCTCTGTCATCGGAACTTGATCCTCCTTCTCTCTTCTTTGAGCTTTCTAGAAGGGAGATGCCATTCTTCTCCAGGAGATTGGTTAGCATGTCTATCTACTTTTTCATACAAGAGATTTCAGAGTGATTGCCCTTATTGCAGTATGCGCACTTGTTCATTTCACCTTTGTTCTTATTCTTCTGGTTATTCTTCTTGGGACCTTGTTGATCCTCTGGAGACTGTTTCTTGTCTCTCTTTTTCTCAGGTGGCTTTTTAGCTTTCTTTTTTCTTTTTGAATCCACCCTCAAATCTCCAGCAATCAAAGCTTGATCTTTGGATGGTTTGATGGTTCCCATCATCACCAGCTTGTCCTGTTCTTGTGTGAGAGATTCCATGAAATTTTCAAGGCTAGGCATCTTCCAGGTTCGAGCTGTCAGTTTTGTGGCATAGAAGGTCGAAACAAACACTGAATAATCAGGGCCTAGCTTCTAGAGGATGGACAGTACGAGCTGATCATCTTTATTTTCAATACCACACTGTTTCAGCTGCAAAACTAGTGCTTTGAACTTGGAGAAATATAGCTGCAGGGATTCAAAGCTTGTTGGACTCAAAGAAATCAGCTCATTTTTAATTTGATGTCCCCTCATCTCATCTGTCTTTCCAAAAATATTAGCAAGCTTCTCCCATACTTCATTCGTTGATGTCAATCCATCAATATGGAAAAGGAGGTCTCTGGAAATACTCAGACACAGGAGGCCATAAGCCTCATCCCTCCTGTTGTGCCATTTTATCTTCTCTGCAGCTGCATTGGGCTCTGCTTTTGTTGCCATAGTCACCCTATAGAGGCCTTTCACTCTCAACAGTATCTCCATCTATGATTTCCATTCAAATAAATTGAAGGGAGTCAAGATAGTTTTCTGTGATTGATCCATAGCTCTAGAAAATCTGTCCCGGCTGTCAGTAGAAGGCTCCCAGTCTTTGATGTCGAACCTGCAAAACAATTTTTGAAGGAGTGAAACAACCTACAATGGATCTGATACCATGTGGAAATTAAGGCCAGCAATATATTAATTTTACTCACAACAATTATCAATTGATCATGCAAAATAGCTCACAAAAGAGACTGAATATGGAGCTGTAACACTAAATTGTATTAACTGAATGTACAATAGCCAACCCTATAATAAAATAGGTTACTGAATAAATAGAATACATCAAGAAATTGAATGCATGAGGAGGCATCCAAATCTAGCATAAAGCAGGCTTACCAAAAATAAGCAAATCCCCCATAGGTGTAAAAAGCTGATCCCAAATCTGTCATGGAGCTCACGAATTGGAAAAAAGTCTTAGGAAAGATAACGAGTGGTGGAATGGCAGATCATACATGCTTTTTCATGGAGAAAAGAGAGGAGGATGTGTAGGACAAAAAACAAGTCAACCTCACCTAGTCTAGCTTTTCCTTTTGCCTTAAAACACTGAAAAAGCAGGCAATAAAGCAGAAAAAGCAGAAGGGCACCTAGGAGGCCAGGAATAAAGTAGAATTGATTCTTTTAGCTCTCCCATGCACGCCATGAGTCAAATATGGCAAGTTTGACCATTACAGATAGGCAAATAGCAACTTGCACAAGGTGGGACACATGAACTAGGCAAATAAGACAAAAATAATGGAATTAATGTCTAAGTGGGTAAACTATGGGTTGATTATTATAACAGCCTTGTCTCACTAATTTGAGTTTAAAATATCTTTTCTAGAGGTGGTGACATTTACTGAATTTTTTCTATAATCTCATCCATCAAACAGGAAAATGTTGCTCCTATAATCTATTATATATATTTTTAAGTTATATCCATTTTCTATTGTTCTACTATTTTTATTGAAATCCACATATTCTTACAAATGGATTAATAATGATGTTTTTTCCAGTTCCAAGAGGGTTCAGAACTTCCAAGTATACATGCTTTTGCAATGGTGGAAGGCCATGAAGACAGAACAATACTAAAGCTATGGATGTTCCTCAACGGGGAAGTCAATCAACTAAATTTGGAGAATATTTCACCTTGTTCAAGACTTTGAAAAATGATTGCTTATCTTCAAGGAACCAACACTGTATTGTGGATCTTAAAGGTGAAATTTTTGTTAGCATAGCCATTTCTACTAGGTACAAGTTGCATTATTTCTTGAATGCATTGCTATTTCTTTTGAGTTCATTAATTTATGGTGTTTTACACTTTCTACTTGCACCTTTTATTGCTTTTAACCATATTGGCATACACGCTTCCTATATTTAATTTTGAGGAAATGCTTTCTGCATATCTCTTTCAAACAGATCAATTTTCATAACTAATCTATATGTCTTTAAAATAAGAGTATTTTGTTCATATGAATGCTATAGTAAAACATATAGCCTCTATGACATATTGGAAACTTTCCAATTTGGATGCTGAACAAAAAATTTAATGTTGTTTGTAATCCTTGTTTTCTTCTTTGAAGAGTTAGGTGGGTCTCTTTTACTTATACACTTTTTCATTCTATTGGTTGACCTGTAATCATTTCTTTACCAAAATTATCTAAATGGACTTTGAAGGTGTATTTATTCTTTGTTTACTAGGTTTCTTGCCCCTGAAGCTTCTTCTAGTGTTTCGATTGACATGTATACGAACCAAAACCATAGTTACCAGAAACAGGCCCTAAAAATATTAAAAAATATTAAAAATTTCCTAAAACTTAATTTCTTCCCTAAAAAAGGTCCTAAAACAACCCAAAAACCTAGTTTTTTTCACTACCCTAACCTCCCCAACAGCCCTAAGGCTGCTCTGCCTACACTTGGCCTCTCATCTAAGGTCTCGACCTTCCTTTTTTCTATCCACAACAAGGATGTAGCAGCCATTTTTCCACTGCTCTTGAGGTCTGCAATAAACTACAGACTGTCATTACTTGGACAACCACCTAACACCCTTAAATTGTAATCTAAATAGTGACCTAATCTCACTCCTTACCCCACTAACAGGATATAACATCCTTCTTTTCGGCCTCCTCTAATTGTTTCTATAGTATGCAAAAGGGTGTAGACTGTCACGTCCTCCACAGTCCTCAAACCTATTGCAAAAGGGTAAAAATCATATTTGACAGGTTAGTTATAAACTCTGGTTTGGGTATACAAAGAGCACATTGCTTACTAGGTATATTATACTTAATGACTTTAACGAGATATATTAGAATTTGAATGATCATTGTTTGACAAAACTGATTTTACTTGCAATTTGGCATCACACTGATAGGTCAACATAATTGTTTGGCATATGATACATGTTTGGATAACTCTACATTATAGCAGAATGCACTCACTAGTTGTATGACTGGTAACCTTACTACTACTATATTATGATTGAATATATATGTGCACTGTAATAACAGATCTGATATCATAACAACAGAAGTGAATTTTTCGTAAATGAAATAGACCATGAACTTCTAAAAAAACATCAAATCCAAGTTCACAATTCCTTACAAATGTCCTTTCTTTTCATAACAAATCAAATAGAATTTGATATCTTCCCAAAATAAAATTGGAACTTGGAGTCATGTTTCAATGATGTAAATGTTTTTTGGTATTCTAACAATCAACAATAAGTTGTACCTTACATTGGAAGGCATAACTGCCCAACTTGGGTATTCGTCAATTTTGCTTTCTTCTAAGGTGTCATAGGAAATGCTTGTTCAGTCGTGAATTCTACAGATTGCAGAAAGTGATTATCTTGGGTTCCATTGAGTCAAAGCCTTATTAACTAATATGTGCCTTATTTCTAAAACTTGACCAACGGATTTACCTTTTTTTTAATAGATTGTATTCATATACTTTCCTAGCAACACAAAGTGACGAGTTTCAAGAAAACTCCATATCATTGGAAGAGTGGGATGTTACTTGTCAGCCTTGATACTTATGCATATCACCCAAGCCACAATAGAACATGGGCATCTAAAATGTACGAGGAATCCATTAATCCCTAACTCTATCAATTTAAAAGAGAAACAACCAAGGAGAAAGAAGAGGAATTCAAAGCAGAATATAATCAATGCCCATTAATGTTGGTTATTAGCTAGAATAACCAAGGAATGTAATATAATATCAATAAAACTGGAGCATGCTCAGCCATTCTAGAACACTTGCACTTCTAGTAAAAGTAAAAATTCCTCATTTAGTGTTCTCAAGAACTTTAAGGTCCCTGGGGAATTTAAGATGACAGATACAGCATTGTGACAATCATTACACTCATCCTTAAACTACCCCTTGAATGTTTCCCTTCGTAATATTCACAATTCAGTACCCCTATCACAACATGCCCAAAACCCCCTTGTGAGTCAACCTAAGTAACAAATGACTCCAACAGAAATGAGGTGATGCTTACCCGTTGAGCCATGAGCCAATTAGAAACCGTTAACAATGAGCTGGAAATCGAAATGATAACACAAAGTTGTGAATCAACGAAATGATAACCCTGAGGTGTGAATCAAATGTTCAACCGGGAAAATGATACACCAGAGCTACAGAATGATACACCAGAGCTAGGAAATTGCATAAAATTGTCCGAAGTTGGATATAATTGTCCAAAACCTGAGACGCGACAATGTGAGAAAGTCAATGTGCACAAAGAAAATGAGAAAGACAATGTGCGAAAATTGGTTTTATATTAAGATGATCTTAATTCATGTAGAGTTTAGGTATCTCTTGGTCATTATGGTATATGCCACATTTTCCTTCTATGTTATGTTTTTACCATATTGTATAATACATGTCTAATGATCATACTAAGAGCATTTGTATCTCAACAGCATGTTGGACATAATCCATCAAGGGCTTGTTACAAAGAGTTCCCATGTAATAATCCACAATAATGTGTAGAATATGCCATAAGTAGGTTTTCATGACTTCATGTATGGGTTGTATTTCAATATTGTTTTCTATATCCGAAGTGTATATCGCTATAAATTATTGTTTAATTGGTTATAAATCCTATATGTATTTATTGTAAATAATTGATTATAATTATTAAAAATGATTTTTTAATAATATAAAAATTAATTATAATTATTTTTAAAATATATATTTAAATATTTTATTAACCATTTTAAATATGTAGAAATAAACATAATTTCGAAAATAAAAAAATAAAACAACAAAGTTCCATTTTAATAAAAATAAAATAAATTTATAATTTAAATTATAAAAGTTAATGATAATTTATCATTTATATTTCAAATTATAAAAAATAATTGAAAATTCATATTATAAAAATGAACTTAAGATATTATTTTAAGATTTGCAAATGCATGTGATTAGATATTTTGTACACCAATATTAATTGGTAGACATACACATAATTTAAAATAATAAACTTCCACCCCAATGAAGTTGTCACGTCCCCGTCCCTCACCCAGCGAGGAGAACGCGACGAACATCAACACAGCCGGGAAAACAGCCCATGAACATAAAACAGAGGATATCAATGCTGAAATTAAAACTTACAAGCATACACAGATGCATAATTGATCATACAAGGATGCACAGTCCTTCAAACAATCAGCAGAAGCAAACATAGACATTCCAGCATTTACAATCAATATAAATTACAGAGATGCAGTAAACAACAACACTTATCTTTTGATGAAGAATTCACCCACAACCAACTACGTCACTGCAATGTTCCACCCAACCATAGGCCAGCGTGCTCATCTGTCTCTCAGCAACGCTGCCACCCCCGAGCTGGGCATGGTTCCTCCAGAATAAGGGTCAATTGCAGGCTTATACATAGCCAAGGGGCACAAACAACAAACCAACACAGCTGGGTTTCACAGGCTTTCAATAGATAAGCCAAGCCAACACAGTCCGAAGACTAACCATTGCACTCAGGAAATTACTTAGCTGTCACAGCTTAAACAGGGCAAACGAATTCCTGAGTCATTCTTGGCCCTATCGTGGCCAAAATGACTCTCACTCGAATTTACAACGGCCCCCAAACGTAACAGCAAATACATTCACAACATGGGGAAGACTACAGCCCCGAAATCTACCGGTGAGCACAACTTACAGCAGGGAAAAACGACCCAATTATTCTGTGAGACAGCCAAAAACGTGAATGGCCCTTCACAGTCAGTCGTGGATGCAAGAGCACGGCTCTCAGCTCACTATGTGCGCCCCAAACAGAAGAATACCTGTGCGTGGGTAAACAATCCGACCCAGCAAGGAAAAGAACAGACAATGGAGGCCCTGCGTGAGGAAAAACAGCTCCGTTTTTGTCCATGGATGCACACACAACAGGAAGGACGCGAATTTGCAGTTCGTGGGTGCTCAGCAACTCGTGGGGGAGAGGAAGAAAATGCCTGCGTGAGACCAAAATCGCCCAGAGCCTGTGCGTGAGGAGCCAACAAACCAAAATTGTGGTGAGAGTGCACCGGCCAGGGAAGAGTGCGTGAGGGAGAAGAATGGACAGACGTGGGTGGAG
>LPNX011168945.1:1162230-1299243 GCA_001517045.1 Pseudotsuga menziesii
AGGATGATGACACTGGTAATGATGATGGTGATGATGATGATGATGATGATGATGATGACGATGATGTTGATGATGATTATGAAGATGAAGATGATGATGAAGATGAAGATGAAGATGATGATGATGTCAATGATGATGATGATGATGATGATGATGTTGTTGTTGTTGTTAATGATGATGATGGTGATGATGATGATGATGAAGATGATGATGACAATGATGATCGATGATCATGGTGATGATGTTAATGATCATGATGATCATGATGATGATGATGTCAACGACGACGATGATGACGGTGACGATGATGACGATGATGATAATGATGTTAATGATGATGACAATGATGATGATGATGATGATGACGAAAACGATGATCGATGATCATGGTTATGTTGATGATGATGATGATCATCATCATAATCATCATTGTCATCATCGTGATTATGATGATGATTATGATGATGGTGACAATGAAGACAATGACATTGATGGTGCCGACGATTATGATGATTATGATGATGATGATGATGATGATGATCTCCTATATGTAAATATATGATCTCATTAATGCTAGTAACTCTTTTTTTTTTAAATAAGATAAAATAATAGGTCTAATTAAATATTTACCTTTCAATAGATTTCATCATCTTCTTAATTCCAGTCATCATCTGTATCATCATATCTAGAGTCAACATTCTAAGGATTGGCCATATCATCATCGTCACCTAATTCAGTTACGTTCATCTTGTCATCGTTGATATAATCTTGATGGGCATTGTCTGCTACATCATATGATTCAACTAATTTTTGTACATCTTCTACTGGATCATCCTGATTATCTAACTCATCATGTTGATCATGCTCTTCATCATCATCTTCTTCTTCCAGAGTACCCTCTTCATTACCTTCATCTAGGTTATACTTTACAAGCCTTCCCCTTAGATCATGTCTCACAACAAATGACCATCCCTCTTTACCTGGAACCTATGAGTAAAATACCTATTCACATTAGCTTGGAAGAACATAGGGCTCTATTCTTGGCCCAAATAACCTTTTATTTACCATGGTAAATCCATTATCATGTTCAATAATAGTTCTATTGGGATCATGTTGATTCAATCGTAATGTGTACCATTTGACTACGAACAAAACTACCTTCAAGGATTTAAAGTCGCGCTATAGAATATCTTCCAAATACCCATAGTATCAATTTTATGAGAGTTCTGGATGTCTGTCACTTTAGATGAAACATTGGTCACCTCAAAGACTGCAGGCATCCCATAATCTGATGTTTTCTTTGTTTCATCCAAATTTTTGATGCAATATCTACAACCATTGTAGACCATAGCCTTATGGTGTTTTTCCTACAACAAGTAATACATGGAATTAGTACATAACAATTCAATATTTATGAATAATTGCATATTTATGCAGCCATACATGGAAAATAACAATAAAATGTAATTTGCAAAATAACAGATTTGGAGTGACTGATTAATATGCTTGCTGCTTATCTTTTAAACCATATGCTAAATCAATTTTCCTTTCTATAAGATTTGTATCTCCATTGCGATGTGCTGCTTTTACCAATGAAGCCACACCTTCCCATGATATTCCATGACCCAATTGTTCGCATTGTTCAATCCATACCTTCATTTAGTCAATATTGTTTGTGATGTATAAATGAATTGCATCCCACTCTCGGCCAATTGCATGATGACAATAAACATCAAAATTCAAGACATATGCAAATTTTCTGAACAAAGTATATTCTCTTAAGTGATGCAATAAATTGTATATGCAATTAGAATATGTATAATATAATTAACATCCACTAGCTAATAATTACCTTTCACCTTCCTTGATCTACCTTTCCCCTTCAAGTAGTCCTCTTCAAAATAGTTAATGGAGTCTGGATCACAAATGCGACGTAAATTGAGCTTTGATGCTAACTAAGGAAGATATTCACTAGTATACAACATGTTTTAGTATACCATGTATCCTTCCATCATAGAACCCTCAACATGTACTCGTTGTCTCACCAAACCCTTCATAATTTCAAGTGCCTCTCAACCATCCACATGGACCTTGAGTGCACAGGTCCACACAATTCAATCTCCTCAATTTGGTTTATGAGGTAGTGTTCCTGTGCATTGAAAATGCCGAAGGTAGATGCTTCTACATTTCACACATGAGATGAAGATTTTATCTCCTCCAATACTTTATATATTCTTTATGGATTTCCTTAGATGTCAACCATCTACAAGTGACACAACCCAATAACGATAATTAACAAAAAAAAACATTAAATTACATAACATGAATTAGTGCACAAGAAACTAATCGATAGTTACCTCCTATATTTCCCAAGATTATATATAACTTGTTGGATATTGTCATCGAAGTTGTTTGGGATAGAGAGAGGTAGAAAACACTATATCAATATATAAACTGCGTCATTTTTAAACTCATATTATACAAACAAGAAAACAAATTTATGCAATAAAATGAAAAAAAATATATGGACATAGCAATAATAATTACCTTGATGAAGACATGCCAATCATGCATTTTGACCCCCGCAAAATCACCTTTTTTTGTTATGATATTCTTGAAGTTCACACAAAATCTAGTGGGAAATCTAACTTTTCACATTACTTCTTTAACAACATTACTTTGGTGCTCTGTAAACATCCATGGAATTGAGTTTATATTAATTTGGTCTTTGTTGCTATGAAATTGAATAACATCTTTCATTGCATGGTTGCCTTCTTGAATGTCTTTGCAATATTTCACAATTTTATCTTTCTTGTTCCTTAGCTCCAGTAGTTTCCATAATGTTTCAGTCGCATTCTTTCCAATATGCATTGTATCAAACATATGAGAAATTTGTAGGTGCTCATAGTAGGGAAACCTGCTGAATTGTATAGGATAATTTTTCATTCCTTGTGGAAGCCCATTAATGCCTTCATGATCACGAAGGACATCATGAATATTCATTATTAATTAAAGGACATCGTGAATATTAGTTAGTAACTAAATTACAGAAATCAATTATGGCCACTACAGTAAACAACTCACAATAAAAATTAAAATACATAACAATTCATATACGATGATCCATATGTACCAGCTTGACGATTTCTATTGTATTGCATCTTCCAAAGGTGAGGTGTCATTCTCCATGGTTTTAATGCAATCTCTTGCTTCCCATTGAAAATATTTTTTTCGGTTGTTCTATATCTGTGATTCTTAGAGAGAAAATTCCTAAACTCATCAAACAACTCCTTTCTTAAGCTTTTTGAGCGACGAGATTTGATCTTAGGACCACAAATTGGACATGCAAATTTACCCTTTGTCTAAAGACCTACAATATAAAGATATGGAATATCTATGTCAATTATAATTATATAAAAACTATATTAACTACTTCATATAATTAAATGCAATTAAAGTGGAACTTAAAAATACAAACCACAAAAATGGGTTAACCCTGGGGCATCATGTATTGTCCATACAACCATTGCATGGAATTGAAATTGCCTTTTTCATATTGGTCTAGATATGTCATACATAGTGATGTCATTCCATAACTTCAATAGCTCGTCTATAAGAGGTTCGATATATACATTCATATCTCTGACTTATAACTTACCTGATTTATTTGAAGTACATATAAAATATATAATTATGAGAACCATTAAGATATATAAACCATGCACAAGAGTAAAATAAAAATATATATATGACATTAGGAAACATAATATGCCAAATGAGATGCAACAACTACATTAGAAACAAAGCAATTCTAGACACAAAATAACTGGAATAATCATCGACAACATTATGTGATCCCTCTTTATTGAAAACCAGGGAGGAATGTTATTGTTGATAACAAAAATAGGCCACATCATGTAAATGGATTTCATTTGTGCAAATGGATTAACACCATCTGCTGCCAAAGAAATCCTAAGATTACGGGGTTCTTATTTAAAGTGAGGCCACTTTTCCTCCATATCTCTAAATGCAGAACCATATACAGGAATTCGAATAACATCATCTTGAATTATGTTCCTAGAATGGTAATCCATAAATTGCACTATGTTATTGCACCTGAACAGACTTTGCAAACATGGAATGATGGGAATATAACGAATAACCTTGTGAGGCACCTTTTTTGTTACTTGATCTGTCTGATATCTACTTATATGACATTTTGGACATTCTATTGCAAATTCATGCTGATTATAATATATAACATGGTCATCTAGGCATGCATGAATTGCTTCATAATGCATTTCAATCTATTTCATGATGGAAGATAAATCTCGATATGTGTGAGGTAAAATATTTGATGGTGGTAACAAAAATTCAGATATCAAGCTACATAAAATAAAAATAAAAATAGAGTTAATATAATATATAAATAATATTAACAAAACACACTTCATCCGTATTAATTTGAATTATGAATTAACAATACAATTATTACAGGAATAAAGATAAACTTTATCAAGATCATATATATGTGATGGATTATTTTACATACCTTAGCATCTGTGTGATTGATATGTTTGAAAGACCATTCATAACCTTCAACTTCATTATCAACAATATAGCAGAGAGAAGATTTGTTTTGGAGCCTTCATACAGGGGTTTGTATGCCTTATCGAGAAGACGTATATCATGAACATCATCAAAGTCATAAATATTTTCATTATCATTGTCATCGTCATCATCCTTTATAACATTAAATTAATCATGGATCAATGTATTTGTACCATCATATTTAACTATGTTATTAGTATGATCATCTTCTTCAATATGATCAATCACTTATTCTCCATTAAACATAGACGCTCCATGATCCTCCAGTACTTGTTCTAAAAGAACTTCCTCTGGATGATATTTCATAGGATGTATTTAGTTTATAAATACATGCATACATCAATAGTTAATAGTTAGTATAATAAATATTAAAATAATACATGCATTTAGCAAAGAAAAAAAAATATAATGCTAAACCTACAAACGGACGATATTCATTCCCCCCCTCAACATGTCCATGTTCCGTACAATGGTTTGTGGCTGTTGCAATCAATATTCTTCTCCTCTTAGATCCCTTACATTGACTACGTGGACAATAACATTTCCCATCACCCCTTTGTTTCGCTGCATCCCATATCTAGCAAGCAATTGTCGATTTTATTCATTTTTATTAGGAATATTGCTATTTGACATTTTGTCACAAACTTCATGAATGAATACTATCGACAATATTAAAAAATCAAGTTCCATGCATCACAAATTTCTCAAATGGTGGTTTGCTGAAGAATAAAAAAATTCTTGCAAACTGTCTATCGAAGAAAAAAAATTCCCCAAACTGGCCATCAAAGAATAAAACAATTCCTAAACTTGTCCGTCAAGGAATAAACAATTTTTGCAAACCGTTTATCAAGGAATAAATAATTTCCTCAAACTGTGTGTCACTTCTATAGCAAACATGTCAGAATGTTTAAATTTTTTTATATTTATAATTCCACAATCGTCGAATATCTCACGACATGAACCTAGTTACCGTTGCAAGTAAGCCTTTTCCAACTTCAAACAAGTATCATGGGCTCATCAAAAGTTTGATTATAACACCTTCCCTAGTTGTTGCAAAACAGACAACCATTCCTTACAAAGGCATCACAAATCTAACGAGGTGACATCTCTTAATCGATGATATTGTTCGTTGCAAAACATATGAGGAGAAAAGTCAAAAATTTGATGACTCTGCAAGATGAGAATTTTTTTTTGGAACATACAGTACTTTATATCATTGCAATTCGACAGAATCGTACTTTACGTCAGATGTCGCCAGATTTTGAGCTCAAATGCTGTTGTGATCTGTAAGCTTATATTATGTGGTGAACCATTGCTTCTCACAATCACATTTCTCTTGGATATGTATTGCATGTGGTCCCATTGTGAATCGGATTATCCGTTTATACTTCATCATCACCTCCTCAATGAGGCACAAAAAAATTTCCGTCGCATCTCGAAGTGCATCCCAATATAAATAAAATTGGACGTCACAGTCAATCTGTCGATCCTTCACATTGAGCCACCACAAGTTTTGATAACATGCACCCATGCATTTTTGGGCGACTTCTATGTCCATTCCTTGGTAAAATGTGGGTTCCATCCAACCCACAAGTGTAAGTAAAATCAACAACCATGAATATGTAAATGCTCTCTTACCTTCTCATACCAGCATGGCATCTTCTGTTATTTGATTTAACATGAATAATGACTGGTACATATGGACTCCTTCGGTGCACTTCTCTATCCACATAATTACTCCTGAGGTACATTGGTTGGGTATTTTCTTTTGCACCATATTCATAGCCAACAAATTGGTTACGACTCGAATGACCTTGTCATTGATGGTCTTTATCACATATTCCCATTTATCCCTAACAACATCATACTTCCTCTTCAATTTCACAACTAACGTTTTGTCATTATCCTTGCCTCGAAAATAATTTGACAGGATTACACCGTGATCGACAACCCAGTGATCTCAGATATCAAATCAATTGTGATTGGTACCTTTGTGTCGAGCCAAAGGTACCCTCCATGAAAAAAATCCAACAGTTGTTTGACACATGCATTTGCTTCTGCCGAGCAGCCGAAATGTGGCATGTGGGTGAGTCCCAACAACCTTGGCCCTTGTAACCCCAAATCCCACTGCTATGGCACTCAAATAACCAGACCTCCATTTCCATGTGTCTGCTTTTTGTATGGTTCTTCTATGCATTTTGGGTATTCCATAATGGCATGATCGTTGTAGGTCATCTTCATCAAATGTGGTGTAATGTTCATGGGGAGATGCACCCCTTTCGGCATGGTAGGCATATTCATGGGGTACCATTGTTTCTTGGACAACGTAACCATTGGTGAACCTGCTTTTTGGGGTGGTACATACAAAGGAATATCACTAGCAGTCTCCCCCTTCTGTGTTGTGGAGTCTTCTCTGCCTGTCCTTGAGGGACCAACCTCTGCATCAACTTCTGTGGCCCTGGTGGCACTGCATGTGGAACTAATCTTTTGTGGTGGGGACTTTGGGTAGTTTGTGCCCCTCTTCTTCCTCAACAACTTGGTTAATATCTCCTGGAATCTGGCGCTTTCCTCGATAATTGACACACTTATGATCAACAAATCCTATGTGCTTCCACTCAGAATGACTTGGGCCATTTTTACTAATCTATCAACCTCTCACTCTTCGTTTTTATCTGATAATAGCCTTCTCTTTCACTTGTTTCCTCAATAATCACAATTGTTCATCCAACGTTCCTCCTGTCGATTCTTATAGCCTTTAGAGTGCATGTGCGAATGATCTTACCCATCATCATCAAATCTATCACCGATTCTAGAAATACAATGGTCCAATTTTTATCATAAATGTGCGTCTCATCCAATTGTACCATCCCCCATATGGTTTAACTGCTTCATTTATTTCTTGATTTGACCCTATCACACTTTCCTTGGTATCGCCAAGATACCTTCTTATGGAAATACATGTTGTTTCTGTTGTCGACCTCTTTTTACTGTACTTTCCTACTGCTTGCGACTCCTTTCCCCCTTTCGGCCTTTTGTTATCTGCATGATGTTTCAGTATTGGTGCCACACCTAGCTATCCTGATAGGGTTTTAGCTGAGTTCCATTCACTAACTTGGGTAGTAACATTCCATCTAAATGATGTAACTTCACTGCACCTCTGTCGGTGATGAAATGAATTACATAAGGTCCTAATCAATGCATTTGTAACTTACCTGAATTCTTTGTGAACTTGTTTTCATAGAGTATAACTATATCTCCTTTTTGGAAGTACTTCACTTCACATGGAGGTCATGCCATGCCTTCTTTCAATCATTTTCTACTTGCTAATGAAAACTAGTGATGAACCAATCTTCCTCTAGTTGTAGCAATTATGTCAAGAGTTCCTCAAGAGCTCCTTCATTATTCATGCCTGTCGTTGCCGCTATGCATAGGATGGGAACAATGTACTCCATCAACATCACCACCTATTTTCCATATACGATTTTGAATGGTGTTTTCCCCTTCAAACATTTACATGTATTTTTGTATGCCCATAATATCAAAGGAATTTTCAAATCCCAGTCATTGCAGTTTGTGTTGCATACCTTTGTTAGCAGATGCTCCAATACCTTGTGGAATGGACCGCTATTCTTGTACAGAATATTGAATTCCTCTATCATTGCGCTAATGGTACAATTGATGAAATGACTCCCTTTGTCACTCATCAGTATCTTTAGACAGCCAAACTGAGTAACAATATTGTCAAATAGGAACCTTATTGCAGTAACAGTGGTACAATCCATCACCGATGCTGCTTCCATCCATGGGGTCAAATAGTCTGTTGCAGTGATAATGTATCATACACCTATCCTTTTCCCCAACGGATTAATGGGTTCCACAAAATCCATTTTCGACTTATCAAATGGATGCAGTGTCACTTGAGGTACTAATGGCATCTGATCCCATCACGATGTCTTCCTCATCCTTTGACAGACATCGCAACTTTTCACATAATCTGCAACATCATTATGCATGGTTGGCCACCAGAATCCGGCTCAGAGTATATTCTTAGCGGTTGCATGACCTCCATAATGTCCTCCTACAACTCCATCATGTGCTTCAACCAATATCATTTATTGCTCATGCGGTAGGACATATCAGCGTAAAATCTCATTTGGCCCCATCTTGAAGAGCTAGCTTGCAATCAATTGAAAATCCATAGCTCAGACGACCAGTTGCTTCTTTTGGGTCGTTGTGTGGTCCTCTAGTTATTTACCTGTTGATAAAAACTAGATAATATGTTCATAATGGTCATCAACCATTTTGACCTTAAACAACTGTGCATTAGGCAATCCATCCTGGATGTTGGTTGGTTATTTTCCTGTATCAATCCTTGACAAATGATGGGGTCTGACATTTAATCAACTTGGCTTCACAATGATCTTGAAATCAAATTCTTGGAAGAGTAGAAATCATCACCAAATATTCCCCCCAACATAGGCTTGTTGACCAGGAATTTCAATCTTGAATGATCAATGAACATTTTGAAGTCTCCTCCCATCAGATAGTGTCAAACTTTCTGCAGTGCATATACCATGTCTAATCCTTCTCATTATGTCGCTGTGTAATTTATTTCTACACATGACACCTTTTCACTTGAGAAGGTGATTGGGTGGTCAATCGCTACTTTACCTAGTTGTGACAAGATTACACCTAATACGACTGATGATGCATCGACATGGACATGAAATTACTTCGTCTAGTCTATAAAGACTAATATTGACATTGTGATCATATTATTTTTAATACTATCAAGACTCCCTTGACAATCATGGATCCATTCAAACTTTGCATCCTTCTTCAATAACTTCTCCATTGATGTTGTGATTGTTGTGTATCCCTTTATGAACTTCTGATAATATCTTGTATGGACCAACACCACCCTGAGTTGTTTCATCATCGTTGGTGGAGGCAGATTGACAATTATTGTGATCTTAATAGGATCTACCAACATTCCTTCCTTATAGATGATGTTACCTAAGAAAATTCCAAATGATGTTGTCGACATCTCTCCAACATTAGTCGAAGGTTTACAATGTGGTCTTTCACCAAGCCATAGACAGTCCAATCGTCCATATATACTGCCAAAATTTCTGAATTAAATACTTAAACGAAGTGACTACTATCCTTGAGAAGATCGCAGGTGCGTTCTTGAGGCCAAACGACATCACTGTGTATTGGAAGCATCCCCATTCTGTGACAAAAGTAGTCTTGTGCTGATCTTCCTTCATAATCTTTATCTAATGGTAGCCTAAAAAACCATCTATGCAATGATCATATCTCTTGTCCACAAACTCCTTCCAGTACTTCATCGGCAAAAGGTGTGTGGAACGGATCATGGAGACACATGTCATTTAAATTTCGGAGGTTGACATAGATCCAAATTTCTCTTGTCTTCTTGTTTTGAATCACCATTGGAATGATCCATTCTGATTCTTCCATGGGATCAATAACTCTAGCATCCAACATCCTTTCAAGATCAACTTTGAATCATTCCTTATATCGCAAATTCAACCGATCAGGTCGTTTCTTTATTGGCTTTGCATCCTATTCCAACAAGATTTAAATTTCTCTCAAGTCCCCTAAAATCCCCTTCATATCAAAAAATTTAGTTGGAAATAGATCCTAGAACTCGTGCAACAGGTCAGTGATCTTCATCATAGTAGCTTCATCCCAGTAATCTCCTACATTGGCGAACATTGGGTCCTCTGTCATCCCAATATTGACCTTTCGTTTCTTGAGAGGTTGGTTGATCTGTAGGATCTCAACTTAGTGCTTTAAAAGTTTGTTGTAAAAGAATGCGTGTAACAGGTTAATTAATGGAACCGCATTAACAGAAATTAAATGCTCAAAACAGGAATGAAAAATAAGAATGATAAACAGATGCCAATCAGAAAAAACAGAAACAGAGTAATAAACAGAGTTGATAACGGAGTTCACCCCCTCCACTGGGATACATCTCCGGGCCCCTCTCCAATAGGAACCGATCCAATTAATCTCTTAAAATGGTACAAAAATGGTTCTGGAACAACTTCAGCAACTGTAAAATAGAATGCTGGAAAGAAAGTCTTTAAGACTCCTCTCTGAAAGCTACAAACTGGACTTCAACAGACATAAGAAGCTAAGTTATAACTGAGGATAGTCGACTTCAAAAAGGAACATCACATGTACGGTGTTCACAACAAAATGCTCTCTCCAAGTTTCTCATCATAGAGAAACGTTGCACTGTCGTTCTCCAAAAACTCCTCTAATCGTTCCACTGCGTCCCCACTATGTCTGAACTACCCCCTACAGCAAACATTTTTTTCCTTTATACTTATTTTTGCCGTTACAAGGAGAAAAACATTCAAAGAAATGTGACTGTTCACCTCCTTCTGCCAAATTCCCAGACTGTTCATCTCCTTCGACGTTACCAGCATACGGCATCAAGATTCTACAAAAACCATTTTGAAATGTCCCACGTGAACGCATTGCTAAGTTTTTGAATCAGAAGGTTTATTCATTTTGGTTTCCTCCGTTGCGGCTGCCGGAAGGCTTTCGAGCCCCTCCGTTGCGGAAGGAAGAAGGATTTCGACCTTTGATCAAGTTTGTGCCCATCGTTACGGCTACGGGACTGCTTTCGGCTTCCAATCCGTTAAAGCTTATGCCGTTGTAGTTGCCGGAAGGCTTTCGGCTTTCGATCTGTTAAAGCTTCCGCCGTTGCGGCTGCGGGAAGGATTTCGAGCCCCGTCGTTGCGGAAGGAAGAAGGCTTTCGGCTTCCGCCATTGTGGAAAGGGAAAAGCTTACGACCGCCGATCCTTGTATTTTTTTTTCGTCTGATTATCCCCGAGGATAGACTAGTCGTTGGACGCCCATAGTTGTGGAAGAAGATGCTCTTCCATCGCTCGCTTTTGTAGAAGGAAATCCCTTCTGACCTCCGACGTTGTCAACAGACCGTGAACCAATCATTAAACTGTTAACCATTAACTGCATGACTTCTTGAACCATGTACCATATTTTGGATCGTTAAAGAGGAATTGATCCACCGGATCAATCCTCCCCATTGGAGAGCTTTTGGACCACCAAAATCCTGAATTATTCTGCAAGTAAGTGAGGGTAAAGTTCCCTCACTTTACCAATCTCCATCCATCTTTCTTTGCTAGGATGCATTCCTTTCAGCCCCACTCGAAGGTACTCAGCATTCCCCCTTCGTGAAGTCCTTATATTTCGGTCTAGAATAACATCATCCTGCAACTTTCTCATATATTCAGGGGCCAAATCATCAATGGAAGGAATCTGTATGTTAATTTCCTCATCCATGATCATAGGAGGCTCATACAATTTAAGATTCTCAACATTGACAACTGAATAAATTTGCATGTATGGAGGTAAATTCAAGCGAAAAGCATTAGTATCGATCTTTTCCAAGATCTCAAAAGGACCATACCTGACATGTTTAAGCTTTTTACCTTCACCTTTCATCCTTTCTTTGGTGATATGTAACCAAACTCGGTCACCAACCTGAAATTGATGATCGACTCGATGCTTGTCATGCCTGGCTTTGTACTTGGCCTGGCTCTTCTCCAACTGATATTGAACTTCCTGCTGCACTGCTTGAATTCTCTGAATGAAATTTAAAGCTTTATCTGTATCATGATGTCCATCCACTACATCTTTTCCAAAATAGAAGTCCATCGGTGTTTTTGGCAGATAACCAAAATGAGTTTCAAATGGAGATTTTTTCGTGGAAGAATGAACTGCATGATTGTAAGCATGTTGGATATACTGCAACTGCTCATCCCAAATTTTAGGATGCTTACTACAATATCCTCTGAGCAGCTGAACCATTGTTCTGTTCACTACCTTTGTTTTCCCATCGGTCTGTGGATGAAAAGATGTACTTTTCTTCAGTTTAGTGTTCATAAGCTCCCATAAAGTTGACCAGAATTTTCCCAAGAACCGAGAATCCCGATCAGATACAATAGACATGGGTAGCCCAAAATGTACCCAAACATTTTGAAAGAATAAAAGAGCTGTTTGTTCAGCAGTGATCTGCTTGTTACGTGGCATTAAGATACACATTTTGCTGAACCTATCCACAACAACATATAGGTAATCATGCCCTTTTCTAGACATAGGTAGTCCTCCTACAAAGTCCATAGAAATGCTTTCCCAAGGATGAGAAGAAACTGGAAGAGGAGTGTACAAACCCAATTTCCTATTGCTAGGATTACTTGTTGCACACATAACACAACCTCTTATATATTTAGCTACAGTTTCTTGCATTTGAGGCCAATAATAATGATTCTGCAATACAGACAATGTTTTGCTTACACCAAAATGTCCTGCAATCAATGAACTATGTGCCTCTCAGATCACATGCGCTCTTTCTTTCTCTGGAATACAGAGTTTACCGAGATGATACAAGAGTTGTTCATGCACAAAATAGTTCTCTCCCTATTTACCATGTATTAGTGATGCATATACTTTCTTAAAATCTTTATCTTCTGCATACTATTCAATATAACTTTCATGTGTTAATGAACTGTTCTGAAGAATGATTGAAGCATTCATAGGTGGCCTTGATAACATGTCTGCTACTTTATTATGAATTCCCTTTTTGTATTTGATTACGAGATGAAACTGCTGTAAGAACCCCATCCATCTTAAATGCCTACTTTGTTGTATTTTAGTTTGAGATTGTAAATATTGAAGTGGCTAATGATCAGTATGTATGACTGTCTCTTTTCCCATGATATAATGTTTCCACTTCTTCACACTCTGTACTAAAGCATACAATTCTTTGTCATAGTTCGGATAGTTACTAACTGTAGTAGAGAATGTTTCTGAATGGTAACAGACTGGCTTTCTCCCTTGCATCAAAACTGCTCCCATGGCAAACCCGCTGGCATCGGTTTCGATCTCAAATGGCTGTTGCAAATCTGGCAATGTCAGAACTGGTGCTATGCTAATCTTTTCCTTCAAAGTGTTGAAGGCTCTCTGATGCGTGCCTCCCCACTGGAAAATTTCTTTAATTCTTGTCAACGCATGTAAAGGAGCAGCAATGGAAGAAAACCCAGAAATGAATTTCCTCCAATACTAAACCGCACCCAAAAAACTTCTAATTTCAGTAACGGTGTTAGGCCGTGGCCAGTTTACAATGACAGCAACCTTGGCTGGGTCCACTCGCAGGTGGCCTCCACCAATGATATGGCCTAGATATACTAAAGAATTTTTAGCAAATTCACATTTAGAAATTTTTATATAAAGCTTTTCCTTTCTCAGTACATCTAAAAAAATTTTCACATGTACAACATGCTCTTCCCAAGTTTTGCCAAACACAAGGATATCATCTAGATATACAATTACAAAATCATCAATGAATGAACAAAAGACATCATTCATGACCCGCATGAAAGTAGCAGGTGCGTTACATAGCCCGAAAGGCATTACAAGCCATTCATACAAACCCTGTTTTGTTTTAAAAGCTATTTTCCAAGCATCATGCTCAGCAACACAAATTTGATGATACCCACTACGTAGATCCAATTTTGTAAAGTAATTTGCATGTTTCAACTGATCAAGCAAATCATCAATACGAGGAAGAGGATACATGTTTTTAATGGTGATTTTGTTAAGGGCCCTGTAGTCGATACACATCCTCCACGACCCATCCTTCTTTGGAACCAAGACTATAGGAGAGCCATAAGGAGAAGTGCTGGGCTGGATGACCCCTTTCTCAATCAGCTCCTCAACCTGCTTCTTGATTTCCTTGTTCTGCATTACAGACTTCCGGTACATGGCTATGTTCGGGAGTGGCACATCCTGCTGCAAATGTATCTCATGCTGAATCTCTCTCTTCAGTGGTAACCCCTTCGAATCTTGAAACAAATCATCATACTCAGAAATGATTTCAATCAGTTCATATTTATGCTTAGGGTCACATTCTTCAAAATATTTAGAGACTTCATCATTTTTCATCTTAACCATCATCAACAAAAAATTCTTACTAGAATTTACCAACCTCTTTATTTGTCCTGCAGAGACTATTGCTAGATTGGTTTTCATATTATGTGCTCGTACAATATATTCCATACCTTCTTTAAAAAGATGATACTTATTCTGCTCTCTATAAAAGACTGCTTTCTGGTCATACAAATATGGGCTCCCAAGTACAATTCCACAAATGTCAAGTGGTACTACATCCAATTCTACCTCATCCCTAAACTTTTCAGTAATTGCAAATTTAGATACACATTTCCTTGTAACTTGCAATCATGTATCATTAGTAACCCAACCTAGACGATAGGGATTTTCATGAGGCACAGTAACTAAATGCAATTTCTTAACCACTTCTTCTGATATCAGATTTACTTGTGAACCACTATCAAACAATGTATCAATCTTTGTGTGATTGGCAATGACACGAATATGAAACAATGCACTTCTATCTTTATCATTTTTCCTAGAAGTAGATGGCATACTTGTACTTGCACTAGAACTGGATTGTGCATCAATGGGAAGTGAGATACTTTTATCCCTACCTTGGATTCCGATAGCTGTAACCTTTGTTTCATGACCTGAGTCGGATCCCAAGTCTTGAATAACGGCTGCAGTAGCTTTGGCTTTTCCTTTATCTTTGTTTTCCCCGTACTTACTTGGCCTTAACTTCGGATGAAGTTTCCAACACTTAGAGACATCATGTCCCTTCTGACAATGCGAACATGTAGGATTTTCACCTTCTTTCTTAACAGTAACCATCTTATTTTTCCCATTATCTTGACCTTTCGATTTGCTGTCAAATTTAAATGACTTATTCACAAAAGTATCATTAGCATGCTTACCCATGGCTTCTAAATGGGTAGCTTGAACACATACATCATCCAAATTACTGGGGTTAAACATCAACAAAGTATGCTTCAAATAAGAATTCATGCCACCAATGTACTTAAGAAGAGTTTCCTATGTATCTAAAGAAACATTCAATGCAATAGCCCTCTTCCTGAATTCATGAGTATAGTCTTGAATGCTTTGTCCTTTAGCTTGTCTAAACATTTTCCAATTCATGGTTAATTGCTGCATATGACCTAAAGGATAAAATTGCTTTCTTAATACTTCAATGAATTCATTCCAAACTGAGATAATTTTACCATTCTTTCAAAGATATTGTTGAATCTTTCTCTCCCACCAAGTAAGATCCATTCCACTCATCCTCAAAGTGGCCAATTGAATCCTGGAAGGGTCATCATTAATGCCCTGCACCCTGCAATATACTTCAAGCTGCTTGATCCAATTGTCTAATTTTTCAGCATCTACATCTCCATTATAGATAGGTAATTCAAACTTTACATCCAATTTGAAATAAGGCATATTAGGACTTGCATTATTTGAATGAGAAGTATGAGAAGAAGAAAAAGTATGATTTGTGTTAGGAGGATCACCATCACCTCCTACTCCTTTACCCTTTTCTTCAAGCTTCACTTCTGCATCTCTGGATGAAGATCCTTCTTCTTTCTTCTTCCTTTCTTCTCGCTCATTGAGTAGAATTTCCATCATGGATTTCATGCTCATAAAATCCTCCACAAACTCTATTTCAGAAATGACAGGTTTTTCCCGTTTGGTATGTCCTTCTTCTTCCCCTCGTGGAGAAGACATGGTTCTTGAGAATGTTCTCCTAGAGCCAATATCAGGATCTCCTTCAACTAATTCTTCTTCACCAACCTTTAACCTAGACCTGGTAAGCATTCACAAACTTGCACAACAGTCAACCAGCTCTGATACCATAATATGATCTGTAGGATCTCAACTTAGTGCTTTAAAAGTTTGTTGTAAAAGAATGCGTGTAACAGGTTAATTAATGGAACCGCATTAACAGAAATTAAATGCTCAGAACAGGAATGAAAAACAAGACTGATAAACAGATGCCAAGCAGAAAACACAGAAACAGAGTCATAAACAGAGTTGATAACAGAGTTCACCCCCTCCACTGGGCTACGTCTCTGGGCCCCTCTCCAATAGGAACCGATCCAATTAATCTCTTAAAATGATACAAAAATGGTTCTGGAACAACTTCAGCAACTGTAAAACAGAATGCTGGACAGAAAGTCTTTAAGACTCCTTTCTGAAAGCTACAAACTGGAATTCAATAGACACAAGAAGCCAAGTTATAACTGAGGATAGTCGACTTCAAAAAGGAACATCACATGTACGGTGTTCACAGCAAAATGTTCTCTCCAAGTTTCTCATCACAGAGAAACGTTGCACTGCCATTCTCCAAAAACTCCTCTAATCATTCCACTGTGTCCCCACTGTGTCCGAACTTCCCCCTACAGCAAACCTTTTTTTTCCTTTATACTTGTTTTTGCCATTACAAGGAGCAAAACGTTCAAAGAAATGTGACTGTTCACCTCCTTCTACCAAATGCCCAGACTGTTCATCTCCTTCGACGTTACTAGCATACGGCATCAAGATTCTGCAAAAACCGTTCTGAAATGTCCCACGCGAATGCATTGATGAGTGTTTGAATCGAAAGGTTTAGTCATTTTGGTTTCCGCCGTTGCGGCTGCCGGAAGGCTTTTGAGCCCCGCCATTGCGGAAGGAAGAAGGATTTTGACCTCCGATCAAGTTTGTGCCCATTGTTGTGGCTGTCGGACCGCTTCCGGCTTCTGATCCGTTAAAGCTTCCGCCGTTGCGGCTGCCGGAAGGATTTCAGCTTTCGATATGTTAAAGCTTCCACCGTTATGGCTACCGGAAGGATTTCGAGCCCCGCCATTGCAGAAGGAAGAAGGCTTTCGGCTTTCGCCGTTGCGGAAAGGGAAAAGCTTGCGACCGCCGATCCTTGTATTTTTTTTCCGTCCGATTATCCCCGCAGATAGACTAGTCATTGGCCGCCCGTAGTTACGAAAGAAGATGCTCTTCCGTCCCCTTATTTTGCGGAAGGAAATCCCTTTTGAACTCCGACGTTGTCAACAGACCATGAACCAATCATTAAACTATTAACCATTAACTCCACGGCTTCTTGAACCATGTACCATATTTTGGATCGTTAAAGAGGAATTGATCCGCCGGATTATTGGTGGACTTTGTTGGTTGGTATCTCTGGTGTTGCAATATCCCAACTCCCTTCTAACTCTGTGATATTAATATTCCTTTGATAATCCCCATCGTTAGGTTCTCTTGTCACATTGTAGCATTCCGTCATCAACTGTGATATAGGCATCTCATGTGATTCTGCGGGAAATGCCACTAGAACTACTTCTAAGAAAACATTTTGGATGTGATGCAATGCACTATGTATAATTGGATCAACGCTCACAAATATGAAGGTTTGACTTCCCATGTTGTAATCTCCCTCTGTAGTTCTGCTGATGAGTACCATTGTAGTGACATCTCATCCAGCGTATGGGCAAAATCATGTACCCATTTGTCCTTTGGTATTGACACCCATGTGGTCTGACATGCGACCAGATGATCCTTGGGATCATTTCTTCCATCATACTTTTCTCCTTGGTAATTCTCTACTACCCCAAACCGAACTTCCATCAGTGTGCAACATATCGGCCAGCCACTGATCGACCTATTATTCATTTCCCACCATCTTGTAGGAGTGGCCTTTAGTGCTTCCTCCAATGCCAATAGTTCTTGAGGTTCTGACACCTTGTATTCAAACTCATCGATAAATTCAGTCATATTGGGTATCCATTCATATGTTGGTATATCGGTAACATTCGTTGTGACCTAGTGTAGCGACTGAGTGACTCGTCCACATTTTCGGATCGACACTTCATGTATCCCATTCTACCAGTTCTCCAGTGCATCGATAGAATATGATGATGAAGAGCTAGTACTTCACCAACCCAACTCTCCATCTATGGTGGGATGGATGTAATCCTCAGAGATATTATATGCATGATCCCATCCTCCAATGAATTCCTTCTTTTACTGGTTCGACATATCTTCTTCCTTCACTCGGATCTAATAAGGAAATGATCAGTATGTCGTGATTCTCAAAATTGACCACTCTATTTTTAAAGTTGATCACCAACAGATTATAATTATCCCAGCCAATTCCCAATAGTGCAGGATATGAGCTACCTTCGTCGACGATTTCAATAACGTTGAAATCTGCATAAGTATTTAGTCCCTCCACCTCAATGAGTAAGTGTGGTACTCATCCAATTGGAAACATTATGGCATGATTTGCTAATCAGAGTTTCACAGGGGACCAAACCATGTGAGGTTTCCCCATTTTTTCCCATGTTTTCTTTGTCAAGATATTAACATCTGATCCTAGATCCAAGGTTACTGAGTCCACGTCAAAGTCATGGATTTGGACATTCATTCTCATCTTTCTTCTGGTTTTCTTCTTATGCAAATAGTTCACAATGTAGTCTTGTCACCCCTTCTGCTGTAGGTATAGAAAACTAGCTATTTCAGCTAATGCATCAGGATCCTTTTCCAATGGTAGACAACTTTCAAAGAAACTTTACAACATTCCAACCTTCCATGATGGACCTGCTACTAGTGACAAATCAAAAGAAGGTGGCATTTCATAGATAGGTAACTTACCCGTATCCATTTTTATGACATCTCTTGCATCAAGGAACATTTCTTTCTCGATGTCTACATCGAATTGCAACTTCTTTCAAGCTGCTATTTGGATTGGTGGGAGTGGACCATAATCTCTCGTCATCGCACTTCCTCGATTTATGACTCCAACATCTGCAGGTTGAGTCCTGGGTTCCTTTGAAATTTTCCCTACCATTAGTCCTTGATTCTGATTTTGTGGTTGGTTCATATCCTGGTTCACATTCTGGTTCACACTCTAATTCTGGTTCTCTGGAGGTGGGACATTCTTCACTTGCCACTTTGTGATCAGTTGTGGAAAATATTTGACAATATGATATGTGGCGGTACAATAGTTTCATTGTGACTGAAGGTTTCAACAATATCACTGATAATGACCCAATACACTGTAATTATAGCATTGCACAGACCCACGACCTCATCCCATACCTCCTCCTCGATCGACAGGTGTTCACACACCGTCGACATTCTTTAACACAATCTCCCTAAACACTGACCTAGAGAAGTTTTACCCTTTCCGGCAACACTTGCTAAGAAGATGTAGTCTCACCCGAGATTTTTGAGGGAGGGATGTAGGAACCACATTTCTGTAGAAGGGAAGAGGACTTGCACACCTACTCTCTCTATGTCGCAGTACAACTCAAATATCTATATGGGGTTTTTACTTCATCATTTACCCAAACTAATTACCATCATTCACACCAGATCTAATATCGCAACATTTCATCATTCATAAAAGAGGTCAACATGTAAGAATTCATTTATCATATGAGTAATTCACATAATTCAGATAAGTAAAAAATTTAGTCGAACATTCACAACATATCAACCATATGAATCTCTTTACTCATACCACATCAATTAAACATAGAGACATAAGTCGGAATATTTAAAAGCATCATGGAAAGAGACAACATAGAATTTCTAGCAACATTCTTATCATATTAACTTCTGTAGGTCACAATACATCTCCAAACCAAATCACTTGGTCGACTGCCTCAAACCAAAAACATGATTACAAACAGTTCCCAAAACAAAGACAGATCACATCAGAGGTTCAATCTTTGATCAGATACAAGACTTCTAGTCTGATCTAAGGTACCTTATCACTATATTTCTAACTCTATTTATAGGCTTGCACTTTTTACAAAATGGTCCACATGAACCGACTATCTAACTAACATGGACCAAAATTACAATTAGTTTGACCAAGCCGACCATTTGTCAACAACTCCCCTTTGTGCAACACCCTTTGATAGTTGTCGCTTCCTCTATGTTGCACTTACACACTCGATCCCCTACCAACATACCTACTATCCACAAGCTAATGGCCAGGTTGAAGCCATTAACAAGATTTTAAAAACTATGCTTTGTAGGATGGTGGGCGAACATAATTCAAATTGGCACTTGACTATATTCTCAACACTATGGGAATACAAGACCTCCATAAAAACAACAACTGGATTCACTCCTTTTCAATTAGTCTACGAAATGGAAGCTATTTTCCCTATTGAATGTGAGATCCCATCCTTGAAATTAGCTGTCAAAATTTTGCAAACACCTCAGCTGAGGAAGAATGTTTTATCTATCTCACAAACCTTGATGAAATGTGACGAGATGCTTCTTTGGCTAATGAGTCACATAAAAAGTGTATCAAGGATCAATATGAATAGTCAGATCAACCTCATTTCTTTAATGGAGGATATCTTGTTCTAACATATGATTAGAAACATGACAAATTGGGAAAAGGAAAATTTGAATTGATGTGGAATGGTCCCTATGTCATAAGTAAAGTATTAGAGAAAGGGGTCTATGAGCTAGTGGATTAAGATGGTATACCTCTAAGGAATTGTCACAATGGGATTTACCTGAAAAGGTACTATGCTTAATAAATTTCACATCAGTTCCTTGTATATTTGTGTATAGTTAACTTTTGGTGTGGTTTGATTGTTTTGGTGTGGTTTTTAATCTTGTCCTATCATGACTGCTTATTCCCTATCATGTTTTGACTCTGTAGATGGATTATTGCTATGGTTTTATGGATGGTTCTATCTTCCATACCTTGAATCTTTCTTTAGCAGAAAGTGTACTATATTCCCAAGCCCCTGACTTAGTTAGTTCAGGAGGAGTTTTCCTAGGTCCAACTACCAATAATATTGTTGAATATCACACAATGATAGGATTGTTGACATAATCTTCCTCCCATGGTGTTGATAATAAGGTTGTCTATTTAGACTCCTAGTTAGTGGCTTCTTAGTTAAATTATGTTGATTCCATCATCAACCCCATACTCCTTTGTATCTTTCCGAGAGTACGTCTCCATGAATGGTCGTTTGAGTCCATAACCTATAAAAATGTCCCAAGATCTTTCAATTCAATTACTGATTCAGTTGCTAATTACATTATGGATTGGCATATTGCACATCCTTAACATTTTGATAATTGAAAATAACATGTAAATTTGTAAAATAAGTAGTGTAAAAGGAAAAGATTCATGTAAATACATTCCATTGCAAAACATTATTTGGTAGGACGCAGAAAGAAGTTTGTATATATATAAAAGTTTTCTACAAAAAATGTGGTCCCGAGACAAAAACTAAAGCATGGCAGATTTCGGTACAACAAGATAAAAAAATACAGAAGCTCATGGATTTAAATATACATCTCCTACCAAACAATAATGATGATTGTGGTAAAACATGATGGCCCTCGCCACCTTGCATAGTAAGTGACCAAAGCATCCCGACACGCCGGTTGTGTGTCATTGGTACCTCCTCAAAACACAATCTAGATATATGTCAAGAATTTATAGGGTAAGAATATGGAGGTTCTCCTTAGCCTCCTGTAGCTCCTTTTCAACCTCCTAACATATAAATATGCCCCTCATTTCTTATCAATGGGTGAGGCTCCCCCTGGTCTGGATGCTCCGACATCTGCACAGTAAGAAAACTTGTCTCAGTATCACACATAAAAATCATAAAAAATCATAAAAAATATAAAAACATACTTAGTAGTGTATTCCTTATCGAGGTCCCTCCACTTATCTACCTTGGGAAGAGAAAATTCGGGATCACCACAAAAATCGGTACCCACGTAAGCACAATCCTCCATCATCAGTAGTTGGTCCCTCAGCCAGTGAAAGAATGATGTCTCATACTTGATCCTAGTCCCACCACCACCATGGAAAACATCACCTTGACCCACTGCAATGTGGGTGGATCTCTTTCTCTGAGCTTGTTAATAACAACTTGGGTCCTCAGATGTGGGAAAAACTCCAGAAAGAACGATACTAAGATAGTACCATAACTGAATTCTTTCAACTCACCTCTTCGGCACTTGGTGAGTTGGTATTTTAAGACCACCAATAAACCTTCTTCCCAGTTGAACATAGTAGGAGCCATATATTCTAAATCATAGAGCATGTGTTCCCTAGAATCCCGATGAGCTGCATGACTCCCTTCCTCTCGTTTCGTAGTGAGCAAAACATTCCTAAGAGGTATGCCCATCACATCTTTAATGGGGACCTTTTTCCCACTCATCTATGTCCTAGGAAAATGGTACTGAACAATGAGACCCTTAGTGGTAATGTCCCCTCCTCATGGATCGACTAATGAAATAGGCGCACCCCTCCTGGATAATCCTGTGAGGAATTATATATCCTCCACCTCCAAAGTAAGTATTTGGTCCCTCATCTCAAAGTATTGCTTTTCACTATTCCACATCTTGATCAAGTGTTTTAGTAGTTGTACTTAGGCTCTAATACTTGGCACCTAAAAGGACTTCAGGAGTCCACACATGAAGCACACTCACCGTGTTGTGGTCATTGGCACCATAGATATCATCTAGTTGATGATCCCTCTCCTTCTACACAACCATGGTGTCCTTCTAGTCTTGTTGAACAACTAAATGGAGGTGTTAGAGACCATTTAAAACCATTCTCAAGCTTTAAACTATTTTGGTGTTGCTCCATATTTCAAATTTTTGGGTCAGTTTGTGCCACCATGCTCTATCTTTTCAGTCAAAGCGATGGCACCACACTTTTCATTAAGGAAATTTGTGGTGTCAGGTCAACATTGCCTTTATCATAAAGGAAAAGAGTGGTACTACTGTGGGACAATATCCTCTTAAGAAATGACCCAAAAAACCTAAAAATTGACACAAAAACAAAGTGTAAAACCATGAAAATGAAGGTAAGGATATGAGGATTCATCTTGTCTGGATGAAATACATAATGGTTTCATGTAGCTCTCGCAATCTATGCACCAAATTTGATCTGAAAATGGGTTTTTTCTCACTAAGTTGGGTAAAAACACAAATGGTAAACAAATGTTACTTTTCACCCCTATTTATTCACTTTTTAATATTATTTATTATTTTTACCCATAATGGTCCTATATTGCTCAATTTTGGTCAAATTAGTGCTTAATTATCTATTGTTGAGAATTACATGGCTCATGGAGAAGTATTTTTTTGTTATGAAAGAGTTTTATTTTTTCCCTTTTCATTCTCTACAAAATTGAAAAAGATTCCGAGCGCTATTGGAACCATAGTCGTGCTCGTTAAATGTTAGTACAAAGGTTTAGAGTATACTTTTATCACTTTATTGGGATCGTTAAAATTTTCATGAAAAAAGAACTCCATTAGAGTTATCCTTAAGATATTTCTAGACTCTCGAAACATGAAAAGATTTCCAAGTGAACTTGTCACTTCCAAACCCTTTTTTAGTTCGGTTAGACTACTTACGAAAAATGTATACTCTATCCAAACCCTTCACTAGACGAGTTATCCAAGGTATTCTTTTATACTTTTTCGAGCCCCGGGGACTAAAATTTATGAAAAATAAATTTTAGGAGTCTTCTTTAGTTCCATTCAGACTCTCTAAACATGAATGAAACCAAGTTTTCTTTCATTGGACTCGTTAAACTAAGCATTGAAAGACCCTCTCTGGGGAGGCACCCCTCCTTTCTTAGGTTCAGATATAGAGAATGGACTTATCCTATGATAAGATATAGAGAGCATTTCTTACCCTATTCCATCTCGTTAAAAATAAAAGAGGCACTCATCAATCATGATGGGGAAATTATGGGAAAGAAAATCATGTTTCATTTGTATTAATGGGAACTTTCTAGTCACCTTTGAACATGGCGCCTGCATGCATTTCATTCAAACAGTTGGATTTTCAACTTGTCTCCAAGTCGATCCACTTTCATGAGTCACATTACTCCTTTGAGTCATTTCAAAGAATGCATCGTCCTTTGTCGCATTATATCCTGGTCTCTACCTCATCCATTCAATGTTGCGAAGTCTTCGGTTGTGTCATTCAATGTTCAATGGAAATTCGTATGTCAAGAATTACCCTTTGCAATCAAACCTACCTCTCTTTTGTGTCGGTTACCTTTGAGTCAGTCTTGTGGTTAGTTCATACTCGATTTCCAACAACTTTGTTCCAAGTTTCATGTTGTTGATGTGGGATTCATAATGGCCCTCCTTCAACAAGACTGTTCTTGTCGACATCAACACATTTTCTAGGAACTAGACTTAGAAATAAGTTAGTGCCTTGAGATAATCATGCCTTAATGACATGTTTCCTCACTTTCGACAATAGGATTTCATCATGGGACTTTGATTAAAGGTTTCAAGTGAGTGTTCAACATTAGTTCATCTATTCACATTCAGAGGAATGTACTAGGGTAACTTGGGAATCATTGACATTATTGGTGATTTCCCTCGCACTTGTTAATGGTTCACATCATTGACCAATAATCAAGTTGTTTCTACCATGTTCGACTTTAATACATCTATTTACATGGATAGAATTGTACTTTCTTGGGAATGAGATGAAGACCCTGGGTGTTCATCAAGCATTCATTTTTTATGTTTTCCTTACCCTAGATTGCGATGGAGTATTTTGTATAAGTCATTGCATGGATCCACATTGTATGTTCGTGGTTGTGCTCATATTTGTGTCTGTATGACATAGATATACATTGTATGGATGGTAGCTATGTCCAAATTTGAGTATTCTTCACATGGATCTACGTTGTATTTCAGTAGCCATGAATTTTTGTATATCACATGGATATACGTTGTATTATTCATAGACATCTTGTGAGTCATTTTGGACTTGTATCAAAGTGTCAAAGCACTATAGAATGATCTTGGTTGTTGAAGAGTTCCGACCATTAGACCTTTTCCTCGAAGTCATAACCTACTCTGTCAAAGTATTTTTTCCTGTAATCTACCTCTAGCCTCATACATTGGGGGGAATTGTGTTACACCTAAATCTCATCACTATCATGTTATGAGATGGGTATCCCATTGTTTTCTCTAACCCCTCAGAGTCTAAAGTGGAGGATTGTTCCCTTATATTTTTCCATGTTCTGAGCCACCAACACACCTAGTCAACTAACAATAGGAGTTAACCAAGTCAGAAACACACCTTGCTCACTTTCAATGTGTGGTGATGCCACGTGTTTCCTTTTTGTAACACAAGGTACCCCATAATACTGCTTGTTTCCCTTTTGCAATGTGTGGTGCTCATCCTAAAAAGGAAAAAAGAAGAAGTTTCAAGAAGTTACTTGAAGGGACCTTCATGGAACCTCATCCCTAATAATATGGATAGGTGTAAATCTAATTCCATTATCCTTGGGATGATCCCTCAACCTTATCCTTTGAATATTCAACCCATCCTATCCAATATATCCTTTAAATATTGTTTCACCCCCCATGGTAAAGGGAGGAAAATTGTGTTAAAGCATCAAGACTCTGGCCAAATAATCCTAGACCTTATTGGAGTCATTAGAGGCAAGGTGAAGCTTGAGGAAAGTTTCCATTGATAAGAGATCCCAACACCAAGGCTTGGTTGTGATCTCTCCTTTTATTATTATTAATACAAGCATTGTTTTCTTTCCCATAAAAATTGTCTATTTCAATGTAATGCTTTGTTTATGGTTTTTATCCTTGGTCATTGAAGTAGAATTATATATTACCTTGTTACTCTCATGTGGATTTGTTCTTTTGTGTATATTGTAGGTCCATTCACCGCATAGCTCAAACACAACAAGTTCAAAATGACAGATTTTCCTGTTGAAAGGTATGAGAGCAATTTAATTCAAGTGATATAGATTTCCAGGGAAAGTTTCTTTGCATTGTAGTTTATTTTATCCTAGATCTGAAACATTTAGACTAGGGAAACCATATTTGTCCTCATTGACTAATATTTTCCATCAACAATGTTAGACCTCCAATCAAATCGAATTGCAAAGACATTAGTCAAGTCTAATTTGTGGAAAACAAGTTTCAGTTAATTAAGGAATCTATTTCTTAATTTATGAAAGTGGTTGTTGAAGATGACATTAATAATTAAGCACTAAATACATTAAGTTAAACTCGTAAATAATGGTTAAGCAATTAGTTATTTAGTTCACATTTAGTTCTAATGAGTTCAGTTAAGTTCAGCTCAGTTACATTCAGTTCTATTTAGTTCAGTTTAGTTGCATTCAGTTCCATTTCAGTTCAGTTCATTTCAATCAATTAACACTCAGTTAGAGGTAGTTAACTCTAGTGAATTAATGGAGGGTGCATATATTCAGTGTGGAGGTAATTATGAGGTGATGAATTGGAACCAAGTCAAGGAAGGTGTAATAGGTAATGTGTGGAGAGTGCACACAGTGTGTATAGTGTTCATAATGACCAAAATTCATGCAACCATTCTCTACCTTCATTGTATTTCTGAATAAGCTTGTTATTAGAGTACTATGCACTTGGCAAGGCTATGACAATATTATGTACGATCTCTAGTCTCTATTGTTTCTTAGATATCTCTTATCAAGAAATATGCAAGTGTTGTAAAATAATTCTTTGCCATTATCAATAATACTCAAAGGATTGTTTTCTTGGTTTTTCATCCTCTATATTTTGAAGGGTTTTCCCAAGGTACATCATGTTTCTTATGGATTGAATAATTTGTGTTTTTGGATTGTTTTATGAGATATACATGCACTATATTTGTTTATAAAAAGTTTTAAGTTCAAGTATCTTCATATTTTCTCAAAAATTGACAATGCTCACTCTTATGGGTGGTTTCCAAAAAGGTAATAAGGAGGAAGCGCTAGTAATAACTGGCCACACGTCCCGAGAGGTTTATGGTACAATGTGACCTCAGGCCCCCCCTTTGTCTTCATAAGTTACCAATGCACAATGCACGATGATCGTATGATATGATATTTCTATTTGCAACATTATCACCACTTTATTTAATTAAATTTCTTGTCATTTCATCCATGCAATCTTAATCTCTGCTATTAATTTTTTCTTTGGCCTTGTAGATCAGCTCGACCTTGATTCCTTGTATCCGCTATATAATTTCTGATGCATAATTCATCTCAGTTGTTATATCTATTTATGATATATTTTTATCCACTTCTCCTGAGTTAACACATGGATTATTATTCTTTATCACATGCTATGGTTTATTTTCCTAATGCCTTCATCATTCAATGCTTCTGAGCTGATCCCAAATTTGATAATGGGAATTTTGGATATCTTAAAATCCTTGAAAAATCATTGTACTAACACATAAAATAACCTATTATCCATGTATGGTATAAATGAACTCAAATTTAAAATTTAATAACTCTCCCATCACCCTTATTATAAGAAACAACTAAAGGGAAGAGAAAATTTCATATTTTCAAGAAGGAAATTTGGAACCTATCATGGTCAACACTTCAAACCCACAAGGATAAAAATATACCATGATGACCTACATCCATCTATACAATATTTATAGTATTTGAATGTAGCCTTACCAACAATAATATTTTATCTGAATATTCATTACAATGTAGATGGACATGGTCTCAATAGGGGGGGTTTATACTGCAACAAACTTATTAGACGACAAGTCGAGATGGAGTTGTTATGGACTATTTTGGGCACAAGGAAAATAAAAAAAAAGGTATTTTAACCACAAAACACATCAAAGAATAGTAGTGAGAGAATAAATTATTTAATGAGTTAAATAATGAGTTTAAAAATTCATATTACCACAAGGATAAACTAGGAAATTTGACCTCAATCTCATAAGAAAAAGGATGAATTTCCATGTTGGACATGATTACATTTAGTAGTAGGGAAAAATGATAAGTTGATCATGGCCATTTATATATAAAAAATCATTTTTTAGGGACATTGAAGGAAAACTCTAATTCCAAATGGAAGATGAACTGGGCTAAGAATCAAAAGAAATATAAACAAGGTCTGGAAGCATATTAAAGAGAACCCAAAACACCATAAATCCAACAATGCATACAAAATAGAGGTATATTTAACATTATTTTATAGTAATGAGGGTTACCTTCTCTTTATTGTTTTTCTAATTGGATGATTGAGCCTTGTCCTTGGTGGCATTCCTCTTACATCCTTTACAATTTTGATCCATTAGTCCCTCCCAAGTAATTGATATTCTTAGGTAGTTATCACATCAAAATGTGTTTCTCAAAATTAATCTTACGACTAGGGAGAGGTCACCAATGCACTGAATCAAGAGAAATTGACTTTGATGGCTGTGTTGATAGGTTTATAAGATTCACAATCAAGCATCAAATGAATCAAAAGACTCTAATAAGAGAATATAAGATGGATAAGAGATTTATAAGGTAGAGGAGTATGTACCTTTTTCGAAGGTTGGTCCTAGTTTCTCCTTGACCTCTTTTCTAGGTCTGCTCCTTATTTCCTAATTCCAAACTGCAACAACACAAAGCCACCTTTCTCAAACCCATTTCACTACAATGAAGAATGTAAATAAATTGAAATGAAAATATAACATAATGATTTCCACATAAACAATGAAGCATGCTTCAAGTCAATTATTAACAATGAAACACATGATTGGGTGAGGGAATGAAGTCAAATTGTAATTATCACACTGAAACAAGTACAAGTAATACATATTCACTACTAGGGACCTTAATGAAGTTGAGTATCTAATATGTCTACTCTCTGACTATGAATATCCCACTTAGATCCACTGGATGTATACAAGGGTTGAAGTTATTTGAGGGAAACAACTTTGATACACATGGATATAAGGGTCAGTAACAAGGGTCACTAATTAATGTGAATGAAGGGGGTGAAGGTGAGTGATTAATCCAACATTAATTTGGCATAATAGGTGTCAATTTATTGGACCGTATCATATACGTTTATGTTTGATGGAGATAGTTGGAAATAGTTTCGAGGTGGTTCAAAGAGTTGCAATCGAGAAATTGATTTGAAAAAATTCCATAACTCCCTTATTTGCGAATTTATATTTTTTTCATGGAATTATGGGGAATTCACACTTTATCCAAAGGAAACCCATGAATTATTTGTCCCTTTCTAGTGTATAAGGTGCAAATGGTAAATTTTTGAGGTATTTGGGCCTTGTCCAAAGGCAACATGCAGATGATTGGTGCTATGATAGTGTGCAAAGAACGATTTTTCTCTTTTGTAATTAAAATTCTCACTATGAAGGGAATGGTGGTGATATATCACTTTAAACTATTAGGACCATAATTGTGGATACAATCATTGGTTATTCCATCCATAAGTGTCATTTACTTTTGTGAGAGATCAATCATGCCTTGAGTGTCATATTTTGGACTATCGTCATAGACAGAGAGGTGTTGATTTGAGATATAACATATGGTCCCTAATATGTGAGTCCAGAAGGGAACCTGATGGTTGAAATATATTATAATAACTGGTGGAGTGGGATGAATATTAGAAAAGGACAAGATTCCATTATCCTTGACTCTAGAAAAGTACATGAAAAAAGAGAACAAGGTGTTAGACATTCTTTTCCCTGAGATGGAGATGTCCATGATCAAATTAAGATAGAAAATGGCCTCCATATTGAATACAACGTGGATCCATGACATATAAATGATGTAGTGATCATGTCCATGGAAGAATACATAATGGATACATGTAAAATATATAGAGTTGGATCATGGCCGCAAAGTTGATTCATATTGGATCCATTATAATTAGGAGATCATAGCCATGAATAGATACATAGTGGATCTATGTCTCAACATGCATTGGGAAAACAAAATGTAACTTGGTTGAGTAATGGTTGTCCCAATGGAACCAATTTCATAGGATGTGTAGTACAATATTTCACAAATCAAGCAATATAAAAATGTGGGGATGCTACTATTGGCCCAATTTATTCCATGCACACCATCGTGAGGTATGAGTCCTACCCATGTGAATAAATGATATGAAGTTGAACATGGAGGACACCATTTAATTACTTGTCATTGATGTATACCAATAACAAATGCAAAGTAACCCACCAATGATCATGACAGGACCAAGGTACCTAGTACATTATAGTAAGTCTGAATATATGTCTTGGAGTTGAACACTTGTAGAATATATTGAGTAGGAGACATTGATGTATTCCCATTACTCCATAGTGAGGGAACCTACCACTAATGACTACAAGCCCCAAGGTACTATAGAGACTCTAGATATTGTTCCCAAAGCATGATGAGATGAATTCAATGGGAATATATCCATTTGAAGAGTTCTATTAAAGCATCCCCCACCATCCAATGTGATGAAATATCAGGGATTTCTTTGACTTGGGAAAGGAACTAAGAAATTTTTTTGTAAGACATGCCACTGAGTACATATCTTACATGCACTAACTATAAATAGTGCAAGGAAGAGACCCATTGAGAAAAACATGATAATGAAATATATTGATAGATTTGAGGACTTCCACCAATGATGAAAATGGAATCCAAGGTACAACATGAATCCTAGAATGTGAATAGATTTCTTGACGTCGAACATCATGGTAAACCACTTAATCAGTGACTAATGATGAAGAGTCATTTGTTGAGTGAAAGGTTACCTGTAAACAATATAAATAGTGTTGTGGTTCTATGTGTATAGGTTAATTCTTTAGAGCATATGAGTTGTAATTGATGAGACACAACCCGCATACAAAAATTCAATAGGTACCTTCCTAGAAAATCATGAGTCCGAACACTGGTTTCAATAATACATGTTGAGAACATACTAACATCACATAATGGATGCCACATGAGGTCAAGGAAATTTCGGAGTTGTTGGCACATGATATATCCTTGAACAATGAGCATGACCTAATAGTGACTTCAGAATATTTTGAGACAAAGGGACCAACAATATAAATCCACACAGCAGGAGACATTGGCAGAGTCTCCATAGAATGAGTAACCAATTTGAAGAGTAATAGCTCTTATATCAAGGTTTAATCCTAAGTCCGAAAACTAGGACCCAACTTGTTGAGAGACTTAAGATTATTTCTATGTTCAAGGATGAATTCACTTACTTCCATTGATAAATATATATTTGAGATCTTTCACCCTCTCTCTTTTTTAATATTCTATTTTAGTGTCTTTTTTTCATATTATAACTCCTGAAAAGGAATAAAATAATGCTATAATAAATTGGATAATATGAGCAGCGCATGGTGTGCAACTACATTTCATGCACATAGAACATACCTATGAAAAATATGAAAAAAAGGATGTGTAGAATGTGAACTCTCTTGAAGCATGTCTTCTTTGATTAGGATAGAAAGATGTGATTGTAATAAGTAGAAAAGGTGAGCGACTTAGGACATGAAATAGGTGTTAAGAATATAATGGAAACACGTTGTGAGAATTATAATCGAAAGAAAAAGAAACACTATGAAAATGCAGTAACACAAAATCCAAATATTTTGAGTGGCCCCCAGGGTAATGGTTGGAATAATATTTAGGAAGAGTCATGGGGCTTGAACTCAATGGCATGGTGAGGCTAATTATAAATGAATATTGATCCTAATACACACTTCAACATGTGCACCATAATACAATAGGTGTTCTAACTAGTGTACCCATGAGTTAGTGAGATCTAACATGAAAATAATGACTTTCCTAAGAGCATAGGGATAATGTTGTAACTCCATGTGTTGGGATCCTGAAGCATTAAAATAATGGCAAGGATGATGAAAATTATACATGTTGGAAACAACATACCTTATATTCGAGTTTGAGATCACAAACCTTTTAAATAGACCACCTGTTCAAAAAAATATGCTTTGGGAAAAAATGGAAATAGTATTAATTTCCATTTGTCAAAATAGGGACAAAACTATATAAACATGGCTAAAATTTTTTATATAAATAAATTATATGGTAAACATAAATTATAGTTCATTTTCAACTTGGTTTTTTACCTATTTGGATATTTTTCCCATATATTCTAACCTATTTATTGCAGAGTCCTGGAGCCATAATTTTAGTTTCCGTCAGTTCTAGGTATTCTTCTATTCTCCTTAATTTAATTTTCATCCTTTTTTTGTTGATTTTAGTCCTAAATTTGAACCTTTTCACCTCATTCTAATATCTAAACTACATATTCACACCTCTTGGTCTTGCAGAGCGCAAATTATTGAGGTATCTGCACCTTTATAGGTCTAAGAGAATAAATGTTTGCAACTATTCAAAATAAAAAGAACAAATTTGTAGTAGAATGATGAAAAAGTTGTGCCTTGTCTAAAAGAATCACTTTCTTGTGTTGATGGATTTAATATGTAGAAATCCTAAGCATCAGGATTTTGATTGTGATGCCATGGGAGACCCACTTCGACTATATGCACCTTTCCAATGTGTATTACTAAATCTCTTTAGAGTATCCTATATGAGGGCCCAAAGGGGAATGCTACATTTATTGATCCACTATTGGGACCCTGATTAGGGTGATTTTATCATCAAAATGGAGGTGCTAGAAACCACAGTGGATGACATTTATTTACTTATCGATTTATCATTTAAAGGATCCCTAATGAATATTAAAGGTTATACTAGATGAGAGAACATTCTCACCATGTAGGAGTAAGTGAACACACTCTATGTTAAAAGGACCAAAAGTCAGGAACACAGGTTCCTTTTCCCTTGAAATGCAATTTGACTATGATCACCAGGATAGAAAAAAAAAAAACCTTACACTTAGCCTCATGAGGATTTATGTAGACTAGAGTGGAGTGTATTATATCCATAGTCTTCTATTGGTGCACCAATCTCTTAAACAACAAGAATATGCAATTTCCTTATTGCAAGACATGGAAGAAAAAAATCTTTGGCTATGGATACATTTAGTTTCATTATTCCTTGAGAGGCTCCCCACTATGATCTTGAGAGTAGAAATACCACCATTAGACCCTAGAGATCCCTCGTTAACACATGGTACTAATATTATGCTTAGGTTAGGAGGAGGGGAAGTTTCAAAATCCTCAAGTGGTGGTGCAAATAGATTCCTCTTACATAGAATTTTTTTCCTCGTCGTGTTCATGAACCATGTAGACCTTTCCCTTTCCTTAATCCATGCATTTATTGGCTAGAATCTTCATGAAAGATGAGTCATTAGGTTTTCCCCTTTAAAACGCCTATTTTTATTGGGTGACACACTTTTCCTTGTAGTAGGGTTGTCACTCTCCACTAATGCACTTTTATCCATTACAGGGTGAGTCACTAACACACGTTGCTTGTGTATAGGGTGCATCACTTCATATATAAAGGGGAAAAAGAGAATTTTCAAGAATTATATTGAAGGAGATCCTCATGGAAGTTTAATTATATGAGAATTTTGATCTACAAAAATATATATGAGCCTTATAGAATCTCACAAATCGAATAAATTGCAAAAACCAACAAAAAAACATGAAAGGGGAACAATTTTGCATACACAGTGTGAACAAAAAATGGATTTTATTTGACTGTCTAACATGTGAATATTTTAAGAAAAAGTATATATTACATTTGGTTCAATTTGAGAGGCTTTGGAATCCAAATATGAGCGTACATGTGAAATTGGCCAAATTGGCCTCAATCCCCCCTAGGTGGGACAAACTCGCTCCAACTCAGCCCAAATGGTCACGAATGGAGGTGTGGACATGGATGAGTTGTGCTAGAGAAATCATGAGTCCTTAGAATGAATGGGTGTGCAAAATAAGGTGAGTGGGAGGCTTTATGTGGGCATTAAATGCTCCAACAGTACAAAATTTGGGATAAAACCACCCCTACCGCTCCTAGTCAACCAAAATTCCCCAATTCAAGGAATGAGAGTGCATTAGCAATAAATGTGGTTGTACATGTGGATTTTGATTGAGCAAAAGTGCTCTTGTAGGTGTGAAAGCATCAAAATATCTGGTTATTATGTTGGATTGACCTCCCTAATTCCAAACCATAGAATATCATTGCATAAATGACAATAAAAATGACTACGGGTTTAGACTAAGGTACTAAGTGGTGGATTATTTTTCTAATTCCCCCCCCCCCCCCCCCCCCCCCCCCCCCCCCCCCCCCCCCCCCNCAAGTCACCTCAATACATAACATAAATTTTTATTTGTCCATGCAAATTGAGGAAAAGAAGGAAAACCCCATGGGACAAAACCTTCGTTCTAAAAAGGACATGGGGATGAAACATGCAAAAAATAGCAGCACTCACCATCCATCACTCACTCCAAGAAAAAATCTCAATTGATTGAAGGTCTTCTTAGTAAAACTCTTGGTGAATATGTCGGCAGTTTGCTAGGTGGATGGGCAATACTACAAGTAAATCACTCTGTCATGCACTAAGGACCAGAGGTAGTCCATATGGATCTCTATATGATTTGTTCTCTGCCTTTGAACTGGATCAGTAGATATCTTTATGGCACTTTGATTTTCCACCCAAAATTTGGTAGGAGAATCAATTGCAACACCAAACTCTCGAAGAATTCCTTGCAACCAAACACATTGTGTGGATGCATTCACTATTGCCCTATACTCAGCCTCTGCTGAAGAAAGAGAAATTGTATGTTGTTTCTTACTATACCAACAAATAGAACCTTCAGTAAGCATGAAAAAAACCCTTAATTTTACTTTCTGTCAATGGGATCTCCAGCCCAATCCGAATAAAAAAATCCATTTAGTTGAAGTGAAGAACTAGCTACATAGTGTAGCCCAAAACTCTTTGTTCCTTGGACATTTTGGAGGAATTTTTTGCTTCGTTCCAATGGAACTCATGTGGCTGGTGCATCTACCTTGATACGACACTTATAGCATAAGACAAATAAGTTCTGGTATGTGTAAGTTACAACAAAATACCAACTAGATGCCTGTACAGTGTACAATCTACCAAAGGAGAATAACCAAATTGACCTAGCTTAATTCTAGAAAGAAAAGGGTACTTGGATGCCTTACAATCATCCATATTGAAATTAATTATCAGGTCTAAAGCATACTTAGGTTGAATCATCACGATGCCTCTTTCATAATGTTCAATTTCCAATCCCAAAAATTCCCTTAGCAATCCTAGATCTGTCATTGCAAACTCAATGTGTAAGGATGCCTTGATTGATCCAATTTGATTGTTGCAGATCCTTGTAATTGAGTGGTAATATAAATACAATACAATAACATACAAAACACTATCATTTTTCTACAAATACACATTTTTATCAGATTTGCATCGAATGAAACCAATTGAGAGCAAGAAAACATCCATTTTTGCATACCAAGCCTTGGGGGCTTGCTTGAGTCCATAAAGTGATTTCTTCAACCTGCAAACAAGTGAAGGATATTCTTGGAAACCTTTAGGTTTCTGCATGTAGATATCCTCCTACATATCACCATGTAAGAATGCAATTTTGACATCCATATGGTGCACTTGCCAACCTTTACTAGATGTAATTTCTAGAACTAGTTTTATTGAATCCATCTTTGCAACCAGTGAAAAGGTTTTGGTGTAGTCCACACCTTGTAATTGAGAGTAGCCCTTAGAAACCAATATTTCCTTGTACTTTTTTTCTCCTTTCACACACCTGGGTTACATGGCAGAAATCTTCAAGCCACTCGGTGTGTCCTTGGGGGCAAGTCTCGAGTCAAGGATGTCACCTTGCTCTTGACTCCTTCGTTCAGGCTAACTCCTAACGAATCCAAGGGGGGTGGACCCTATTAAATTACTAAGTCTAATTACTTAGTTTGATGGTTTTATATTGATTAAGTTGTTTAGAAGTTTTGAAATTAACTAGTGGAAACAAAAGATAACAAGATGCAAGATTTAAAGCAGATAAGCACAGTAATGACACTCAAATATATAATCGAAAGAATTGATCAAATAAATCACCAGTTCCTTAAATGGAGTCAACAGAGAAAATAATGTGCTTGCACACGCTTGAAAGAATGTTTTACAAATGTCTCTTGGTAGATTTTAAATTAATGTGGAATGTGAATGAATTAAATTAGGCGAAAAGGGGACTCCAAATATACCCAACGGGTACTTGGAGTATGTACACAAGTGAACTTTCATGGCTACCCGCAAGGTGTCTGTGGGTTGGAACGGAGTCTTGGAGACTAGTGTTCGTAATGCACCCATCAGGGTGTGATAGAGATCGGCGCCTCGAGATCACTTTCCAGTTGTTCCCACTCCTTTGGGTATTTTTCCACCGCTTACAGTTTGTTCGAGGCATTGGATTTTCGCATGATGGTTTGCCAATTTGGGAGGTGAAGAATAATTAATATAGTCACTCAAGTGCTTTTGATGTAGCTTGACTGATCAGATGAACTGAATCTAGGTATAGAGCATACACACTGGAGCCTTTTTTTTTAGTTAATTTTAAAAGAGGTATTCTTATTAAAAAGAAAACCCTCTAGGAACCTCTTTCGGTCGAAGTGGACCTCAATCGAGGAATCAAGGAGGGGTTGATTTTATTATGATTACTAAAACAAATGATGATATCAGATGAATCATAAGCATATAATAAAACCACAATTTTCTAATTAGACTACCACGACCCTTTCTTCACCTTTTGGCTCAAAAGGAGGCTCGTGGGGTAAGTATTAAAATTACTTTGAAACCACCAGATATGGAATATGACTATGATTATAAGTCAAATTATACTACCCTATAGATTATAACTACACTATATTGAAAAAAGATAAACAAAAGGTAAAAAAAAAAAAACACAGATGCAAATCCCCCCTAGAGGGGGATGGTGAATAGGTCCGAAAGATCCTATTCGAAGAGGTTCTTATTTTTATTAAGAGAAATTGCAATATCAGCAACCTTAAATTAATCCACTTGGTCCTTATATGGAATGAGACCAAAGGTTTACAAATTGCAAAAATTAGAAATTTTGGGAAGACGGAGACCCACTGGGGGGTTTCGAATGGTCCAAAAATGATTTCCGGAAAGTGCCTCCTCCTCTTTTCTGTTACACCTGCTAAAAACCAGAAATCGTATCACGGTTAAATATTCCCAAAATTACTTTGAAAGTACTTTTGGATGAACAAATTTTTTACCCAAAAATTCTAAGTTAAAACTAGTTTTTAAAGAAGCGGAAAAGGAATCAAGGAAAGCAAGATTTCCTTGGGATATTGGCCTGCTTTGGTGGTAGACAATATGAAGCACTTAAATTTATGAATATAAATTCTTATATTCTAAGGAAACAACCATGCATTCAACAAGCTTTAGATCTACTTTCACAGCCTTGGAAAATGACAATTTTCCCTAAAACTAGATCTAGAATGCTTGTAAATTTTCTTTTAGGAATGAGATCTAGTTTATGTGCTTTAAGAAAGAAAGATCTATGTAAAATGAATTCTGAAATTTAAATATATAAACAATTTTTAAAGCTGCAAAAAAAGTAACCGGATTGATTTTAAAAAATTTGAAGGAGGAAGAGGAAAAGAAAAGCGCTTGTTGCTGGAAGCCTTGAAAATCAACCATGGAGCTTTCTGGTGGAATGTCGAGGGACTATGCCTTTGAATGGTTTTGGAGAGAGTGAAGAAGAAAACTAGATCAAAATCCTCTCCAAGCTAGGAACCTACAACTAAATCCAAATACTTTCCAAAATACTTGTGAGATCCAATTAATTCATACATACAGATTTCAAATTATCATGCATATAAACTTATAAAACATGTTGAATCTGGATCTCTAAACATGCATCAAAAAGGAAAGATATGGCCAATAAACTTATTAACAAACTCCTTTTCTATCAAGATTATAATAAACTTATTATGAATCTTAGCAATGAATCCACAAGCAATCAACAAATTATGAACATAGATACAAGTTACCTCAGTAAAACATGGCAATGCTCATCCACGCATACAATGACATGACACCATCTTGCCTCCAAAGATTCACTTTATTCCAATAGAAAAAAATATTACACAGTATTACAACAACAATAGCTCCTCAATCCAACTCTTACTCACTTAGAAAGGAGGCAGCCATATTGCTTTATATTATACAAAAACTTGAAACTCCAGCCCAGAGGGGGCACGAATCTCAAGGAGACAGACAACTGCAATTGAAGGAGAGTCCATCAATGCCTGATCTGAAGCTGAACTAAGCTTCCATTGAATCTACATGTCAGTTAGGGGGCTGATTGAGCTGACACATCGACCTGTTGAGTGAATCATCAACCACAAAGCCTCCAGAAGAGCCCATACGTGTGGAGGAGAGAGAGAGGGAACAATTCCCCATAAAGGAAGCTAAAGTTCAACTCTGGATCCACCCAGATCACCTCCTTCAGTCAAGGATTTGTTAGATCCAGTAAATCTGGTGTCAATGAGACTGATTTCAATCAAATCAATTGAGAATCCATTGATCTAGGATTTTGGATTTGCTCCATTATTTATCAATTTATTAATTAAAATAATCAATAATTGATTTTTTGGGGCTTTCTGACCTAAGTGATGGAAAATCACTCAAAACTAGGAAATAGTGGGTCTATAGGTTTATTGGGTGCTCTTAGCTTCAAAATGATCACCTACATGACTGAATATGACTTCTGAGCCCACTTTTATTACAAAACCAATTTTTCCAATTAAATTATTAAAAAAATAGCCTAATTTTTTGGAAAAATTAAATTTTAATAAAAAGCACTGAAAAAATTAAAAAAAATTAAAACCTAGGGGGACTTAGACATGTTCATATTACTCGACAATAATGCCTAGCATGTTTATACATTGACACACAGACTCTAATAACCTCACTAGGTCCAAATGTCAAGCCGACCACCCCAACTTTGGAGGTATGGAGTGAAAAACTTAGAAATTATCAGTCATTTATTCAACAATTGATAATAACCAAGGGAAAAAACACCTTGGACTGATCAGATTGACAAATGAGGTCTAGGAGACCAATTCTTTCACAGACACTATCATTCTAGAACATTTTATTACAACTCCCACAAGGGGTATGAACATGTGATATAGTACAACAAGCGCTTCCCAGAAGCACTTTCGAAGGTCTTCTGAAGTCCGAAAAAAAAGTCTTTGTCTGGTACACCAGCCTCACTTGATAAAAAAAACCTCTAAGTACAACTTAGGTGGTAACATGCTTAACATCTGAACCATCTGCAACAATTTTGGTTTGAAATATCCACTTCCATTGCACAAGCTTCCTCTTGGGAGGAAGGGGAACCAATTCCCATGTTTCATTCTCTTGGAGAGAATTGAATTCTTCTTCCATTGTTGATTTCCATCTTGGATCATTACAAGCCTCATAATATGACTTTGGATCATATCCAATTATCATATAATAGTTCTCAACAATATCACTTTCACTTGCATACGAAGCATTGCTAGATTGAGATCTTGTCTTCCTAGGCTCTCGGGGATTTCCTACTAATTCCCCTACAACTTGTATGATGTTTTCCGACCACCTGTTCAAAAATAAATTCCTTGGGAAAAATGGCAATAGTATTAATTGCCAATTGTTAAAATAGGGCCAAAACTATATAAAAATGGCTAAATTTTTTTATATAAATAAATTATATGGTAAACATAAATTATAGTTCATTTTCAACTTGGTTTTTTACCTAATTGGATATTTTTCCCATAGATTCTCACCTATTTATTGTGTAGTCCTAGAGCCATAATTTTAGTTTCCGTCGGTTCTAGGTATTCTTCTATTCTCCTTAATTTCATTTTCGTCCATTTTTTGTTGATTTTAGTCCTATATTTGACCTTTTGGCCTCATTCTAATATCTAAACTACACATTCACACCTCTTGGTCTTGCAGAGCGCAAATTATTGAGGTTTCCGCACCTTTATTAGTCGAAGAGAATAAATTTTTGCACCTATTAAAAAAAAAAGAACAAATTTGTAGTAGAATGATGAAAAAGTTGTGCCTTGTCTAAAAGAATCACTTTCTTGTGTTGATGGATTTAATATGCAGAAAGCCTGAGCATCCGGATATTGATTATGATGCCATGGGAGACCCACTGCGACTATATGCACCTTTCCAATGTGTATTACTAAATCTCTTTAGAGTATCCTATATGAGGTCCCAAAGGGGCATGCTATATGTATTGATCCACTATTGGGACCCTCATTAGGTTGATTTTATCATCAAAATGGAGGTGCTAGAAACCATGGTGGATGACATTTGTTTACTTACTAGCCACATCATTTAAAGGATCCCTAATGAATATTAAAGGTTATACTAGATGAGAGAACATTCTCACCATGTAGGAGTAAGTGAACACACTCTATGTTCAAAGGACCAAAAGTCAGGAACATAGGTTCCTTTTCCCTTGAAATGAATTTTGACTCTAATCACCAGGATAGAAAGAAAAACAACCTTACACTTAGCCTCACGAGGATTTATGTATACTAGAGTGGAGTGTATTATATCCAAAGTCTTATATTGGTGCACCAATCTCTTAAACAACAAAAATATGCAATTCCTTGATTGCAAGACATGGAAGAAAAAAAAATTTGGCTATGGAAATATTTTAGTTTCATTATTCCTTGAGAGGCTCCCCGCTATGATCTTGAGAGTAGCATTACCACCATTAGACCCTAGAGATCCATCGTTGAAACATGGTACTAATATTATTCTTAGGTTAGGAGGAGGGGAAGTTTCAAAATCCTATTATTATGAGCTCCTCAAGTGGTGGTGCAAATATCTCCCCCTTACATGGAATTTTTTTCCTCGCTGTGATCATGAATCATGTACACCTTTTCCTTTCCTTAATCCATGAATTTATTGGCTAGAATCTCCTTAGAAGATGAGTCATTAAGGTTTTCCAATTAAAACCCATATTTTTATTGGGTGACACACTTTTCCTTGTAACAGGGTTGTCACTCTCCATTAATACACTTTTATCCTTTACAGGGTGAGTCACTGACACACGTTGCTTGTGTACAGGGTGCATCACTTCCTATACAAAGGGGAAAAACAGATTTTTCAAGAATTATATTGAAGGAGATCCTCATGGAAGTTTATACCTGTGATAATTTTGATCTACAACAAGATATATGAGCCTTATAGAATCTCACAAATCGAATTACTTGAAAAAACCAACATAAAAACATGAAAGAGGAACGATTTTGCATACACAATATGAAAAAAAAATGGATATTATTTGAGTGTATACCATGTGAATATTTTAATAACAAGTATATATTACATATGGTTCAATTCTAGAGGCTTTGGAATCAAAATCTGAGCGTACATGTGAAATTGGCCAAATTGGCCTCAATCCCCCCTAGGTGGGCCAAACTCGCTCCAACTCAGCCAAAATAGTCATGAATGGAGGTGTGAACATGGCTAGGGTGTGATGGAGAAATCATGACTCCTTGGCATGCATGTGTGTGCAAAATAAGGTGAGTGGGAGGCTCTAGGTGGGCATTAAATGGTCCAACAGTACAAAATTTGGGATAAAACCACCCCTATCGCTCCTAGTCAACCACAATTCCAAAATTCAAGGAATGGGAGTGCATAAACAATAAATGAGGGTGCACATGTGGATTTTTACTGAGCAAAAGTGCTCCTGTAGGTGTGAAAGCATCAAAATATCTTATTATTATGTTGGATTGACCTCCCTAATTCCAAACCATAGCATATCTTTGCATAAATGACAATAAAAATGACTAACGATTTAGAATAAGGTACTATGTGATGGATTACTCTTCTAACACCCCCCCGTTAACCAAAACTTAGTAAATCTCATGAAAATAATGTGGGAGTCATTGCAAACAAAGACTCAAGTCATCTCAATACATAACATAAATTTTTATTTGTCAATGCAAATTGAGGAAAATAAGGAAAAACTCATGGGACAAAACCTTAATTCTAAAATGGACATGGGGATGAAACATGCTAAAAATAGCAGCACTCACCATCCATCACTCACTCCAAGAAAAAATATCAAGTGATTGAAGGTCTTCTCAGTAAAACTCTTAGTGAATATGTCGACAGATTGCTCGGTGGATGGGGAATACTACAAGGAAATCACTCTATCATGCACTAAGCCCCAGATGTAGTGCATATGGATCTCTATATGCTTTGTTCTCTACCTATGAACTAAATCAGTAGATATCTTGATGGCACTTTGATTGTCCACCCAAATGTTGGTAGGAAAATCAATTGCAACACCAAACTCTCGAAGAACTCCTTGCAACCAAACATATTGTGTGACTGCATTCACTACTGCCTATACTCAACCTCTGCTGAAGAAAGAGAAATTGTATGTTGTTTATTACTATACCCACAAATAGGAGCTTCAACAAGCATGAAAAAAACCATGAATTTTACTTTATGTCAGTGGGATCTCCAACCGAATCCAAATTAAAAAATCCATCTAGTTGAAGGGAAGAACTAGCTGCATAGTGTACCCCAAAACTCTTTGTTCCTTAAACATATTGGAGGATATTTTTTGCTGTGTTCCAATGGAGCTCATGTGGCTGGTGCATATACCTTGCTACAACACTTATAGCATAAGACAAATCAGGTTTGGTATGTGTAAGGTACAACAAACTACCAACTAGATGCATGTACAGTGTACAATCTACCAAAGGAGAATCACCAAATTCACCTAGTTTAAGTCCAGAAAGAAAAGGGAACTTGGATGCCTCACAATCATCCATATTGAACTTAATTATCAGGTCTGAAGCATACTTAGGTTGAATCATCATGATGCCTCTTTCATATTGCTCGATTTCGAATCCCAAAAATTTCCTTAGCAATCCTAGATCTGTCATTGCAAACTCACTGTGTAAGGATGCCTTGATTGATCCAATTTTTTTAGAATAGTAATCCATCATCAGTACTTTAGTTACACTAATTAGTCAATTTTATTGCGTTTTAAGCTTTAATACACTATGAGGTGGACTAGGGGTGCTTTGGTGGACATATGCCATGTCAAATTGAGGATCCATAACCCGCATGGGTACTCCAGCTTAGTCAACCAGCCACATATGCACATCCATTATTTTTGGTGCACTCCCATTCATTGAATTTGGAAAGGAAAGTTGACTTGGAGCGCTAGAGTGGGATTTTGCCCAAATTTGGCTTGATTTGGTGTAATTAATGTTTCATTGAGACTATAAACCACCTAGTTTTCCACACGGACGTTGTCCAAGGTGTAATCCTTGACCCAAAACACATCATCTATGCCACTTCAGCAATTCATGGCCATTTGGAGAGATTTGGGATGATATTGGCCCACGTAGGGGGGTTTGATGCCATTTTCACAATTTTGGCTTATTTTCTCACAATTGGCTTCCAAATCCATTCAAAACTATTATGATGTATTTATAAACTTGTTAATAACAATTTCATGGTTAGACAATCCAAAATTATCTTGTTTCCAGCTATCATTGTGTGTAATTTATATGTAATTTGATGGTTTTTTCTGAATCTTGCACCCAAATTTGATTTGTGAACCTCACTAACACTCCTATATTATTTTGTGGTTTGAATTACTCACTTTATGGTTCAAATTTCTCACATGGTATTAGAGCTAGTTGGATATTTTCGAGTTGCGGACCAAATTCTTAGTGTATTTGAGCTTCCTTGTTAGTGAATTCCAAATAAAATCGAATTGTCGTGTGTAAACCAGTTAGCAATTTCACCACCATCAGCGTAGGAAATAATGAAGGATAACCACATATTGCTAACACCTTTCAATTTATTTGAATGGAAGGCAGAGATGGTGATTCAATTGAGAGCCAAGGGGCTTTTCAAAGTTACCATGGGCACTAAAGTGGAACCAAATTCTGTTGTAGAGAAAGCCAAGTATTTCAACAAATTAGATGAAAAATATGGATTGTTGTGTCTAATAATCTCAAGAGAGTTGTTATTCCACCTTGACGGTTTCACATCACCAAAGGAGGTTTGGGAGAAGCTTGAATCTCTATTCAGAAAAACTGATGAGCTACGTGGTCACCGGCTTGAGAATGAGCTGATAAGACTGAGCCCAGCACACTATGATACAATATAGGACTTATTCACCAAGTTCAAATCACTTGTATTGTAGTTAAAAAAATGTGGGATTGAGAAGAAGGAATATCAACTGATCCTGTCTATACTTTCGAAGTATGGGCCATAGTTCTCAGCCTTTGTGAGCACATTTCACTCAGGAAAACTCACCCTTCGAAACTGGAAAATGCCAAGCCTGGAAAAATTCATGGAGTTACTCACTCAAGAGCAGGGAAAATTGGTCCAAATGGGTTCCATCAAGACCAAATATCAAGCACTAGCAGTGGGGATTTCAAATTGAGCAAAGGGCAAGCCCAAGTCCAAGAATTCGAAGTTGCCAGACAAGAAGAAATCAAAGAAACCCAAATATAGTGAGGGAGCTTCGAATCCACCTAGAGAAAAGGAGAAGAAGGGAAAAGAGAAGGCCAAATGCACTTACTGCCACATGGGATGGCATCTAGAGAGCTCATGCATGAAAAAAACCATAGACACCATGGCGCAGCTGCTGGAGAAAAACAACATTCCAGTCTCTGACAGTGCAAGGAAGAAGGATGGAAACTCCAGTTCAAGTGAAGGCAAGGAGAAATGTCATGATTTGGTAGTAGGTACTTCTAACACTTCATCCTTTATCATTCATTCAGGTTCTTCTAGGCATATTGTATCCATGAGTTAATTTTTCTCCTACATGAGTTCAAATGTTGGCCCAGCAGTTCGAATGGGAGATGATTCTGAACTCCAGACCAGAGGGATTGGGAGAATTGATTTAGACCATGGGTTTTTCAGTGATGTATTGTATGTACCAGACCTTGCAGCAAACTTGTTGTCAGTCTACTGTTAGATTTTATCATTCAAGCTAGCATTATGTTAGGATCTTTAACTGAGAGAATAACAAGTATAGCAATCAAACACAAGAGACAATGAACATAGTGTTTTTCCTTGGGGAAACCAGAAATGGAGAAAACCCCACAACTTCCTCAGAGATAGAATCAACACCAAAAAGTAAAACCCCAAAACAGTAAGATGATCTCTTGATAGTAGTAACCTCTTTATTCCTAGCCCCAATGTCTTCTTCTTCCTCAGCTATGTGCTACAACTGAGTGTGAGTGAGTGTGTACTAAATAGAGAGGCTAGCTCTCTATTTATACTAATTCTTGACATGACTAAACCCTACTAGGGCTGACTTCTCTAGGAGAGTCTAATAACCCTAGTTCCCAGAACTATGGGGACTTTAACCCTTGATCAATAGGAGGGTTACCCACAATAACTTGACATGACTTGTTTACATTATAGAACCTCCCGATAGGAACATTGGGGCATGAAATGACTCAAGTACATTAAAAATACATCCCGGAATAAACATCGGGTTACAATACATGAGAAATACAAGTGAATACATTCCAAAGTTACATATACATCAACACTCCCTCTTAACTAGGAAGGTATTCTCTCAATACAATTTTTCAGCACAAGTCTTATTCTTTGTGTCATCTGGGTCATTGTCAAGTTCTCGTCATCTTCATCTTCAAGTCATATTCATCTAGATCTAGATCATCACTGGATCTGGATCATCATTACTGGATCTAGATCATCACTGGATTTGGATCATCACGGGGTCATCATCACTGGATCTGGATCATCACAGGGTCATCATCACTAGATCTAGATCATCAGTCAATCTGGATCATTTCAAAGACATCATAACTATATTTGAATCATAACTCGATCTGGATCATCACTAGGTCATCATCATATGTGTTATCTCATGATTCTTCTTGTCACAGGAAGTTCTACAGAGCCAGCCCTTTCTCATGCTGGTTGTAGGCCTACCTCCTTGTAGGTCTTTGGTAGCCCTTATATCTGACCCTAAGTCAGAATGGCCAGGATTCACATTTGACCTTGACTCATCAGAAAGGCACAGCACTTACATCTGACCTTGACTCGTCAGAAAGGCACTTAGTCCTAGACTAAGGGTTCCTGGTAACTGACCATGTGCCTCCATTCAGAGAATGGCAGTAGCCCTTACATCTGATCCTAAGTCAGAATGGTTGGCACTCACATCTGACCTTGACTCGTCAGAAAGGCGGTAGCCCTTACATCTTACCCTAAGTTAGAATGGTCGGCACTCACATCTGACATGGAAGGAAACAATCCTCTCACCATGATAGAATGGAGGTAGCCCTTACATCTGATCATGTAGGAACCAATCCTACAATCACATCAGAACGGTCGGCACTCACATCTGACCTTGAAAGAAGAAATATTCTCACCATGATAGAATGGCAACAACCCTTATATCTGATCAAGTTGGAACACATCCCCCAATCACATCAGAATGGCCATGCGCTCACATCTGATCATGTAAGACTACATCTTACAATCGTATCAGAATGGCCCTCAGTCCTAGACCAAGTATTCCTGGTAACTGACTAGGCACCTTCATTCCAAGAATGGCAATAGCCCTTATATTTTATCATGTAGAAACCAATCCTAAAGTCATATCAGAATGGCTCAGCACTCATATCTGACATGGAAGGAACCAATCCTCTCACCATGACAGAATAGCTCAGCCCTTACATCTGACCTACTCGTCAAAATGGCTTACAAACTCATCACTTCCCCTTGGAGGGAACCTCGATCTGGAGAACACCAAGCTTCTCCATGAAGTAGTCAAACTTCACTCTGGCCAATTGTTAGCTGGAATATTTCACCTTCTGCAGACAGTAAGGTGTTCCACTAGTGTGAATGGTTCAGATCCAGAACAAATGAAGGATAGAGGTTGAAGACCCTCCCTGGATGCCGTAGATACCTGGAATGTGATGCTTCGATAGTAACCCTATGTACATGCAATCAGCTTAAACACGCAAACACATCAAAGCATCCAGAATATAATCTACTAATCCATGTTAGTGACTAAGGAATCTAACAACATACATGTGAAATCAGAAAACAACAATAATGTGGGATGGAAATCAGCTTGCATTAAGATAAAAATGGAGAAATTTACAACCAAGCCTTAGTGTTGACATGCATCTCCATGAAACCAAGCACTCTGATCCCCATAAGCTCTGACTTTAGCTCTCTATGCTCTCCAAGGGCTTGGGCCAAGTAATCAATCCAACAGCATAAAAGTACCTTAAGAGTTCTCCCCCTCAACCATGGACATGAGCTTGTATTTATAAGGCTCAATGGATAGGGATGGTTGAGAAATTAGTGGATGAGGTGGCCTCTAAGATCCTAGGATGGGGGATCTTGAGCTCAACTGACCCACAATGATAGGGATAAGGGAGGACATGAGGCTCATCATCTAGAAGCCTCGATAAACTTCTCTTTTTCCCTTTTTACCCAAGGTACCATGTTTCTCCTTCAATGACAAAGCGGTTCTGGTAAGAAACACTTATGGACTAAGGGCCATATGCGGTGGCACCACTTGTGGACAACAAGGGATAGGTGATGCGAACAAGGTACTGCTCCTGGACAATAGGGAAAGCGCAGTGCTGGGAATTTTCATGAAAGATTGACAATTAGCATGGGTTTCCACTCCAAGTGTTGGGATTCAGGGAAAGTAGGTATGTCAAAGGTCTTATCACATGATGGTGACAGGATTTTGGTATAACAGGATGCCCCCCAAAGCATGAGTCTTATAGGGATACGATAAACGAGAGCTTTGAGAGAACAAGTCATTATCATGAGGTGAAAATGTCAGCTCGATCAGAGCATGTTGTCAAGTAGGCATCTATAGTACATCAGTATGTTGACTCATAGACACAAGTAACCAAACTCATGGCTGCAGACCAATACAAGGCAGATCCATGGGAGGAATAAACAAGCATGGCTACTAGAATACATCAGAGATCCATGTGATAGTGGACTCAAACTTGGACATATCTACTAGACATACAATGTAGATCTATGTCATACATATGCAAATTTGAGCATATCCACGACCATACAAATGTGAATCCATGCTACATATACAAAACTCCATCGCAACCTGGGGAAAAGCAATGAGCACTTTAAACAAATACCCAGGGTCTTCATCTCGTCTTCCACAAAGTACGATTATATCCATGTGATTACAATTATTTGAAGTCAAACATGGCAGAAACCACTTAATTATCGGTCAATGATGTGAACCATTAACAAGTGCGAGGGAGATCAACATTGATGTCAATGATTCCCAAGTTACCCTAGTACAATCTACTGAGTGTGAATAGATGTCCTGATGTCAAACACCCAGTCAATTCTATCAATAAAAGGTCAATATTGTAAACCTATGTCGAGAGCGAGAGAATCTATCATTAACGCATACAGATCTCAAGGTACCAAATATTGTTTCTAAGACTATTTCCCGGATGATGAGTTGATGTCGATGGGAAAAGTCTCATCGAAGGAGGGCCATGATGAGTCCCACATCGATGACACGAAACTCAGAACATAGTTCTATAATGATGTGAATGTAGTAACCATAAGACTGACTCAAAAATACTGACACAAAGACTATGTAGACTGCAGAGGTAAAACTTCTTCAAATCCCCTTTGAACATCGGGCGGCATGACAAAAAGACTTAGCAGCATGACTAGATGGGACAGACACACAATGCGACAGTGGACAATGCATTCTTTTGAAAGACTCAAAGGAGTGACATGACTCATGAAAGTGGATCATTGCGGAGATCAGTTGAATACCCAATTGACTGACATGATGTGCAGACAAGTGCCATGTTCAAAGGTAACGACAAACAATTGCCATTATTTACAAAATGATTCCCTTCCCATTTTCCCCATCATGGTTGATGAGTGCCTCTTTTCAGTTTTACGAGTTCAAAAAGGGTAACAAACACTTGATATAGCTTATCAGAAGACAAGTTTAGACTCATATGTTTTACGAAACTGAGAGAGGAGGGGTTCATTCCCAAAATGGGTCTCTCAATGTTTAATTTAACGAGTCCAATGAAATAAAATTCGGTATTGTTCATGTTTAGAGAGTCTGAACTAATACGGAAGAAGACTCCAAAAGGGTCCTTTTTTGTATGATTTAGTCTCTAAGGCCTGAAAAAGTGTAAAATCATACCTTAGAGAACTCTTCCAGTGATGATTAACTGGAGTGTTCATTTTTCATAAATAGTCCTATCCGAACTGAAAAAGAGATAACCTACCATCAGACGGATGACTCTTCAAATACTTTAATGAGCATGAAGAAGACAAGATTGCTTGACTATCTTTTCGTATTTAGGGAGCCTGAAAAGAGTTTAAAGAGAACTCCATGAGGTTTCTTTACACAATGTCACTTTTTATGAGCCTGGAAAGAATCGAAAATGGACTCGACGATCTTTTCATGTTTTAAGGAGTCTGAAAAAGAGGTGAAAAGAAGACTCCATAACGCTTCTTTACACAATGTCAATTTTTTACGAGCCTAGAAAGAAACTGAAATGGACTCAGACCTTTGATACTAGGTTTAAAGAGCATGACCAAAGTGCCATAATAAACACTCAACGACCTTTTCCATTTTATGAAAGTGTGAAAAAGCCATAAACAAACTTCCAAGGCTTCTTACTATGGTTCTCTTATCCTGCAATCGACTCAGAAACAAGTGTTAAATGCATTTAAAACTAGCATTAAGACATTACGACAAATAAAACTTTGACTAAAATATGATTTTATATCAAAACTATAGTAAGTCAGACCCAAAAATGCCTATAAAAGTCATGTAAATAGTAAAAAATCAAATCATTTCACTATTTACCCATAGCAGAGAGCACTTGGAGCATTTCCTTAGCCAGATATTCTGTAGCTGATATCGGGAGTTCCCACCATCCGTTTTTAGTATCGTCAATTGCAGGTAACAGCTAAGACCCTGTTCTTTCATTTCATAGTGTTTATTTGGAGTTTTGGTGGGGTTTTTGGCTCATATGGCAAGCCCTAAAACCTTAAAAGAGGGCATCGCGGCTACCCCTTGCGGGATACGTGGTACCACCCGAGAACCGCGCCTATAACATAGTTGACAGGAAGTGCCACCACCTGTCTCCAATGGTGCACAGGCGGTGCCAGCCTTGGAGACTTTAAACTAGTAGCATGAGAAATAATAAGTCATTCTTTTGATTTTTAATGATTAGGAATGATTCTAATGCATGCCATTATTGTTTTTAGCAGGTCTTGGTTGCTCAAAATATGGTGATATGGAAAGAAAGAATGCATGACAATGATGATACCTTTGCAGAGAGAAATGCGGGTTGTATTGCCACATTACGGGACTGTGGGCTCCTGAAGTTCTTCCAGACCCCAAGCATGGTGTCACATGAGTGGTTACTGGAACACATACTGCGGATGTGGAATCCAACAATATTTCTAGGTGGGGGCCCATATTCTTACAGTGGAAGTAGAGGACATCTACTTCTTGACTGGTCTCTTGAGACGGGGTGCCCCCATCTCACTGACAGGTTCCCATGGAGGGGATATTACCACTCGAGATCTTATAGATCGCCACTGTGCTCCAGGGATGAGCACATCGAGGAAGAAAATCCCCATCAGATCAGTGATGGATGGGCCCCTATGGACCGTCCTATTTACTATGTAGAGGGTGGCCAAGATTTAGGGTGTGCACCAGGCTTCTAGGGCACACATGCTGTATGCCATAGAGGCCATGGAACCCACAGTGTTCAACTGAGCAGAATCCATGCTTCCAATATTCAAATATCAGCTGACTAAGTGTCAATAGGGAGAGCTAAAGTAGTTTGGATTTGGATCCATTCTAGCCTGCTTCTTCTTCAAGTGGGTTCCACAGATCAGGCCTCAAGTGGTCTTCCGGAGTCTGAGAGCACGGGACCCCCATATGCTGAGGTGGGTCTAGGTCATGGCTCGTACAGGATTAGGTAGGGGAAGGGTGAAGTTTGGTGATCCATTCTTCAAATGGCTCCGAGATAATATCCTCATGGGTGAGGATTATTCCTATGCAGGTACGGACTTCACTGGAGATACTAACCTACCACTCCCACTTGGCAGACAGTGGACCGATTTCGGTAAGAAGAAAGAAACCCTAAAATGGATGAAATGTTTTTATGTTTTTTAATGTTTTATATTTTTTATGTTAAGTGACAAGACTTGTATATTCTCATGCAGATGTTGGAGCAGCGCAACCTGGAGGAGCTTCTCCATTGGATAGGCGAGCTAGAGCCCGCTTTGTACCATAGGGTGATGATATCACCGAGGAGCTAGAGGAAAACCTGGATATCCCAGATGCTGACATTGACAACCTTCCGATTAGATATTAGATATCCACAGCAGGAGTACTGAGTCGATTCAGTAGGCTACTATGTATAGTAGCTTGATCAGTGATGTGCTATCATGAGCACCACTAGTGTATGAGATATGTACTAAAAGATGACAACTTCAGGATTTTGTATGATGATTTTGCCTAAAATCCTACATGCTTCAGATGAGGTCTCGGGACCTATTTTTGTAAACTTTTTTGTATATATATATATACATACTTTTACAGGGTGTTTATATGTTTCAAATGGAAAATGCATTTTCTATGAGTTTTATGTGTCTTTGAATGTTTATTTACAATGTACCATGTTTGATTTCGATGTCATGAATGGCCAATATGCCAATCTAGGATGTAATTAGATAATGAGTCAGCAACTACATTATGTTCCCTAGGGATATGCCTATAAGTGATGGTTTCAAATGACCTTTCTGGAAAGTGTACTCTCTGAAAGAGGTGGAGGAGCACTGAGTTTCTAATGGTGTAAACATGGTTTAAATGACAAACCATGAGCTATGAGTCCATCAATACTACTAGATCATGAACATCATAGGAGGAAGCTTCAGTCAGAATACCAATGTCTTCTTCATACTCGGCGATGTTATTAGTAGCGGGACCTATACAAACGGCTCCTAAACTGACCAAATATTCAGCTAGGGAATAGAGGACCCAAGCAGCCGAGGCGAGATTCAAGGTGTGGCGGAAATCACCATCAACAAAGTTGTAGAAATCCATTTGCATGACCAAAACATGGTATAAACAGATGTGGACACTAAACTCAAAACCATCTTGAAAATACTAAAAGCACACTGAAAGCCAATCAATATACATATATACAAAATACTATCCAAGAAAGAGCTAGCCATAGTACCTTTTCAGGTACAACCCATTACAAGGTTGCCCCAAAGGGATTCCATCATAATCAATGAGCTCGTAAGCTCCTTTCTCTAAGACCTTAGAAATAACAAAAGGTCCATACCATATGGACTCGAACTTACCCTTCCCTAGTTTGTCATACCTCTGATAATAAGTCAATACTAGGTCACCCTCATTAAATACACGAGGTAGGACTAATTTATCATACTGCTCCTTGACACATTTCTTATGTGCCTCATTAGCCAAGGCAGCATCTCTCTGAGTCTCGTCAAGGTTACTCAAGTAAAAAAATATTTCTTCCTCTATGGAAGTGTCTGGGAGAAGTTCGATGGCAAGTTGTAAAGATGGAATTTGACATTGAATTGATAAGACAACTTCGAGTCCATAGACAAGCTGGAATGGTGTGAAACCAATGGCTATTTTCACAGAAGTCTGATAAGCCCAAAAAGTGGAGAAAAGAATGTGGTGCAAGTTGGATTTATGATCTCCAACCATCCGACAAAGCATAGTTTTCAAAACTTTGTTAATGGCCTCTACCTGACCATTAGCTTGTGGATAATATGACGTAGAGTTTTTATGGAAAAAACCTAGCTTGGCACTCAGTTCCTCCATCATTTGATTACGAAAATGAGATCCGTGATCAGTAACGATGGACTGCAGAACTCCAAATCTAGCTATGATATGATTGAACAATAAGAGAGCGGTAGTCTTACCATATTTTGCATATGTAGGCATGGCCTTAGCCCATTTTGTGAAATAATCCACAACTACGATGATGTAACCATGCCCCCCGACTAAGGTAGGCTTACAATGCATGAAGTCAATCCCCCATTTGGCGAATGGGCCAACGACAATGACAGGGTGTAGCGGAGCAGGATGGGTGCGCTTTTTAGGATAGAAGTGTTGACAAGGTGGGCATTTCTTAACAGCCTCATGACAGTATTTGAAGACAGAAGGCCAGAAATAGCTAGTGAGAAGGATTTTCTAGGCTGTAGCCATCCCAGATAAATGACTACCACATGCTCCAGAGTGGAAATTTGTCAACACATGTTCAACCTCCTGGAGAATAGAGTCAATCCCACGTCTATACAAGGTATCATTCAGGATGAGATAGTATTTCACGTGGTGACGGATACGACGGCGATCATCGTGAGATAAATGCGGCTGAAACTGTTGTGTTTGGAGATAGATAATCAAATCTCCATACCAAGGATCAGTAGTTCTAATCAGGAACATGAATTCATCTGGAAATGAATCACTGGGCTCAAATTCCATCGAAGCATAGGGAAGATCACACATAAGCTCGGTAAAGACCAAGGATTTCTTTGATTTAGCCTTAGCAAATTCTAGATCAAACTCCTAAAGTATAACTATCCAATGGGAATACTTTCCCCCGAGCACCTGACGAGTCAGGATGTAATACATCGGGTTCTGGTCTTCCAATACAGTGGTAGTGAAGAGCAGAATGTAGTGACAAAAATTTTTTACAGCAATGACTGTGGCCAATGCTAACTTTTCCACACGTGAATACAAGTTTCAGAATCCATGAGATTCTTACTGGCATAATAAATCAGGTGCTCCTGACCGTGGAGATTTTCCTGCACTAAAACCATGGCGATGGTAGTAGTAGAGGCAGCAATATACAAGAGAAAGTCCTTTGAATAATCTGGGGGATGTATCACAGGTGAATGAGTCAGAGTGTGCTTAAAATTATCAAAGGTGCATTGGGCCTGGTCATCCTAGAAGAAGGGAGTGTTCTTCTTAAGGAGATGTATATAATCATGTGTTTTCTCTACGAAATTGCACACAAAATGGTGGAGAAAGTTTTCCTTCCCTTGCAAACTTTGGAGTTCGAGGAGATTAGTTGGGGCTGGTAGATCTAAAATGGCAGTAATTTTCAAAGGATTGATCTGGATGCCATCTTTAGATACCACAAAACCTAGCAGACATCCCGTATCAACCCATAAAACACATTATGTGGATTGAGCCGTATATTATAATGACGGCATCTCAAGAATATGTCTCTAAGATGACCAAGGTGGTCCTCCCGTCGCTGTGAATGAGAAGGGAGGTCATCAAGGTATAGTTCAACAATATGTTTAATATCATGAAACACATAGGACATCGCACGCTGGAACGTGGCTCTAGCATTTTTCAAGCCAAAAGGTAACTTATTATATGCAAAGGTTCCCCATGGAAAAATGAATGTCGTCTTATGCTGATCGGAGGGTAATATCTCAATCTGATTATAGCCAGAGAAGCCATCCATGAATGAAAATATGACACTTCCAGCATAGTTGTCAATAATCTAATCGATGTGCAGGGTAGGAAAGTTGTCCTTGGGACAAGCTTTATTTAAATCCCTAAAGTCAATACAGACTCTAATGGTGCCCTGATTTTTATTGACAGGGACAACGTTCGATACCCATTCTATCAGGGGTATAGGATAAATAAACCTAGCTTTGAGAAGTTTCTCAATTTCAGCTTTAATAGCTGCGGCCTTCCGAGGATGGACTTGCCTTAGTTTCTTCCTGACAGGTTTAGCCATGGGATAGGTTTTAATCTCATGGACCACAATGGATGGGTCAATCCCCGGCATCTCTTCATAGGACCAGGAAAAAATATCACAGAATTCTTTAAAAAGTGCTTTGTATGCTTTAGATTCATCTGCTAAGTAGTTCTGCCCAACATGAACATGATCGATAGTATCAGGCTTGGATGATATATCAATCAGATTCGTCTGAGTAATGTTGCAAAGGTTTTCTTCAGAATCTGTATCTTGCAACAATATAGGACTTTGGGGTACGTTGATAATATCAGTAGGAAACAAGGATGCAAAATCATGGCTAACCGAACTGGTGTTGGGGAGGAACATGGATCTATGATGGTGATCCTCCCAAATGGACTCATCCATATTCATGATCTCCATAATGGAATCATTGGAAGGAAAAGTCTCAGAGAGATAATCTAGAACAAGAAGAGAAGGCTCTAACCAGTACGGTAAATGGTAAGGATCTAAAGCCACTAGATGAAGGTCATCAGTGTGATCATCGGAAAAGGTTTGAATGGTGTCATACATAGCTTCATGTGGACTCAACTAGGTGGACTCAACAATGTGTTTACCCTTAGACTCACAATCAAATGAGGCGATCATATGGACTGACACGGTATCCGTGCTAGGAGGAGTGGATGGAAAAACCCCCATAAGGGATGAATCCTTCAACATGCCTACCCTGTAATGTACCAAGTCTGGTGTACAGACCTGAACACTCTCCAATTCTGTAAATTATATTAAAATTTCTGAACTTGAATTAATTTACACAATGACTTCTCTGATTGGGCAAATAAGGGGTTTATTCTGGGAAATTTTGTAGACAAAAGGAGTTAGCAGCGGGAAGCAACCAAATACAATCAGAAATTGAATTTTATCTCCCCTAACACATTTATATCTGGTACCATTTAGGGTTCAGAGTCCGTGCTACGGAAACTTACTACCACGCTTCTGGGCAGCCAAACCGTGCAACTAAGGAGAGTAGTTCGGTTTGTTTCAACCAGGGGCTTCTGGAAAATTGCACAGGTTTATTCCAGAATTAATATAACATAAATAAAGGATTTATATAGTTCATTTATGTTCTGTAAATTTCTAATAATTTTTGGGTGAATTTGGGATTTTTGGCAGTTTTGGCCAAGGAGAACCCTGCGCAGAGGAGGATGCAAAAGGGTGGTATGACCCAAAACAAAATGGTTCTGGAGATTGATATGGGACGTTAGGCCTGTTAATTACCTACAAGAAATAACAGAGCTCAGTTTGAGTTTACAGAACCTATTTTGCATCAATTTCAATAAAACTAGTTATTAAAACTAGTAATCTAGCTAGGGTCTTAAAAAGACTATTAAATCATCTTAAATTCAATTCTGTGAAACCTGAGATTTATAAAAGAGATAAATATGGGTTATTTGAACATGAAAATTTATTTCAATCCCTTTCCCATCATGAAATATTCATTACAACACTCGTATTCACTCAATCCCCCCCATACACTGATAAAATAAGATCTTTTAATGAAACTGAGATGATATTCTTCAGGGTTTGAGATATATCGACCTGATAAATGTAATTTTCAGAATATACTGACACTACATAATATAAATAACATTATTTACTGACCATTACAAGAGGCTTCCAAAATTAAGGGGCAGGATGCCCGAATCTTGACCAATAAGGGGCTGTGAGCATAGGTGAAGCATGGGCTTCACTGGAGCTCAACCTAAAATTGATGGAGGCTATAATAAATTCTAGAATAAGCTTCAATGGCTGACATTATCACTCCATAAACCTGCAATAGATATAAAGGGAGATGGAAGAGAAGGGAGGAGGGATTTGGGGATCATCACCCAATGGTCTGAGGCACAACACTCAGATAGTATGATCACATAGCATAACCACAATGTAAAACCATCCAAACTGACTCAATAGGGTTGAATTCACCTTTAATAGAGTGTTGAGTGACCTTCTTAGCAAGTGAGGATCCAAGGTGACCTATGAGAGCAAGTCAATCCTCAACAAACCCTAACCCTAGCCACATAGGCGCCTCCTTTGGGGAATTTAGCAAGTAGGACCATGTAAAATTATTTCCAAGTTCAAATCCTCCTTCATAATTAGAAACTGCGCTCTCTCTAATTCAAAAGTTGCTTCTTTTGAGTTGTGGCACCTTTTTTGCTTTTCCAGACTCATAAGGAAACTATCCTTTCCTTTGAAAACTTTCTTGCTTTTCTCTGACTGCTTTTCTGAGCTCCATAAGAGGAAACTATTCCCTCCTTTGAAAAACTTTCCTGCTTTATCCTTGACTAATTTTTTCCTAATTTTTGGTACTTTCCTCTTTGTTTCCTATGATAGCTTTTGTCATAGTGTTTCCTCTTTTCTTCCTTGGCTAGTAGACTTTCCCAATGCGCCCCTCCTGACTAGGCAGCTTATTTACACCTCATTAATTAGAAATAATAATTAAAATGGAAAATAAAAATTAGATACATGCCTTACTTAATTAATTATTACAAAATTTCCCTAGGGAGCATGATTAATGTCAAATTGAGCCCCTCCTAGGAGTCCAGTATGATCAACACTTTAATGGCCACTTTGAGGGGACATGACAGTCCTCCCCTCCCAAATTTTCTTGTCCTCAAGCAGAAGCACCACAGAGTGCTGCAAATTTGTCCACCATGTTTCTGCTGCACCACTCTGATCGTAGTCATTTATTTGATGACACTTCCTTTAGAAAAATTGCCAACCCAGTCAAAGTAACTGAGTAGAATTCTTGGATCCCACTGCCTCCTCTGCAAGGACCCAAATTTTTTTTCCACCTTTTGAACTTTGTCATTCCTAAGAATGCCTGGATCCCATGGTTTTATCTGCCTCCTTCCACCCATCAATAAAAACAACAAAATTTTATCATTGTAGAGGAGGAAAATGAGGTTATGAAAATCATACAACCATACTGGGAGCTCATCTCTCCCCATTCCAAACTGAACATTTTTTAAACTCTCCCACCAAACATGGAATTCCTCATCTACTATCTTTGTTTTGGTGCAAGACCTCAACATTATGCTACTTGTTCCACCAAACTGGCTCAAGTGGAACTTCCATTCATAGCCATGCATGATGAAGACATCAAATAGATGCCTCTGATGTTTCATGCACACATATAAATGTAATGGTGAAATTTTCATACCACATGAATGAACCATTAATTCATCAATGGAATATGTGGGAGCCTCCTGCTCCTCATGTGGCATCAATAGGAAAAATCCCTTCACCCAATTTTCATCCCTATGTGTGCCTATTGAACTAGAAGTGTGGACTGATTTATAGTAAAACAAACCTTTGCAAAATGTGCCCACCAAAGGTTTGGATGCATCAAACCCATCATGGGCTGGTCCAACATAAGGGATCTCTTCTGACTCTTCACTAAAAACATGACTCCTTCCATGAGAAAAATCATTCTTTCTCGGGTAATGGGCATGTGCTTGGAACTCATCATCTACATCCCAAAATTCCTTAAGCACAAAAAATTTAGAATGCACCTCATGTGCATGTGCATGGGAGGTATCCAATGGCTGCAAATTAAATCTCTGTGGCTGCCCACATGTCAAGACAATGTCAGTCCAAACAAAAAACTTATTGCAGAAATTAAATTCTTCACCTCCCACATTATTCACTCCAAAGGTGTCTCTATCCACCCAATCAATGGATGAATAAGGAATATTTTCTGATCCATGAGGAATTCTATCATCCCTCTTTCTGGTAAAGAAGAGAACTTCATCCTTCCTCTCCACCTTAATTAGTGATTGGCCAAAATTGTCTTCCTTATACCTTTTCACAAGCATTTGCAAATCTGCCCCTTCCTTATGGCTGTCCTCCACATGAGGTTCCTCCATTAAACCCAAAAAATTTCCTTCCATGCAGCATGAAAGGTGTGACACCTTCAACTCCTTCTAAAGTTGAAATATCTGTAACTTTGAATCTTGAAGGGATCTTTGTGTGCTCTTCAATAAGTTATTGGTGATATCCAACTTATTAGTGATATTTTCTGATTTTTCTTCTTCCTTCTTGAGTGCACTATGGTACATATCGGCCACCATGAGGAGATATTCTCTATCATATAATAAGTTCATATATCTCTCCTTCATTTTTTCCATTCCTTCTTTCAGTGCTATGCACTCCTCTAGAAAGGCTTCTCCTTCCATATCTCCACCAGAAGCTTGCCAACAACATCTTGCCACCAAGGCATTGATGTCAACAAAGTTTTTCATGGCTTCCCTAAGATTATTTCTATCCTCCTTTAGTTATCCACTCAAATGATGTGGTTCACCAACAATATCCTCCATCAAGTTTTCTTCTTCTAATAGATGACATATATGCCCATTTTTCTTGTGGAATGAATCCACCACATAAAACTCATCCTCAACATGCAAGCCAGCCTTTGAATTTTCTGCACACTCACTTCCATTATGTGAAGTGAAGGGTATCTCTGAATGCTGGAATGACATGTGATCTTTATGAAAATCAGAAAGCATCTCATGCCTTGGAATTTCAGCTTCATCATGTTGCAAGAGAGTCCAACATTCTGAACTGTGTCCCTCCCTTTGCATCATATTTTCATCCTTCAAATTTCCTAGTTCACATCTAGCTGGTGGGGGCTTGCCTTCCACTTCATTATGAAATTCAAATGATGAATTCAGATCTGATATTTCTTGTTCTTTTGAATATGATCCAAAATATTACTTCACCATATTATCACGATTAACAATATCACCCTTCTTTTCATTGATTATGTGATCACTAATAGGGAAATTGGGAGTGAATTTATCTCCCTCACATGAAGTGGCCTTCCTTTTGCAGTCCTCAGATGCAAGTGAAGAATTTTTATATTTACATGGATCAGATGGTTGCAGGTGTACATGGCTGCTGCAAAAATCAGAACTTTTATTATCCATGTTCTTAGCATTACCATCTTCATGTACGGATACTATGGTGACCTGCTCTTCCACCAAAATTTCTGCTTCACACCCAAGCGGCGTGGTCTTGTTTTCATCTTCATTATGTGGCTCAAAAGGTGACTGTAAATCTGATTTGTGTACCTCTTTTGGATCTGATCCAAGAGATGTCTCACTACCCATACATGAGCCAAAACCTTGAGCAGTGATCCGGAGATCACCCACCAAGAAACTTGAAGTGCATTCCTCTTCAACTTCTTCTCTTATGGAACCACATTGTGGTGATTTGCACTTCACTTCATGGATATCTTCCTCATCTATATTCTCCTCCAAGAAACTTGATACTTTTTAATATTTAGGGGTACTCATGTCACAGAATTCAGAATCTCTATTTGAAGAAAAACCAAACAAACTCTTAAATCTTGAATATGCAGATGGCTTTGAGGAATCTTCACCTTTGGTTCCTTCTTCTTCTTCTTTTTTCATAGAGGTGGAACAACTCGGTTCCTCTCTGGATGGATTGCAGATCTTGAAAGAATGTTCATAATCATTCTTGGGCCAGAATCCATACTTGAAATAAATATAATCTCCAAAAGAAAGGTTTGCACAAATATTCCTACCCAAAGCTAGATAGTCCTCGTAGTATTGAGGCATGTTCTCACATGCTTCAATGATCTCTGCCAATTTTTTCTTAACCATTGGAGAATCAAATCTGATATCTTCTCTATTTGATGTCCAATAGTCTTCATCATATTCATTTTTTAGTATGCCTCCATCAACATAGAGGATTTCTTCTTCTTCATATCTTCGACAGTATTCTTCATACTGCTCATCATAGTCATCCTCATAGTATGACATGGCTGCAAATTTATTTAGTGAGAGATTTTTTTCCATAGGATGATCCAAGGAAAGAGATTTGATACCACTGTAATGTCCCAAGTCTGGTGTACAGACCTGAACACTCTCCAATTCTATAAATTATATTAAAATTTCTGAACTTGAATTAATTTACACAATGACTTCTCTGATTGGGCAAATAAGGGGTTTATTCTAGGAAATTTTGCAAACAAAAGGAGTTAGAAGTGGGAAGCAACCAAAGACAATAAGACATTTAATTTAATCTCCCCTAACACATTTATATCTCGTTCCATTTAGGGTTCAGAGTCCGCACTGTGGAAACTTACTACCACGCTTCTAGGGAGCCAAACCATGCAACTAAGGAGAGTAGTTTGGTATGTTTCAACCAGGGGATTCTAGAAACTTGCAGAGGTTTATTCCAAAATTAATATAACATAAATAAATTATTTATATATTTCATTGATGTTCTGGAAAGTTCTAATAATTTTTGGGTGAATTTGGGATTTTTGGCAGTTTTGGCCAAGGAGAACCCTGCGCAGAGGACGATGCAAAAGGGTGGTATGAACCAAAAAAAAAATTGTTTGGATATTGATATGGTAAGGTAGGCCTTTCAATGAAATACAGGAACTGACAGATCTTAGTTTGAGTTTACAGAACCTATTTTGCATCAATTTCAATAAAACTAGTTATTAAAACTAGTAATCTAGCTAGGGTCTTAAAAAGACTATTAAATCATCTTCAATTCAATTCTGTGAAACCTGATATTTATAAAAGAGATAAATATGGGTTCTATGAACATGAAAATTTATTTCAATCCCTTTCCCATCATGAAATATTCATTACAACACTCGTATTCACTCAATCCCCCCCATACACTGATAAAATAGGATCTTTTAATGCAACTGAGATGATATTCTTCAAGGTCTGAGATATATCAACCTGATAAATGTAATGTTCAGAATATAATGACACTACAGAACATAAATACCATTATTTACTGACCATTACAAGAGCCTTCCAAAATTAAGGGGCAGGAGGCCCGAATCTTGACCAGCAAGGGGCTGTGAGCATAGGTGAAGCATGGGCTTCACTGGAGCTCGACCTGAAATTTATGGAGGCTGTAATAAATTCTCGAATAAGCTTCAATGGCTGAAATTAGTTCTACATAAACCTGCAATAGATAGAAATGGAGATGGAAGAGAAGGGAGGAGGGATTTGGGGATCATCACCCAATGGTCTGAGGCACAACACTCAAAGAGTATACTCACATAGCATAACCACAATGTAAAATAATCCAAAATAACTCAATGGGGTTGAATTCACATTTAATAGAGTGTTGAGTGACCTTCTTAGCAAGTGAGGATCCAAGGTGACCTATGAGAGAAAGTCAACCCTCAACAAACCCTAACCCTAGCCACATAGGCACCTCCTTTGGGGAATTTAGCAAGTAGGACCATGTAAAATTATTTCCAAGTTCAAATCCTCCTTCATAATTAGAAACTACGCTCTCTCTAATTCAAAAGTTGCTTCTTTTGAGTTATGGCACCTTTTTTGCTTTTCCAGACTCATAAGGAAACTATCCTTTCCTTCGAAAACTTTCCTACTTTTCTTTGACTGCTTTTCTGAGCTCCATAAGAGGCAACTATTCCCTCCTTTGAAAAACTTTCCTGCTTTATCCTTGACTGCTTTTTTCCTACTTTTTGGTACTTTCCTCTTTGTTTCCTATGACAGCTTTTGTCATAGTGTTTCCTCTTTCCTTCCTTGGCTAGTAGACTTGCCCAATGTGCCCCTCGTGACTAGGCAGCTTATTTACACCTCATTAATTAGCAATAATAATTAAAATGGAAAATAAACTTAGATACATGCCTTAATTAATTATTACAAAATTTCCCTAGGGAGCATGATTAATGTCAAATTGAGCCTCTCCTAGGAGTCTAGTATGGTCAACACTTTAATGGCCACTTTGAGGGGACATGACATACCCCAATCGAATGGTAAGGAGGAGGGGACTGGCCTAACATGGGGATATTATTATCCATGGAGGTAGTAACATCCAGCGTACAGAAATCAAGCTGATCAATAGTAAAAATTCTCCCTAGATGCAGAAATTGGACTGTTCAGAATACTGTTGAGGCGACAACATTCATGGCATAGAACCAATTTCTTCCAAGAAGGAGGTTGTAATCTAAAGGGGCATCTACCACTTCTACTTGAATGGAAATGGTTTTGCCCCCCAGCTCGACCACTAGGGCTAATATGAGACCATGGGGTTGGAAACCCCGTCCGTCAAAGGCCTTGAGGGTCGTAGGTGATGTTACAAGCTCGGGAGAGCCAAGAGCCTTCCAACAAGTCAGAGACAAGACTGAGGTCGAACGTCCTTCATCTAGTATCATTTGAAAAACTTCTTTCCAACTACTTTCGTAATGACCTGAAAAGCAAGTTTATGCTGTAACCTAGACTTATAGTTCTCAACATTGAAATGGATCAAGTTGGTATTATCTGGGTCTAAAGCTCCTAATGCTTTCAGCAAGTTTTTGCGCTGTGTAGGGAAACTTTGGAGCACTTCTAGGGTAGACATTGCACAAGGTGCCTCAGTGATATCTTCAATGACATTATAAAATTGAGCAGCTTGAGCATTGGGATTAAATACTGCCTTCTGAAGAGTACTCTTAGATGGACGCAGAATCATGTCGAGAGTAGGCTTCTCGATAGATAAGGGGATAGTAGACGAGGATTCGGGAGAACTAGTAGAGGGAGCTTTCCTTGAAGACGGATGATCTTCATTCTTATTCATGGGTTTGTCATAATTTTGAATTTGAGTTTGTAGATGGATGGTATCTGAGGACATCATACAAATTTCCCCTAATGAACTAGAGTTACCCTGATCAGACATGTGGTATATCAGTTGTTGCTGAGAGAGGAAAGGATCCGTAAGTACTACGGGTGTGGGATTGGACTTCAGAAACTGGGATATTTCGTCTCAACAATGACACTTCTTTGAAAAATGGTCACTTTCGCATAACAGATAGGGATATTTTGCCTTCCTTTTCCCTTTATCGTTATCACTATTGGTTGGTCTTGGAGTCTCTTGTTGGTTTCCAAGTTTTTTATTTCTATTTTTACCTTTCTTTTTATTATTACCCAAGGTTTGCGTACTTTGAATAGAGTTGACCTCAACGAAAACCTTAGGAGTCGAAGGAGTAGGGGTGGTAGTTTGGGGTTTCTTGGAAGGTTTCACTGTAGACGGGGACTGGATTGAACCAACAATCCCATCAATAGGTACTTCTACTGTTGGCTTGGTGGGATCGGTGCTGGGGCGAGGAGCTTGAGGAATCAGGTCATAAAGAGTTCCAGACTGTGAATAAACCAAGTATAGGTACTAAGCCTGACTAATATCCTGCTCTTCAGTAACAGCACCGCTCATAGCCACATCTCGGGAAATAGGAGGCAACAAGGACTTGGTAAACCAATCAGCTAATAACTGATCCGGAATAGGGGCCTTAATAATCCTTCTCCTCCTTCTCCACTCATGAATATGATCGGATATGTGGGTGGAGGATTTCTGTCGTAGAGAAGTTAAAAGATCAGTGCTCATTTCATAATGAATAGGGAGATGAAATTGTGCAAGAAACACGGTTGCCAATGAGCCAAAATCCACAAACGAATGTTGTGGGAGTTCAATGTACCACTTCGTGGTTGTACTGGTCAAAGTTTGCTGAAAGAGTCATAACCAAATGGAGTCATCCATGAGGGAGTTTGAAGAATACCACAAATGGAATGCCATAACATGGTTCTTCAGATCGTCTCCCTGATTCCCATCGAATTTTAGGATATCCGATGGTAACTTTACTAGAATGGGAGGCCACGAGGGATTATGTCGAATGGGGTCATTAATCAACTTGGACAAGTCAGGCAAGTCCAAAGTTGCTAGGAAAGGTAACTGTTGGTTGGGTTGCACATACTGATCATATTGATATGGCATATAATTACTAGTATGACCATAATTTGACTGAAAAATAGGTTGATGTGACGAAGAACTAATAGAAAATCCGCCCGCAAGGGGTTGATTTGTGGGATCATGACCGCTAGGGCCTCCAGGAGGAGGACCACCAAGGTCACCGGGACCACCAGGACCACCACGACCACTAGTACCACCATGAGGCGAACCACCAGACCCTCTAGAGCCATAGGGAGGTAAACCTCCAGAGCCCCCAAAACCACTAGGTGGAGGGCCACCAGACCCTCCAGAGCCATAAGGAGGAAAGTCACCAGGCCCCCCAAGACCACTAGGACCACTAGGACCAAAAGGAGGAAAGTTACCATATCCTCCAGGACCATTAGGTCCCCTAGGGGGAGGACCTCCATAAGGTGGTCCTCTGGCACCTCCCACAGTATGTATAGGTATCCCCCCCATAGCTGGCATGTAAGACCAGTTGGGTTGCCCCCATGGTGAAAAAGTGTTACTAGGGTATGGAATTCCAGCATAAGGCATTCTTATAGGATTGGATGGATGATTAACTACAGGTATTTGATAACCATAACCTCTAGAAGATTAAACGGTTATAGGTTGTGCCCCCAAGGGCTGACCTGAACTGGATGGGGGATTAACCACATTAGTATGGGTGGGAGGGACATAAACTATAGATGTTTCTATGTTAGAGGTCTGCCTTTGACTAGGTACAATTTCGGTGCCAGATAATGTAGGTCATGCCGGGGGTTTCCCCCCAGCACTAGAAGGTACTGACGAAACGGGAATTGAAGGTTGGGCCCCAGGTGCAGAAGACCTGGGAGGATTAGGAACAAATGTGGTAATTTGACCTGGGTTGTGTGGTGTTATTGCTCGATCTATTATCGGTTCAATGGGTCTCATAGAATTGGCAAGTGAACGATATCCCATAGGAACAAAAGTGGAACGTGATGGTGTCGGCCCTAATAGTTCATCTATTTGTTTGTCAATCTCCTGTGCATGGAGAATGGCAGTATGGTATTGCCTACGTTCTTCTTCATCTTCAGAAGATTTTAAACGGGTGCCAAATGAGGCAATGGCCTGTCCTATAAAGGTATCCCAAAATGGAGCATTGGGACCATAATCCGGATGGGTTGTATCGTCAACATGACCTTCTTTGGGAGAATGGAACGAGGTATTTCCTCGAGAGGGTTGTTGGACCAAGGGAGGAAAGTGTGAAGAATATGGTACTCCACTTTCTACAACCACATTATCTCCCACTTGGGAGGTAGTAGAAGCTCCTTGATCGATAGCTTCCATTGGATTTTCTCTTGAACCAAGAGTAAAATTGGGTGGCAAGCCCCGTACTCTTCTGGACCGTCTTAACTCAGCCAGTTTGTATAGTTCCTATCTAACGTAGGGTTTGAAAATCTAGAAAACACACCAAAAAATTTCCCTACACAAGCTATCGGTCAAAACAAGCACACTTAAAATGACAGGAGTTCAAAAGGTCAGGTCTCTCACCAGGATTGTTAAGAAGGTGCCACTCGCGATATACCTCGAGGGTACATGCGTAGTAATCTCCCTGAATGCTGTCTTCAGTGTATGGATCCAAGCAAGATGACCAAAGGGATTTTCTTAGATGGATAGAGTATCCTAGTGGGGTCTCCCGATATACTCAAGGTACGTGGGAGCTCAAATCAGTAGTAGTGTTGTCTAATGCATAACCGTACACAAGGGGCCTTCTGATATAAAATCGATTACATGAAGTACCTTTCTATATACCTCAAGGGTACGTGAAAGGCCATTCGATATACCGATGGTATGTGGAAGAACCGCGCGAGTCCCGAGATGTAATGCAGACAAATAATGATAGCTCCTACGCTTAATGATGCCCGAACACGTCTCTAACCTATCACTCCAATTGCTATGTAAATTTTAACCTATAACTACTGTTAATTTTAAAGTGGATGGTTAGGTGAATGCATGATGTTTTGATAGAAAAGTAAAACCATGCAGTATGCTTGTACAAATATTTCACTTTACCATTCAGTATGCCTACTTATGGGAGGGAAAGAGAGTATTTTCTTTTGTTTCAAAACCAAAAAAGACTTCCAAACAACAGTCTTGAACACAAAATCAAAGACAAGCAGTACTTTTCCAAACACATTTCTCTTTTCTGAAAGCAATGAGAAGGGGAAGAATCTCTTTTCCTAAAAGAAAAACAAGAAGCACACTATATGCAAATGCACTCTATTTTTTCAATTTTCTCAAAACATAAGCAAATTTAACTTAAAACTACCATATTTTTTATTTTTATTGAGATAGTTCTAAATGCATAAGAGATGAAAGAACATGAAGATTTTGAAATCTTGTGAAGCAATCAAAGAACCAATGTCCAACGCTCAATGATGATAACCTAGTCTTAGTAAAAAAAATTCTTTTTTAAAGGAAGGAAAAAGAAGTTTACTATGCAAACAACAAATGAAACCTAGAAGCTAATCTAGTGTTCTTCTTTTAGTCTATATAACAGAAATGAAAAGAGATCTTACTCAGAGCCTAAGCTTTTTGGAAAATAAGAAATCCCTTTGTAAACACAACCAACAAGCATAGAAGCGAATGAACAATCAAAAAGCCTAGTCTAGCTTTTGAATTTTTGAATCAAACCAATATTAAACCATAAAATTTTCAAGCCACAAGCATTAGATTCTCTCACACAAGCCTAACAGTGAAGGATTGAAAGAAACACAACTCAAATGTTTACAGAAAAAATTGAGGAAAAAGGGCCTTGGAATGATGCCTACCTGGCACCGCGCTTCTTTGGTGTTGACAAAGCGGTTCTATCCCAGCACCGCTTCTCACCAACAGGGTACAGGCGGTGGCACCACGTACTGCTCACTCTGTTCAGGTGGTGGCACCACTCCTAGTACACTACATAGGCATGGTTCCCTGTAGAAGACCAAAACACAAAGAGAACGATAGATCAAGTCAGAAAAGGACTAGATCAAGGTAAAAACTGCTAGATTGAGTATGGAAACAGAGCATAAAAGGTCGAAATGACTCATATCTAAATAGATATGGAAGTTTCAAACTCAAATGAACTAACTCAAAAGGAAGATCTGACTGAAGAGAGTTGGAGAAGGAGCCTGGATTCAGACAAGAGTTGAAGACTGAGGAAGATCAAAACAAATGATACATATATCTATTCCCCAGCAAAGTCGCTAGATTTGTTAGCTGGAATATTTCACCTTCTACGGACAGTAAGGTGTTCCACTGGTCTGAATGGTTCATATCCAGAACAAATGAAGGACAGAGGTTGAAGACCCTCCCTGGACACCGTAGATACCTGGAATGTGATGCTTCGATAGTAACCCTATGTACTTGTAATCAGCTTAAACACGCAAACACATCAAAATAGCCAGAATATAATCTACTGATCTATGTCAGTGACTAAGGAATCTAACAACATACATGTGAAATCAGACAACAACAATAATGTGGGATGGAAATCAACTTGCATTAAGATAAAAATGGAGAAGTTTACAACCAAGCCTTAGTGTTGACATGCATCTCCATGAAACCAAGCACTATCATCCCCATAAGCTCTGACTTTAGATCTCTATTCTCTCCAAGGGCTTGGGCCAAGTAATCAATCCAACAGTATGACAATACCTTAAGAGTTCTCCCCCTCAACCATGGACATGAGCTTGTATTTATAAGGCTCAATGGATAGGTATGGTTGAGAGATTAGTGGATGAGGTGGCCTCTAAGATACTAGGATGGGGGATCTCAAGCTCAACTAACCCACAATGATAGGGATAAGGGAGGACACAAGGCTCATCATCTAGAAGCCTTGAGAAACTTCTCTTTTTCTCTTTTTACCCAGGGTACCGTGTTTCTCCTTCAATGACAGAGCGGTTCTAGTAAGAAACACTTATGGACTAAGGGCCATATGCGGTGACACCGCTTGTGGACAACAAGGGATAGGTGGTGCGAACAAGGTACCACTCCTAGACAATAGGGAAATCATGGTGCTGAAAATTTTCATGAAAAATTGACAATTAGCATGGGTTTCCACTCCAAGTGTTGGGATTTAGGGCAAGTAGGTATGTCAAAGGTCTTATCACATGATGGTGATAGGATTTTGGTATAACACCAATGGCTTTATCAACACATCAACTATTTGTTCATCCGTCACAACATATTAGAGCTTCACTACTCCCCTCTGCACCATATCCCTAATATAGTGATACTTGATCTCGATATGCTTCAACTTGTCATGGAACACTAGGTTCTCCGACAACTTCACACAACTCTGGTTGTCACAATGTATACAAGTAGCATCCATATTGAGATCAAATAATTCAGACAGTAGCTTCCTCAGCCATACTACCTCACAACTAGCTGAACAAGCTGCGACATACTCTACTTCAGCTGTACTCCATGCCACACAGGATTGTTTCCTGCTAAACCAAGAGATCACACCTAATCCCATACTGAAACATCATCCTGAAGGCTCTTGTTATCGATAGAACTGCCTACCCAATCTGAATCAACATAAACCTCTAGGTTAATCTTCTGATTCTTATCATACTTGAGCCCATAATGAACTGTACCCCTCGGGTACCTCAGAATATGCTTTGCAGCAATCAAGTGAACATGTCTTGGATTTGTCAAGAACTGGCTCAAGGTGTTCACATCAAAGCAAATATTTGGTCTCGCGTTTTTCAGGTACATCAAGGACCCAATCATCTGGTGATACATCATGGCATCAACCGTTTCTAATGAAGAATCACTCAATACCTTTAGGTTCGATGCCATGGGTGTGGTCATGGCCTTGCAATCCATCATCCTGAATCTCTTCAGGATATCTACTGTATATTTCCCTTGTCCTAGGGAAATCCCATCTGCACTCTACCACACCTCCATGCCTATAAAATAATGCATCATACCCAAGTCCTTCATTTCAAACTCGGCAGCAAGCTTTCTCTTCGTATTAGCAATCAACCCATCCATACCTGTTACAAACAGATCATCTACATAAAGTAGGATAATCACTAGGTTTCAATATTCAACCTTGTAGTAAAGGTTGGAATCTACTTTACTCTTCGTAAAGCCCAAACTAGATAGAAAGCTGTCAATTCTATCGTACCATGTCCTGGGTGCCTATTTCAAACCGTATAGGGATTTCTTCAATCTACATACATGAGACTCCCTGTCATGTGTCTCAAAACTGAGTGGCTGCTCCACATACACTTCCTCTTCTACTACACCATTCAAGAACGCAGTCTTGACATCCATTTGGTGTATCTTCCATTTCATTACTGCAGCCAGAGAAAGTACTGATCTAATGGAAGTGTATCTAGCTACAGGTGCAAAGGTTTCTTCATAATCCATTCCTTCTTTCTGGGAGAAACAATGAGCAACAAATCTTGATTTATATTTCTCTATGCTACCATCTGTAGCATGCTTGATCTTCTAAATCCACTTGGAAGTTACAAATGGCTTCCCTTCTGGTCTTGGGACAATATCCCAAACATCATTATTCATGATCAATTGATATTCTTCGATCATAGCATCCTTCCATTCTTTCTGTTCTGCTACGTCTTCATAACTGGAAGGTTCTTTATCAATGAAATCACATAGTAATGCTACATACCTAGAACAGGATCTGGTCCTATTTCTTTCTCTATTATTCTCTTCTGGAGCCACATATCTTTCCGCACCTTGGATAGCTTCTCGTACCCAAGCAGGTTTCCTCTCATGAGGATTCTTCTATGGAGGTGGATCTACAGGTTCTTAACGTTCTTGAAATTCTCGATCTTTGATCTTCTTCATTTATGGTTGTATCATGAATTCTGGGTGCTTCTGCTTCTACAGGTTCTTCAACAGGTCTCTTTCTGGATTTGTTGTAAGCTGAGTCTTCATCAAATGTCACATCTCTGCTGATGTTGATATTCTTGAATCCTGGGAAGTATATTCTGTAAGCCTTCGAGATTTCAGAGTATCCCACAAATATACCCTTCTTTCCTGAAGGATCTAATTTAGTCCTCTTCTCTTTTGGAATGTGAATGTACATTGGACAACCAAATATTCTAAGATGGCCGACTTTTGGTTTCTTGCTAGAGAAGACTTCTTCAAGAATCTTGTTCTCAAGTACTCTGTGTGGAGTATGGTTCTGTACATACACCACTATTCTGGCAACTTCTTCCCAAATATGCATAGGAAGATCTTGATCATGAAGCATAGATCTTGCAGCTTCCATGATATTTTTGTTCTTCCTTTCTACAATTCCATTTTGTTGTAGATTATAAGGAGTGGAAAACTCCCTCTTAATCCCTGATTCTTTGCATAACTCTTTGAATTCATTTGATGTGAATTCTTCGCCATTCTCTGATCGAAAGTTCTTGATCTTCTTTTCTGTTTGATTCTCGATCAAGGCTTTGAATTCCTTGATTTTGCTTAATACTTCATCTTTGTTCTTCATGAAGTAAATCCATGTCTTCCTAGAAAAGTCATCAATAAAAGAAACATACTATACAACCCGCTTAGTGAGCTTGATGACATTGGATTGCATACATCGGAGTGGATGATTTTCAAGATTCCTTTTGCTTTTCTCTTGCTACTTGGAAATGTCTTCTTTGTGTTCTTTCCTTTCACACATCCTTTGCAGACCCCATCATGTTTTGCTTGAATTTCTGGAAGACCTTCAACAGTTTTTCTTGCAAGTGGTAGTGATCTGTAATGCACATGTGCAAGCATTCTATGCCAAAGTTCATTTGGCTCTACTGTGTCATGGACCAAGGCTTGTTCTAGATGTCCCTTCAATTTGTATAGACCTCCTTCTTGTTCCCCAATCACTACTGCATCATTAATAGTATTTCCCTTTGGCCACATGATAACTTGGCCATCTATAAATGCAACCCTCATGCCTTTTGCATCTAATGCAGATATGGATAGAAGGTTCTTCTTGAGTCCTGGTACAAACAATACATCTTGCTTCTTCATAGAATTTCTAGAGTCTAGCTTATAGGAGGATTCCCCACTACCTTTTATTGGATATTGGTAGTCATCTCCAAGTTTCACCTTGTGAGGTGATTCATGCTCTGAAAGTTTTACAAAGGACTCTTTGAATCCTGTCATATGTTTGGAAACCCCACTATCTATAAGCCAACCATTGCTTCCATGTGTGATGTTTCCCATGAGAGCAGAAATCAAGACATATTTTTCATCACTTGAAGAGTCTTCACTTTCATATCTGGTTCTCTTCTTGGATGGTTCATCATCCTCTGTAGCATGAGCATGATGTCTTCTCTTGTTTGCATTTTTCTTATTTTGTATTTTAGGACAATATTTTGCAAAGTGTCCTACTTCATCACATGTATAACATTTGATTCTAGACAAGTCTTTTCTAGATTTAGTTTTAGAGAAATGTTTACCTCTAGAGTGATGAGAACTTCTTTTGCTTTTCTTAGAATGAACTGCGAGGGCTTGATCTTCACTTCCCATATTTTCTTCTCGAGTTGCTATCTGAGCTTCTTCTTGAGAGCATTCTTGCCATAGTCTACTGAACTTGACTAACTTCTTTCTGGCACATATCCCTTGAATAAAGGAGTCCCATGATCTAGGGAGACCATTCAAGGTGGTCATCACAACCTTTGCATTCTCCACTTCTTCATCTATTTCTTTTATTTGTTCCTTGATCTGAGAGACCCTTGTAAAGTAATACTAGATGGTCTCAACATTCTAGATCTTTACATTATTCAGTTGGTTTCTCAGAGTCATCTTCTGGTTTATGTTCTTCCCTTCAAACAATTTGGTTAGGGCATCAAACATATATTTAGGTGTCTTTAGGGAGGACCCCTATGGTATGAGGTGATCCTTCATTGAATCAGCAATGATCCTCTTTGACATAACCAATTTCTTCTTGTGTAAGGCCTTAGCCTCATCTCCCTCTGGAACTGGAACCTCTTCATTGATATAGGAGTCCAACTCATTTTCTTCCAGGACAAGGGAGATCCTATACTTCCAGGCTTGGAAGTTATCAGCTCCCTCAAGATTTTCATCAAGCTTGGTATGATGAGACATCTTAATTGAGAACCTCAAATGGAAATACAAAATATTTAGATCTTACCAGTTCAAGATGTTGGATCTGGATTTGGAGCTGAAATTCTGCAGTGCTAGTTTAGGAGCAGATTAGGGTTTTTCTTTTCTAGATTTCTGTCCGACCAAATGCTTTGATATTGTTCCCTAACTTCGGTTTTGAGGAGGATATCAATCCAATCCCGGGCTCACTGAAAAATTACACTTCTATGGAAAGCCCTTATTTCTGGCAGCAATTTCAGGTCCAAAATTGAAAAACCTCATAATTGGATTCTGCTTCGACAGAAAGATGCGCCCTAGGGAGGAGAGTTATTCCAACCTTCTTTTGCTGAAAATATGTGGAGAGAGAGCCACAAAGTGGGAATCCCTAGTTCCTGCAACTGCATAGTGTCTTCTTCTTAGGTTAGCTCTGATACCATGTTAGATTTTATCATTCAAGCTAGCATTATGTTAGGATCTTTAACTGAGAGAATAACAAGTACAACAATCAAACACAAGAGACAATGAACACAGTGTTTTTCCTCGAGGAAACCATAAATGGAGAAAACCCCACAACTTCCTCAGAGATAGAATTAACACCAAAAATTAAAACCCCAAAACAATAAGATGATCTCTCGACAGCAGTAACCTCTTTCTTCCTAGCCCCAGTGTCTTCTTCTTCCTCAGCTATGCGCTACAACTGAGTGTGAGTGAGTGTTACTAAATAGAGAGGCTATATTTCTATTTATACTAATTCTTGACATGACTAAACCCTACTAGGTCCAACTTCTGTAGGAGAGTCTAATAACCCTAGTGCCCCGGAACTGCATGGACTTTAACCCTTGATCAATAGGAGGTGTTATCACTCTAGGAAACTCCTCTAGGTTGTAGCTCAAGGATGCCTGGTAACTTAAAAAAAAATTAGGGTTTTCTGATATGGATCAAGTCAGGTGACCTATATAACCTTACACTCTCAAGACATGCATGAAACTCACTCAATTACAAGGTTTTTAGTTACAACTGTTCAAAAGTTGACAATAAGGTGCAAGGATGGAGAACTCATCAGGCTGGTAGATTTACATACAAAACATATGCATATAAATGGCTAAATCATGATAAGGATGGTACTTATAAATCAAATCACATTAACACACCAATAGGATGACAACTATTAGTTATTAATCAACTTGAAAGTAACCTAAATACACATTCAGGCATAAGTACAATAAAGACAGAGATGAAGGCTGAACAAATCATAACAAAAGAGCTTATATTCAAGAATGAGAAAAATGAGAAGCTGACAATAGTATAGGTTTATAAATCCCCGAAGTCGAACCCTTTTTATAAAATCAGTCTTAGACTTTATATCCTTTTACAAAATATATAGATCCTAACACTTGGATCTATTTTCTACAAACATAAACAAAAGTAACAGTTTTTTGCAAATTAGGATTTGAAACCCTACCTAACTACTTGTCTAACTAGAATGAAGATTTAGTCCACTTAATGAACATTTAAATAACTGAAGTAAATGCTGATGATTACTACTACTGGTCCTCTGCCAGTTAAACCACTTATTTCTTTTTTACAACTAGGGTTGGTGGCCTTTTGTGTTGTTATGTTATAGTAGACCTTAAATAGACCCCTTTTTGATGCTTCCCTCCATGTCTCTCATCTTTAAATCACGTCCCTGAACCATCTGTAGTTTCCCAAAACCAGTCCTGGCTACCAAAACTTGCTTTTAATCCTCTGTCCACTTTTGGTAGTTAAGAGGCCACTCTATCGGAACAATTAGCTGCCGAAAGTGGTACTTTTGGTGGCTAATGAACTGCCCCAGCGTTTTCCTAAGTCATCGAAAGCCCTGTTTTGCAAAAATTATTAGGTTTTATTCAAAAATGTCTTTTTAGGCTTTTTTGCTCACTTTTCCTCTTCTGCAGGCTTTGTGCTAGTAATGTTAACAATGCCTTGGCTAGCTTTGGGAGGCTAGAGACTAACTGCTGCTTCAGCTAGGGTTTCTGAGGTAGGATGGATGCTAGGGTTTTCTTTGGCTTCCTTCAGTTGCATCCTTTGGAGCCTAACCATCCTATATAATCTAGTATTGTCCTTGAGGTACCTTGTGTTCATCCTTTCAAGAAAATGCATCTTTTTCTCTACTCCAGGTAATAATTGTGCAGTAAATTATTTCTATTGGTCAAGGTTTCATTATTTCTCTTTAGTTCTCTTTCCAAGAGTTCCATTTCATAAACCTGCCTCAATAGCTGATTAATCTTTTGACTTTTAGGCTTGCTGGAGGAATCCATTTCTGCTAGTTCCTCTTTCTCCTGTTGTGTGGGGATGGAAATGCTTCAGACACTAGTCCAATTTACAAAGCTAGGGATGCATCCTCTTCTTTCTCTTCCTCAGAATCTGAATATGGTAGATTTAAGATATTCTCATGATGTGCTTCTACCTCCTAATCCTTCTCAATGAAGTCCAAGTTCCTTTTTTCCTTCTTGGTCTTTAAAGAGGAGGAAGGCTGTTGTGTTGCTGCTGCTAGGGAAATGGCCCTCCTCCTTCTTCTCCCACTCCTTGGTGTGCTAGACTTCTTGGCAGGAGACTTCCCTTTATCCTTTGGCTAAAGGCCTATCTCAAATCCATTCCAGAACAAAAAATAAGGCCAAGCCATATTTATTATCTTCAACAACTCCTAGACCAATAGCTAGATAAGACCATGGTGGGACAGCCTACCAGGAATATTGGATGACTGGGATTTCATTTGATGTGCCATATTTCCTAGACTTCTGTGTAAATAAAAGGGCAGATTGAGAGGGATTTTCCCTATGAAGTGATTCATGAGCTTGAAATGTTAGATCATTTCTCTATTGTATCTTTCTTCACATGTTAAGTAGACCACAATGGCCTTCAGTAGCTATTGCCAGTTCTCTTCCAGCCATGATGATGGCACACTTTTCTTCCATACCATTCCTCTATGCTCAGGCTTAAGGTAAGACTTGAATTCCACATCTTTTGGTATGGTGGTCTTGAACCATTTCTCTCCTGTGGAAGGGATTTCTGTCACCTTGGTGATTAGTGTTTCATCTATGATAAACTCCTCTTTTCCTATGACTACTTTTGAACCATCAAATGAGAGGGAAAAAGCTTCAGCCACCTGTTGATGGAAGCTTTGTATTTTTTCACAAAACTTGTAGCAGCCCACCTCTTGAAAAAGTCTACAGACCTCTGGATGTGCTTCTAAGTAACTGATATCACCTAGCTCCTACCTGAGATTTGGTCCACTCCTCTTCATCTTAATGGGTGTATCTCCTGGGTACCTGCAAAACAGTTTTCATTTATGTATACAGTATGCTTAGCAGGATGCTCTTTCAAAGATAGTTTCTTTTCTGGTGGAGAAGATGCTATTTTCTAAAATGAAATCAGATGGAGTCTCTTGGCACTGTTTATGAGTATTTTGCTATCATTATGGAGGATGAGATCACAAAATGATGGTAGCAGCTTGATCCTCTAGATCTCCTTTCCCACGTAATTGTAACCTCCATCATCCAGAGTATTTGATGGGATTTTGATGATGTTTTGGATAGGTGGAGGGAGACTGAGGTTTTCTAGTTAGATCAGTCCTTTTCCAATTGCATAATGGCCTTTTTTACTCATTTCCCCATGCAGTCATGATTCTCTAGATCTTTTCGGTGGTTAATCACGCTCACAAATGATCATTTACCTTGCTGACGGGGTTAGATGTGATGGTTTCCTAACTATTTCCTTATTTTTCCCTTTCGGTGGTTAATATCCTCTGGGAGTTTGTCAGCTAGCTGCCGAAAAGCCAGCTTTTGGTGGCTAGCGAAGTGTTTTCTTCCCTGCTTAAGATGCAAAAACTTTTACCCCATCGCCGTGGTGAACTCCTGCTTTCGGCAGATAATGACCTCTCCAAAAAACCTTTTTAACTGCTGAAAACCTATCCTTTTGGTGGTTAATGAAATGCCCTAGCTTTCGCCTAAACCACCGAAAGTGATTTTCACCCGATGCTTATCTTCCTGCTTTCAGTGGTTAGCATATGCATTGAATCTTTCTATAATCTGCTGAAAGCGACCCTTTTCGGTGGCTAATGAGTTGTTCAGAGCCTCGCCTAAGCCATCAAATGTACTTTTCCCAATGCTTCTCGCCACTTGCTTTCAGTGGTTAAAACCCTTCTTGTTCCTCTCTCTAATCTACCGAAAGTGATCCTTTTCAGTGGCTAATGAGTTTTTTGTAGTCTCGCCTAAGCCACCGAAAGTGTTACTTTGACTCTGCTTGCTCGGACCGCTTTCGGTGGTTCATCCTTTCCCCGCATTCAACTATTTAGCCACTGAAACATAGCTTTTCAGTGGCTAATGAGCTATAATAGGCCTCGCCTAAGCCACCGAAAGCTATAAATTTTAAAATTTTCATCCAAATAAAAAACAAAGGCTTTCAAATTGTCAGTCATACTCATATATTTCATTACATGAGTTCTATTCTTCCTACTATCAAAATAAATTTATTTTGGGAGATAACATCTGGCTCCTACTTGGAGATGGGAACCTCCCAGTGAGGTCCCAAGAATCCTAGACCAAAATGCCTTTCCCTACAAGCAACTAAATAACTTAACACTACCATTTACTGTTCCATTGGGCATGGAGTTTATTCTGTAAGCAAAAAAAACTTACTATCTACTAATTTACAATAATAGGGCCTCAGAGCCTCACATAAAGTAGATTTTCAAAAAATGCCCATTCACTGGGCCATCAAATACCTCCTCCCCTTCCAGATTCTGCAATTTGAAGGTGTTATTCTTATGTACTTGGGATATCACAAAAGGGCCAATCCACAAGGAGTCAAATTTTCCATGTTTTCCCTTGTCCTGTCTGACAGAATCCCACTTGAGGATGCAATCTCAAACCTGGAAGTTGTCTACTTTTGCTATTTTGTCAAACATGCCCTTTATCCTCTATTGATGGGCTTCTTATTTTCCTATAAATTGCTCTCTAATTTGCTATAACTCCACCAAGTCCATCATCCTCCTTACCATATCATTTGGCTCATCTTCCTCTTCCTAAAAGAACTTTGCCACTGGAAGAATGAGCTGGATAGGAAAAATGGAATCAATACCATAAACTAGCTTGAATCGAGAAGTCCCTGTGGATATTTTGTCTATTACCCTATCAGCTGATAAAGCAAACTTAACCTTTGAATCCAAACTTTTCTGATTTGTCTCCAGTAGTTTCCTGATGATCCTGACTAAGCTTTTGTTGGATGACTCAGCCAGGCCATTGCCTTATGTATAATAGGTGGTGGAATGCACTAGTTGAATTCCCATTGACTCACACATGTTAACTAACACCCCAACTTTAAAAGCTGGTGCATTATCAGTTACCAACCTTACTGGGCAGCCAAACCTACTAAAGATATTCTCATATAAAAATCTCATGATGACTTGATGAGAGGCATTCCTGGTGGGCACTGCTTTTATCCACTTGGTAAAGTAATCAATGGCTACTAAGATACATTTATGCTTTCCACTAGAAGATGGATTTATTTCACCTATGAAATCTAGACCCCATTGCTAGAAACGCCCATTCACCACAATAGGCCTAAGGGGTAAGGATTTAAGCTGTTGCTTCCCTATAAATATTTGGCATTGGTCACAAGCCCTTACAAAAGTTCATACATCAGCAAAGAGGACTGGCCAATAGTATCATGCTCTTAATATCTTGTGGGATGTGGTTTTCCAATAGTGATGGCCTCCACATGTGCTAGAATGAAAGTGATTCATGACCTGCTCTGCTTCCTATTTATCTAGACACCTTAGGAAAACTCTAGACTGATCTTTCCAGTACAACAGTTTGTCAATTATGCAAAACTTAACATATTTTAACTTAAGAGCTCGTGCTTGGTTAGGAGTGAGATCAGGAGAAACTTATAATTTTTGCAAAAATTGAATAATACCTGAGTACCACTCACATGAAGATATGTTTTCAGCTACTGATGGAATGTCATTCTGATCTTGATCTACTTCTACTGCTACCACAGTATGCACCTTTACTGATTTGACACATGTGAAGTTTATTCCCATTAGTTCATAGTTTTCTTTGGCCATGAGTTTGGCCAGACCTAGTCCCTTCACCAGCTTAGTGGGTTTCACCTCTATATCAAACTCAATGAGCTTGGCAATCCACTTAGCTCTCTTCCCATCAATGTTAGGCTAAGTCAAAACATCCTTCATAGCAACCGAAGGGAAATATGCAAGGAACTTGGCATGGAGAATGTAAATTATGAAAGTCTTCAAAGATTTTATGAGAGCATAAGCCTATTTCTCAATTGGATCATACTTCAGCTCAACATCTCTCAAGGTTTTGCTGAAGAATGCAATTGGATGATCAAGACCTTCATCATTCTTTTGTAATAGTAGAGCTGCCACTATGTCATAGGATACAAAAGAGAAAATGTAAAAACTCTATGGTGTAGTCAGGACTAATCAGGTTTGGGGCCTCCATGATAGCCTTCTTAATGTCTTCAAAAGAGTTTCTTGCCTCGTCAGTCCATTTTATTTCTGCCTCTTTTTTCAGCATGAATGTTATATGCTTTACCAACTCAGAGAAATTAGGGATGAACCTCCTGAAAAAGTTTATCTTTCCTAAAAAGGACTCATTGTATCTTTTTGACATTGGTATTAACAGTTTCTAGATTGCTTACACCCTTACGAGATCGATCTTTACACCTTAAGCTGAGACTATGTGGCCTAGGATTTTTCCTTGACTGAGTGCAAACTGGGACTTCTTAGGGTTAAGTGATATTCCATACCTTCTACACTTCAGAAATACCTTCCTTAAATGTTGCAAGTGGTCATGATGGTTGCGAGAGTAAACTGTTAGGTCATCCAAATATATGAGCACAAATTTATCTTTTAGCCCTACAAAATCTAGGTCCATGGCTCTCTGAAAAGTAGCCCCAGCAATCATTATCCCAAATGGAATTTTAGCATACATGAAGGTGCCCCAGGGGGTAGTAAAGGTAGTCTTCTCTTGGTCATCAAGGTGCACATCAAATTGGTTGTATCCAAAGAAGCCATCCAGGAAAGACATAACACTAGCCCCTGAGACTTTCTACAATAGGTATTCCATCTTGGGAAGTGGATAGTTGTCTTTCTTGGAACACTTATTCAGGTTTCTAAAATCCACACACAACCTGATTTCCCTATTCTTCTTCCTTACCACTACTAGGTTTGAAATCCACTTGGAATACCTGAGGGGGATTATGATATTGGCTTTGAGGAGCTTATGGATTTATTTTTCAATTACTGGTAATAGGAGAGGACTGATGGATCTCAGCTTCTGCTTAAAAGGGATGGTGTCCTTCTCCAAAGGAATCCTATGCTGGATGATGTTGGTGTCATAGTTTTTTAGGTCACTGTAATCCCATGCAAATACATCAGCTAACTCTTTTATCAAGCTACACAACTTTGAATTTTGATCAGCAGTCAATTTAGTGGATAGATTTTTCAGTTTTGGATGGATTTGGCTACCTATGTTTTGCTCTTGGACACTAGGATCTAGCTCCTTTTTGGAAGGCTTAAAAGGGATGTCATTGTGATCAAACAACTCTTCTAGTTGTACTAGACCTTGAGGTATGTAGTTTCTAGGTAATTGGACAATGTTATAATCAACCACTTTATCTTTCAACTTGAGCTGCTTGGATTCCTCCATGTTTAGGTTTTCCTGGTCTATGTGCATATTAGAGAATTCATCCTCTAGTTGAATGAATTTACTAAGCTCTTCATCATTCTCAAACACCTTCCAAATTTTGACATTATCAGGTAGGGAAGGTCTGTACTTAACCTGAACATCATATCTAAGCTTAGGAGGTAAAGGAGGAATGAACAGACTTGCAGAGACAGCCAGGGAATCAGCCAGGTGATTCAAAGCCCTAGGTATATATGATAGTTCAAAAAGCATAAAGGAGTCTTTGAGTTTCCATACCTCATCCATGTAGGCATTTAGTTTGAATTTTTTTTATCTAAAAAGTGTTGTTGACCTGCTGTATAATGAGGTCGGCATCTCCAAAAATCCTCATGCGCATGATCCCCATCTCCTTGGCAGCTTTAACTCCTAGCAGCAAGGCTTAATATTCTGCTATATTGTTAGTGGTTTTAAAATCAAGCTTATAAGAAAAATGAATGTTTTCCTTGGATGGGGAGATCAATGCTGCACCTTCACTTGCTGAGCTTTGAGTGCTAGCCCCATCAAAATACATGTTCCAGATTACTGTGGTCACTTCTTCGAGATGCTAATAGGTGGGCTTAGTGTGGTGGACTAGTGTTTGCTGAGAATAATCTATTTGTAGAATGCATGACCCAAAATCAGTGTCCACTGCATAGATGGGGTGATTCACTGAATTTCTCTCCTTGCTTATGATGTAGGCCAACTGATTTTCCTGGTACAGCCTCTTAGTCTCTCCTCCAAACATGGGGATAGTGGCATATGTAAGATCCATCTGAAGGGTGCCACCTATCCTTTTGCTCCATGATCGAGACAATGAGAGACCAAATTTTGGAGGGATATCAGCCACTACAATGTCCATCATGATGATTTTCGAAGGTAGCTGAGTTAGGTTCACAACAAGGTCTTTGATGAGGCCCAAGCACTTGACTTTTCTGGAGTTAAAGGAGAATAAATCATGGTAAGGCTTTGTGATGCTGAGACCAAGCTCATCCATCACAACCTTTGGCATTATCTTATGAGAGGCTCCTGAATCCAGCAGACTATTATGGAGGATTTTATCATGGATATTTAGGGATATGTAGAAAGGAGGGCATGAGTCCTTTAGGTTTTCGATCATGGGGCCTAGGGTTACAACAGGCTTGTCATCTTCCAGGTTAACAAAGTCAGTGTCAATATGCATCTTTGGCTGAAGGGAATTCAGAATGGAAGACTTGAATGCATCATTTTTCATTAGCTCAATTAATGGGAAAGGAATCTTCAATTTTTGAATTTCTGACTCAACGTTGAAATAATAATGTAGCCTATTTGGAAACCTCACCTCATGCCCTGGAAATTTGATTTGGACCTGATCAGGAATGGCTGAAGGTGCTAGTTTCTGCAATGCTTTAGATATGACAGCCCCTTTCTTTGGTAAAACAACGACCTTTTTAGCTGGTGCATTAGGTTGTTTGACAGGCCTAGCATTCTTCTTGAGAGGAGAAACCAGCCTAGACCTTAGATTGTACCCTCCCTGACCATCAGCCTGATATATATCCTCTTTAGTGATATTCTCATCAATTAGGGCTTCCTCATATTCTTCCTATGTCAGAAAAGAATAGTCCACCTCATCCTCCATGCAGTGGATGTTGTCTTCTGCTTATCCTTCTTCTTCAATGAATTCTAGCTCCTATTCTAATACAACATTTTGAAATGGAGTTCTTATTCTCTGATCTTCCCCTTGATTCCTCTCCCTTTTGAGAATCTGAACTGGGGGGTTTCCTCTTCTATAAGGGATAAAATTAGGGTTTCGAGGAGCAAAGTCACCTGGCCCTTTACCCCTCACAGGTATCTGTTCTTGGTCCTTCAATTTAGACATTTCAGCAGTCAGGTTATCTAATAATTTTGTCATTTTGTCAATCGTGTTCTCTGATGAAGAAGACCTAATAGGGTCTGTTGGCTGCTTCTTCTTGTCTATCTTTCCTTTGACCTTCTGAGATGCCAAAATGTTTGATTCTACCTCTAGGGAAGCATCCTGCATGAGTGATAAGGAGTCATACCTCCTTTCTCTGAGAAGTAGGCAGAAATCAGAGTCAAATTCATTTGTATAAGTTATCCTAGATGAGGTATCAATGGGCTTGATTTCATTGGGGATCTTACTGTACATATTGTTGAATCTCTTGATGAAGTTGGAGATAGACTCCCCATTTTCTCTTTTCAGGTTCCTGAACTTTGTGATATAGTAGAGGTGGTCTCTCCTCTCTCCCTAATGCTTTAGGAAGATGTCATTTAGGGCCTCAATTCCTACCACTGATCCAGCAGGTAGTTCCTTAAACCATTTCCTAGCCTGACCATCTAGGCTTTGCAAAAAAACCCTAGTCCATACATCTTCTTTCTCTATGTTAATATTCTCAACATAGCTGTAAAATTCCTCTAGATGTTCTTCAGCCATGAAATCCCCTTCTCTTGTGAACTTAGGCATATACTTGAGGTAATCTCCAGTAGGCATGGCAGAGAGGGGATTTGGAAAATTTAGGGGGGAATACCTAGCTACCAGGATCCTTTCCATTTTGTTCAATTGAGGGGAAGCCATTTTGGAAATGGGTATGGATAGGGTCGAGGAAGGAAGCACTGATGAAGGTACTTACTGAGAAGGTGGTGGTGGTATACTTATCCCAGTGGATTTACCAAGGATTGGATCTTCACAAGAAGCAGTGCTTGAAGATGCCCAAACCCTAGGATTTTCTGATGTATTTATAAATTCCTGAGAATTAAGTGTTTCAGCAGAAAAAATAATAATAGAAAAATTTCTTGAAATACCTGATGTGGCTTTTTGTGCAACACTACTTGTATGTCTTAGTAAATCTCTAGCTCTTCTCAAAATTTCTTCTAGATCTAAAACAGGTGTTGCTAGTGGCTCCTTAGGGTTTTCTCTGGTACTTAGTCTTCTTGAAGCCACCTTATTTCAATGGAGTATCCAAATAGATGATTACAACCAGAATAATGTCCAAGCTATGTCTATCATCAAAGCAAGAATCTATGTCGTCTCCTAGGGAAGTTGAGCTTCAGTCTTCTTTCCCTGGCAAAGGCACCAATTTGTTATCACTCCAGTAAAATCCTCTCGGTTGTAGCTCGAGGATTCCTGGTAACTTAAAATGTTTTTAGGTTTTTCTGATATGGATCAAGTTAGGTGACCTGTATAACCTTCCACTCTCAAGACATGCATGAAACTCACTCAATTACAAGGCTTTTAGTTACAACTGTTCAGAAGTTGACAATAAGGTGCAGGGATGGAGAACTCATCAGGCTTGTAGATTTACATACAAAATAGATGCATATAAATGGCTAAATCATGATAAGGATGGTACTTATAAATCAAATCACATTAACACACCAATAGGATGACAACTATTAGTTATTAATCAGCTTGAAAGTAACCTAAATACACATTCAGGAATAAGTACAGTAAAGACAGAGATGAAGGTGGAACAAATCATAACAAAAGAGCTTATATTCAAGAATGAGCAAAATGAGAAGCTAACAATAGTATAGGTTTATAAATCCCTGAAGTTGAACCCTTTTTATAAAATCAGTCTTAGGCTTTATAGCCTTTTACAAAATATACAAATCCTAAAACTTGGATCTATTTTCTACAAACATAAACAAAAGTAACAGTTTTTTGCAAATTAGGGTTTGAAACCCTACCTAACTGTGGAAATTGAACCCAGTGATAGATTAATTTTACTCACAACAATTAGCAATTGAACATGCAAAATCACTCACAAAAGAGACTAAATAATGAGCTGAACACTAAAATGTATTGAATAAGTGTACAATAGCCAACCCCGTAATGTAATAGGTTGCATCATTAAATAATTACATAAGGGATTCGAATGCATGAGGAGCAATTCGAATCTAGCATAAAGCAGGCTTACTAAAATTAAGCAAATCCCCCATAGGTGCAAAAAGCTGATCCCAAATCAGTCATGGAGCTCACGAATTGGAAAAAGAACTTAGGAAAGCTAAAGAGTGATGGAATGACAACTCATACATGCTTTTACACGGAGAAAAGAGTGGAGGATGTGTAGGACAAAAAACTAGTCAACCTCACCTAGTCAAGCTTTTCCATTTGCCTTAAAACACTGAAAAAGCAGGGAATGAAGCAGAAAAAGCAGAAGGGTGCTTAGGAGGCCAGGAATAAAGAAAATTTGATTCCTTGAGGTTTCCCAAGCACTACATGAGTCAAATAAGGCAATTTTGACCACTATGGATAGGTAAATGACAACTTGCACAAGGTGGGACACATGAACTAGGAAAATAAGACAAAAATAATGAAATTAATGTCTAAGGTAGCTAACTATGAGTTGATTATTATAACACCCCCCCTTAATCCTGAATTATGAGTAATATATCAGAAAATTATAGGGCCTAGCAACAAGTCTTAGTCACCCTTTACATACTGCATGTCAATACAACCAAGGAAAGAGACAAAAAACACATGGGAAAATCCTCCCTTAAACATGGACTGTAAAACAAAATTTGGAAATATTGTCTTTACTCATGCTTCACAGCATGATCAGAAATCCCCAGCAGTGATTTGATATTTCTGAAGGTCTTCTCACAAAATGATTTGGTGAAGATATCAGCTACTTGTTCTGAAGATAAACAGAAGAGTAGGTGAATGGTGCCATCATGCACAAGCTCTCTGATGTAGTGCATATGGATCTCGATGTGTTTGGTTCTCTGCTTCTGAAATGGATCTTTGCAGATTCGAATGGTACTCTATTTATCACAGTAGATGGTAGTTGAGTACTCTGATTCGAAACCACACTCTCCAAGTAAACCCTGCAACCATAAACATTGAGTTGCTGCATTAACAACTCCTCTATACTCTGCTTCTGTAGATGAGAGTGCAATGGCACTCTGTTTCTTTCTTGACCAGCTGATTGGCCCTTCTGCAAGCATGAACCCATATCCTGATGTGGACTTTCTATCTGTGCTATCACCTTCCCAATCACTATCAGTAAATCCAATCAAATCAAGATCATATTTTTCTTTATAGAAGATCCCACGTGTCCTTGTTCCCTGAACAAAGTTAAGAATATTTTTGGCTACTTTCCAATGGATCTCATGAGGCTGATCCATGTATCTATAAGCCACACTTACTCTATAAGAAATATCAGGTCTAGTATGTGTAAGATACAACAAACATCCAATCAATTGCCTATACAGTGTATTGTTTACTATAGGTGAAGAATCGGCTTCTTCCAGCTTCACTCCTGAAAGGAAAGGAGTCTTGCTTGGTTTGTAGTCCTTCATTTTGAATTTGTTCAGCAAGTCCAAGGAATATTGGGACTGGTGCACCTTGATTCCATCTTTGGTTTGAGCAATCTCAAGCCCCAAAAATTGACTTAAGAGCCCCAAATCTGTCATGGAGAAGGCTTGGTTCATTGCACCCTTTAAGGAAGCAATCTCATCCTTTGAGCTTCCTGTAATGAGGAGGTCATCAAAATATAACACAATGATCATTAATGAACCATTAATTAACTTCAAATATACATTTGGATCTGATTTGCACTGAACAAAATTCAGTGATAGCAAGAAGCTATCGATCTTGGCATACCAACCCCTGGGGGCTTGCTTTAGCCCATACAATGACTTTCTCAACCTGCACACAAGAGAAGGGTTAGTAGCAAAACCTTGAGGCTGCTGCATATATATCTCTTCAGTGAGATCTCCATTCAGGAAGGCACATTTTACATCCATGTGATGTACCTCCCATTGCTTTGAGGCTGCAATGGCTAGGGCTAGCCTGATGGAATCCATCTTTGCCACTGGGGCAAAGGTCTCATTGTAATCTATCCCATGAACCTGTGAGTAGCCCTTGGCTACCAATATAGCCTTGTACTTTAGTGGTGAACCATAAGCATAAAATTTGGTCTTGTAGACCCACTTACACTGAACTAACTTCCTCCCTGGGGGAATATCCACTAGCTCCCATGTGTTGCTCTTCTGGAGTGAACTGAACTCTTCCTTCATGGAAGCTTGCCATCTTGGATCTCCTTCTGATTATTCATATGTTTTAGGATCATATTCTACCAACAAGTATCATTTCTCATCAAACATAGGATCCTTCATGCACAGACCACTCTCAAATTGAGATCTAGTCCTCCTTGGATCATTGGGATCCCCAGCTAGCTCTCCTACTACATGTAGTGTCTTGGCTGACCATTTTGGCCTTGTAGGGCTGTTAGGGTCTGCAATAAAATAATCTCCATCAGACAAATAAGAATAATCATGTTCAACAAACTCTTCACTTACTTTCAGAGGTTCAGGTGGTGAAGAGGCTTCTCCAACTTCCACTGCTGCAAGGGGTTCTTCTTGAAACTGAACACACCTTTCGATGAAGGATTTATTTCTGCTCAAATTTATCAGTTTGTACCCTTTTGAATCTTCATATTATCGAACAAATAGACACTCTTGGATTTGGGGCTGCAAAGCCTTTCTCTTTTCTATTGGAATTCTAGCCCAAGCCCTTGAGCCAAAAATCCTGAAATGGGTCACATCTGGCTTGTGCCCACTCCATGATTCGAAAGGAGTCATACCTTAAAGATGTTTATGAGGCACCCTATTCTAGATATAGGCTTCATAGTTGATATCTTCGTCCCAGTACTTTGGTGGCAAATTTTTGGCCTCCATCATGCATGTTGCCATCTCCTTCAGTGATCTGTTCTTCTTCTCAGCAACACCATTTTGCTGTGGTGTGTAAGAGATTGAATGCTGCATATGAATACCTAAATATGCACAATAATTAATAAACTCATACTTGACATACTCACCACCATTTTCAGATCTGAGGAACTTGAGTTTTCTCCCAGACTGGTTTTCAACCAAAGCCTTAAAGACTTTGAAGAGGCCAAAAACTTCAGACTTGCGTTTTAGGAAGTAAACCCAGCAATACCTGGAAAAGTCATCTATGAAAGTCAATGCATATTTGGCCTGACACATGGACATATGAGGAAATGGGCTATCAACATCACTGTGGATCAGCTCGAGGGGTGCAGAGGTTCTCTCATGACTGGCTCTCTCAAATTTATGCTCTGGGTGTTTTCCTAGGATACAACCTTGGCAGACTCCTTTGGAAAATTTTATCTTGGGCAAACCTATGACCATCTCTTTTTCACCAAGATCAGAAAGATACTTGTAATTTAGGTGGCCAAATATTCCATGCCAAATCTTGCTTGCTTCATTAACATGAATCAGAAGAGCAGAGGGATTTGAGTAGGGTAGGAAGTGTGAGAACATGTATACCTTCTGAGCATGATTCACAACTCCTTTTGCAATGACTTTACCACCTGAGATCTCTGTGATCTCAACTTCATCAGGGGAGAATATGACCTTCTTTGGAGACCCAGTGTGAGTCATCTGGTACACTGACAAGAGGTTGGAGGCAAGACCAGGAACATACAACACATTGCTGAACTGACCATGATCAAGATCAATCCTCCCTTTGCCCAAACTTTCAGTGAGAGGGTAATCTATTAGTACTATAGGTGGTCCCTTCGACATGTCAAGTGAGGAGAAGGCCTCCTTGGTCGAAACCATGTGTCTTGAAGCTCCAGAATCAATGATAAAACTGGGTGAGCTTGATGTGCTAGCAACCAATGCATGAACTCTCTCTCTATCATCTGAACTTGATCCTCCTCTCTTCTTTGAGTTGTTTGGAAGGGAGATTCCATTCTTCTCCAGGAGTTGGATCAGCATGTCTATTTGCTTCTTCATACAAGAGCTTTCAGTGTGATTTCCCTTATTGTAGTATGCGCACTTGCTCATTTCTCCTTTGTTTTTCTTCTTCTGGTTATTCTTCTTGGAACCTTGTGGCTCCTGTGGAGACTATTTCTTGTCTCTCTTTTGCTCAGGTGGCTTTTTAGCTTTCTTTTTTCTTTTTGAATCCACCCTTGAATCTCCATCAATCAGAGCTTGATCTTTGGATGGTTTGATGGTGCCCATCATCACCAACTTGTCCTATTCTTGTGTGAGAGATTCCATGAAATCTGCAAGGCTAGGAATCTTTTAGGTTCGAGCTGTCAGTTTTGTGGCATAGAAGGTCGAAACAAACACTAAATAGTCAGGGCCAAGCTTTGAGAGAATGTCCAAGACTATCTGATCATCCTTCTTTTCGATCCCACACTGTTTCAGCTACAAAACAAGTGCTTTGAACTTGGAGAAATAGAGTTGCAGAGATTCAAAGATATTTGGACTCAGGGAGATCAGTTCATTTTCGATTTGATGTCCCCTCATATCATATGTATTTCCAAAAAGATTAGTAAGATTCTCCCATACTTCATTCGGTGATGTCAATCCATCAAGATGGAAAAGGAGGTCTCTGGAAATACTCAGACACAGGAGACCATAGGCCTCATCCCTCCTGTTGTGCCATTTAATCTTCTCTGCAGCTGCATTGGGCTCTGCTTCTATTACCATAGTCACCCTGTAGAGGCCTTTCACTCTCAACAATATCTCCATCTCTGCTTTCCATTAAAATAAATTGAAAGGAGTCAAGATGATCTTCTGAGATTGATCCATAGCTTAGAAATTTGTCCCGGCTGTCAGTAGAAGGCTCCCAGTCACTGATGTCGAACCTGCAAAACAATTTTGAAGGAGAGAAATTGATATAAAATGGCTCTAATACCATGTGTAAATTGAACCCATTGATAGATTAATTTTACTCACAACAATTATCAATTGAACATGCAAAATCACTCACAAAAGAGACTGAATAATGAGCTGAACACTAAACTGTATTGAATTAGTGTACAATAGCCAACCCCGTAACATAATAGGTTGCATCATTAAATAATTACATAATGGATTCGAATGCATGAGGATCAATTCGAATCTAGCATAAAGCAGGCTTACTAAAATTAAGCAAATACCCCATAGGTGCAAAAAGCTGATCCCAAATCAGTCATGGAGCTCACGAATTGGAAAAAGAACTTAGGAAAGATAAAGAGTGATGGAATGAAAACTCATACATGCTTTTACAAGGAGAAAAGAGTGGAGGATGTGTAGGACAAAAAACTAGTCAACCTCACCTAGTCAAGCTTTTCCATTTGCCTTAAAAAACTGAAAAAGCAGAAAAAGCAGAAGGGTGCTTAGGAGGCCAGGAATAAAGCAGATTTGATTCCTTGAGGTTTCCAAAGCACTACATGAGTCAAATAAGGAAATTTTGACCACTATGGATAGGTAAATGACAACTTGCACAAGGTGGGACACATGAACTAGGCAAATAAGACAAAAATAATGAAATTAATGTCTAAGGTAGCTAACTATGGGTTGATTATTCTAACACTAACTACTTGTCTAACTACAATGAAGATTTAGTCCACTAAATGAACATTTAAATAGTTGAAGTAACTGTTGATGATTACTGCTATTGGTCCTCTACCAGTTAAACCGCTGATTTCTTTTTGACAGCTAGCGTTGGTGGCCTTGTTTGCTATTATGTCATAGTAGACTTTAAATAGATCCCTTTTTTATGCTTCCCTAAGCATCTCTCATCTTTAAATAATGTCCATGAACCATCTGTAGTTTCCCAAAAGCGGTCCTATTTTCCAAAACTTGCTTTTAAGCCTTTGTCCGCTTTCAGTGGTTAAGAGGCCAATCTATCGGAACTGTTAGCTGCCAAAAGTGGCAATTTCAGTGGCTAATGAATTTACCTAGTGTCTTCCTAAGCCACCAAAAGCCTTGTTTTGCAAAAAATATTAGGTTTTCTTCAAAAATGTCTTTTCAGGCCTATTTGCTTAGTTTTCCTCTTCTGCAAGCTTCATGCTAGGAATGTTAACAACGCCTTGGCTAGCTTCGGGAGGCTGGAGACTAACTGTTGCTTCAGCTAGGGTTTCTAAGGTAGGATGGCTGCTAGGGTTTTCTTTGGCTTCCTTCAATTGTAGCCTTTGGAGCCTAACCATCCTATATAATATAGTATTGTCCTTGAGGTACCTTGTGTTCAGCCTTTTCAATAAAATGTATCTTTCTCTCTGCTCTGGGTAGGACTTGTGCAGTAACTTGTTTCTGTTGGTCAAGGTTTCATTATTTCTCTTTAGTTCTCTTTCCAAGACCTCCATTTCATAAACCTACCTCAGTAGCTGATTGATCTTTTGACTTTTAGGCTTGCTAGAGGAAGCCCTTTCTGTTGGTTCATCTTGCTCTTGTGGTGTGGGGGATGGCAATGCTTTAGACACCGGTACAATTTGCAGAGCTAGGGCTGCATCCTCTTCTTGCTCTTCCTTAGAATATGAATAGGGTATATTTAAGATATTCTCATGATGTGCTTCTTCCTCCTCACCCTTCTCACTGAAGTCCAAGTTATTTTTTTCCTTCTTGGTCTTAGAAGAGGAGGGAGGTTTTTCTGTTGCTACTGCTGGGGAAATGGCCCTCCTCCTTCTTCTCCCACTCCTTGGTGTGCTGGATTTCTTGGAAAGAGACTTCCATTTCTCCTCTGGCTGAAGGCCTGTCTCAAAGCCATTCCAGAATAGAAAATAAGGCCAAGCCATGTTTCTTCTCTTAAACAACTTCTGGACCAATAGCTGGATAAGACTGTGGTGGCACAGCCTACCAGTAATCTTGGATGGCTGGGACTTCACTTGATGTGCCATCTTCCCTAGACTTCTATGTAAATAAAAGGGCAGATTGAGAGGGATTTTACTTGTGAAGTGATTCATGAGCTTGAAATGGTATATCATTACTCTATTGTATCTCCCTTCACAAGTTAAGTAGACCACAATGGCCTTCAGTAGCTGTTGCCAGTTCTCTTCCAGCCATGATAATGGCACACTCTTCTTCCATACCATTCCTCTATGCTCAGGCTTAAGGTAAGACCTGAATTCCACGTCTTTTGTTATGGTGGTCTTGAACCATTTCTCTCATGTGGAAGGGAGTTTTGTCACCTCAGTGATTAGTATTTCATCTATGAGAAACTCCTTTTTTCTTATGACTGCTTTTGAACCATTGAATGAGAGGGAAAAAGATTCAACCACCTGCTGATGAAAGCTTTGTATTTGTTCACAGAACTTGTAGCAGCCCACCTCTTGAAAAAGTATGCAGACCTCTAGATGTGCTTCTAAGTAACTGATATCACCTAGCTCCTACCTGAGAGTTGGTCCACTCCTCTTCATCTTGATGGGTGTATCTATTAGGTACCTACAAAATAGTTTTCAGTCTTGTATACAATATGCTTAGCAGGATGCTCTTTCAGAGCTAGTTTCTTTTCTGGTGGAGAAGATGCTAGTTTCGAAAATGAAATCAGATGCAGTGTCTTGGCACTGTTTATGAGGATTTTTCTGTCATTATGGAGGCTGAGATCACAAAATGATGGCAGCAGCTTGATCCTCTAGATTTGCTTTCCCACGTAATCGTAACCTCCATCAGCTAGAGTATTCGATGGGATTTTGATGATCGTTTGGTCAGGTGGAGGGAGACTGAGGGTTTCTAGTCAGATCAGTCCTTTGCCAATTGCATAACAACCTTTTTTACTCATTTCCCCATAGTCATGGAGCTCCAAATATTTTTGGTGGTTAATCATGATCACAAATGATCATTTACCTTGCTGACGGGGTTAGATGTGACAGTTTCCTAATCATTTCCTTATTTTTCCCTTTTGGTGGTTAATATCCTCCGGGAGTTTGCTAGCTAGCCGCCGAATAGCCATCTTTTGGTGGCTAATGAAGTGTTGTCTTCCTTGCTTAAGCCACCGAAACTTTTACCCCATCATCGTGGTGAACTTATGCTTTCGACAGATAATGACCTCACTGGAAAACCTTTTTAACTGCTGAAAACCTGTCCTTTTGGTGGTTAATGAAATGCCCTAGATTTCTCCTAAACCACCGAAAGTTATTTTCACCCGATGCTTATCTTCTTGCTTTCGGTGGTTAGCATATGCATTGAATCTTTCTCTAATATTCTGAAAGTGACCCTTTTCAGTGGCTAATGAGCTGTTCCGAGCCTCACCTAAGCCACCAAATGTACTTCTCCCAATGCTGCTCACCACTTTCTTTCAGCGGTTAAAACCCTTCTTGTTCCTCACTCTAATCTACCAAAAGCGACCCTTTTTGGTGGCTAATGAGTTTTCTGTAGTCTCGCCTAAGCCACCGAAAGTGTTACTTTGACTCTGCTTGCTCAGACAAATTTCAGTGGTTCACCTTTTCCCCATGTTCAACTGTTTAGCCACTGAAAGATAGTTTTTCGGTGGCTAATGAGCTATAATAGGCCTCGCCTAAGTCACCGAAAGCTATACCTTTTAAAATTTTCATCTAAATAAAAAATAGAGGCTTTCAAATTGTCATTCATACTCATATCTTTCATTACATGAGTTCGCTTCTTCCTACTATCAAAATAAATTTATTTTGGGAGATAATAGGAGGGTTACCCACTATAACTTGACATGACTTGTTTACATTATATAACCTCTCGATAGGAACATTGGGGCATGACATGACTCAATTACATTACAAATACATCTCGAAATAAAAATCAGGTTACAATACATAAAAAATGCAAGTGAATACATTACGAAGTTACATATACATCAACATCTACCAAATGACCCATACAAGAGAGTCAAAGAGAGTGATCTTCACTCTTGACATGGTAGATATTTCTGAAATCTCAACAGACCAAGTTATTGCAGTTGGGTATGTTGATCATCATGAGAGAATGTACAAATTCTCTAATTTCCTCCCTACTTCCAGTGATCAAACACTTCACTCACATTCCAATGAGGTTTCCAAACTATGGCATGAGAGGTTTGGCCACATGAATTATAGATATCCTTAAGCATTGCATAAAGAAGAAATGGTGGAAGGTCTTCCACAAATTCAGCCATCTGCTAGAGCATGTATTGGATGTGTGATTGGGAAGCATCCTGAGAAGAGCTATGAGAAGGGGAAGGCAAGGAGAGCAACACAACCACTTGGGTTGGTGCATTATAACTCGATTGGTCCACTACCCACTCCCTCATATGGTGGATCTAGGTATGTTCTTACATTCATTGATGACTACTCTCAATTTTTCTCGGTGTATCTTCTAAAATTGAAATCTGAGGTGTTTGAGCAACTCAAGGTTTGGAAAGAACTTGTAGAGAATCAGAGTGGGAAGAATATCAAATTCCTTAGGACTGATAATGGAAAGTAATATTTGAAAAAGAATCTACAACAACTTTGTGTGGACTGTGGCATCCAAACGCAACACTCATCTCCCTACACACCACAACAAAATGGTGTGGCATAGAGGAAAAATAGATCTCTCAAAGAGATGGCAACTTGCATGATAGAAGTGAGGGAACTTAATCCCAATATATGGGCTGAATCCATCAGTTGTGCTGCTCACATTCAAAACATATCCTTCCACAAATAAATGAAAGGAATGACACCTTACGAGGCATGGTTTGGTGAAAAATCAAATGTCTCAAATTTTAGGATATTCAGGACAAAAGCACGGGCAACAATCCCTTTAGAGAAGAGGAAAGCCTTGCAAACACAAAGAAAGGAGTGTCTCATGGTTGTATATGGTGAGGAAACCAAAGGGTACAATATCTTTGACACATCCACTTGCAAAACTTTTGTTGAAAGAAGTGTAAAATTCGAAGAAGAGCCAATTCCTGATTTCGAACTTGCACCGGGGGATTGCTCCTCTCCTCAACCATTCGAAGAAGTAAGTGATGATACATGCTCTTTTTCTGATAATTCTGATAAAAAAATTTCTAAAGATGATATTTATGTAGATGACTCACCATATAGGCCAAAATGGGCTGAAAATATTGTGCAAGAAGCTGGGGAATTGGGAGGCAATCCCCAAGAGCCTAGGAAAACGAGATCACAAACTAGTAAGGATTCTTTTGAAAGTGATAGTTCTCTTGATGAGAACTGTTATATGATGATTATTTTTTATCCTCAGACATATCAGAAAGCTTGTACATACTGAATATGGAAATCAGCAATGGAAGATGAGCTTCAGTCCCTCCAAGAGAACAATACATGGGAATTGGTTCCCCTTCCTCCCAAGAGGAAAGTTGTTCAATGCAAATGGGTTTTCTGGACCAAAATTGCTGCTGATGGTTCTGATATAAAACATAAGGCTATATTAGTGGCTAAGTTCTATTCTCAATTCCATGGAGTTTATTACATAGATACCTTTGCATCAGTTGCAAAGATGGACTCATTTAGACTAGTTCTTGCGCTGACAGCTAGTAAATGTTGGGAAGTTCACCACATCGATGTAAAGAGTGCATTCTTGCATGGTGAGATACAGGAGTAGATATATATGCATCAGCCTAAATTTTTCCAAGAGGATCCTTTATTGGTATGTAGGCTGAAAAAATCACTGTATGGACTCAAGCAAGCCCCCAGGGCTTGGTATGCAAAAATGGATGCTTTCTTGCTTTCAATTGGATTCACAAGATGCAAATCAGAACATAATGTGTATTTGCAGGAAAATGATGTTAATTTTCAGGTAATTGTTATTTATGTTGATTATATTCTTATTACAGGTAGCTGCACCAATTTAATTGGCCAAATTAAGAGCTCCTTGCACAGTGAATTTGCCATGACAGACCTAGGATTGCTAAGGCAATTTTTGGGCTTGGAAATTGAAAAAATGGAAAGGGAATCATTCTGAGTCAGCTATAGTATGCTTTAGAACTGATAATGAAGTTTAATATGGTTGAGTGTAAGGAATCCAAGTCTCCCTTTCTTTCTGGTATTAAAATGCATGAATTTGGCAATTCCCCAATGGTGGATATTACACTCTAGAGGCAACTAGTGGGCAACTTCCTCTACCTCACTCGTACAAGACCTGATTTGTATTATGTTGTGAGTTCTATAGCAATACATATGTACCAACCACATGAGCTCCATTGGAGGGCTGCAAAAAGGATTCTTCAGTATTTCTATGGAACTAAGAAATTCAGGGTGCACTACACAACTAGTTCCTCACTTCAACTAGTTGGATTTTCTGATTCAGATTGGGCCGGTGATCCAACTGACAGGAATTCAACATCAGGTTTTGTCTTCATGTTTGATGAAGGTCCCATTTTCAGGTCAAGTAAGAAACAACACACCATCTCACTTTCATCAGTATAGGCCGAATACAGGGCAACAGTCAATGCTACAACACAGTGTGTTTGGTTGCAAGGAATTCTATGGGAGTTTGGTGTCACAATTGATTCTCCAACAAACATTTGGGTGGATAATCAAAGTGCCATCAAGATATATACTGATCCAGTACATAGGCAAAGGACAAAGCACATAGAGATACACATGCATTACATTCAGGGCTTAGTGCATGACAGGGTAATCTCACTGCAGTATTCCCCATCCATCGAGCAAACTGATGACATTTTTACCAAGGATTTCACTGAGAATACCTTCACTTACCTGAGATATTTCCTTGGGGGGAGTGAGGGATGGTAATTTGCTATTATTTATTGCAGGTCCAGCCCCATGTCCATTCTTGAGGGGAGATTTTGTTGGAGACATTTACCACCATACACACTCATTTTGGTCAATTTGACCTAGTTAAACCACTATCCTAAGTTTTATTGACTTAATTGACATCAGAGGAGCACTGTATCACATCAGCATGAGCACACCCATGCCTACCTTCAGTCAAGGAGGCCAACTAAGCCTTCTCCTTCATTTCGGGAGGCTAACTGGAGCACTCTGGGGGTGATCTGAGTGTCATAAATGCCCCATATTGCTAATTGATGGTTACAATCAGTTAAATAGAGCAGTGAAGGTGCCTCCTTTCATTAATTTGATTATTTAATGATTATTTAATGAACTGGAGTCAACAGGGGCACCTCCAACCACTTCTGATGGTCGGTTACACTTCAGTTAACCTCATCGGGGTTCATTGGAGTCATTAACGCGCTACCACTTTTTGGTTGGCTTGCAGTGACATGTATCTAAGATACTTTCAATTAGAATCAGTCATTTATTGCACTCTGAATTCAGTTAGGGCTCAGTTAATTCAATTAGGGTTTTGATCAGTGGTTAACTTGAGTGTTCACTGTGGCTTACATTCAGTTAAGCTATACTCACTCATTCAATTCGAATGACCTCCTTGGGAATTTGAATTGTCTTGGAATTCATGCATATGGCATGATCATTTTATTTTATTATTCATTATTCATTTTGATTATACAAAGTTGCTACTTCCATTGCATCACCATTTTGCCAATTTTATGCATATTTGTCTAAATTCTTTGTGAGACTGTGTTTTTAGTCCTTAGACCACTGTCACAAATTAATATGGTATCAGAGCTCATGGTGGGATGAAGCTTAGATCTCTCAAAAACAAGTTTTTTGATAGATCTTGCATGAAAAATTGAGCAAAGCTCAAAAATTCCATCACTGCACCAAAAGCCAAGGCTTACCACTTAATACCCCAAGTAAGGAAATTGTTGATCAAGCTTGCTCGATTGACTATGTTGGGTGTGATGAAAGCCTAAAATGTGTAGGCTATTTGACCTTATGGTTCCCCTTTTGTTGTGATTTTTAGGTTTTGAACAGGTGAAAGCATTCGCTTCAGCAGTTTCAGATGGCTTCTTCCATAGAACTCTTGACTTCGTTCAATTTCCACTCATGGAAAGGAGACATGGAGATCCAGCTACATGCCAGAGGACTCTATAGGGTCACTATGGACACTGAAGAAGAGCCTACTTTTGTGACAGACAAATCTAGAGTCTTGAACAAGAAAGATGAAGCATTCGGATTCTTGTGCATCTCTATTTCCCAGGATCTTCTTTTCCATCTTTCGGGATCAAAGAATCCAAAGGAAATCTGGGACAAATTGGAAACCCTGTATGGAAAGTAGGATTATTTGAGAGTACACCAGCTTGAGAATGAGTTGATGTCTTTCCATCCTTCCAATTTCAAGACCTTGAATGACTTTTTCACAAAGTTCAAGCACATTGTCTTACTTTTAAATCAATGTAAAGTGGAGAAGGAGGATGATCAGCTCATCCTTGCCATACTCTCCAAACTTGGAGATGATTATTTGGTTTTTGTCTCTACATTGCATGTGGGGAATCTCATAACCCCTGGATGGAAGATGCCTTCACTCAATGCCTTCATTGAGTCCCTAACAAGTGAACATGATAAGCTTGTTTAGATGGGGATCATCAAATCCTCCCGTGATCAAGCCGTCCATGTCTCGAGGCCCAAATATCTAAAGGGTAAAGGAAAGCAGTAGAAGAACCCAAAAAATAAATTCAAAGTTCCTAATCCTAAATTTGAAAACTAGCAGCATGAAGAGACTTTCGGCTCAAAGAAGAACAAAGGAAAAGGGCATCATGGAAAGGAGAAAGTCAAGTTTTCATACTGCGGGAAGGGATTCCACCCTAAACATGCCTGCATGAAGAATAAACTTGATGAATCTACCTCTATCCTTGACAAAAATCACATCAATCTTCCAGAAAGCTTTCAGAGGAGAGATCGGCAAGATCGGGAACCACAGCATGAAAGAGGTTATGCCCTCATGGCAAGCACTTCAAAGTCCAAAGCACTCTTGATAGGTTCTGGAGCTTTGAACTACATGATGGCTAAAAGAGACTCCTTCTCATATTTGTATACCATAAAATCTATCCCCATCCACATGGGAGATGACTCCCCCATCATTTCAGAAGGACAAGGTACTGTTGATCTTGAGAATGGATATTTTTCAAATGTTTTGTATGTACCATCTTTGGAATCAAACCTATTGAGTTCTTATCAAATGAAACATAAGGGAGTTACCAATAGAGTATCCTTCATCCCAAATGATGTAGAGATCATGGAACTTGCATCCAAGAAACTTGTTGCAAAAGGCCTTGCAAACCATCATGCAAAGCCTATGAGTTTTCCCATTTTGTGGCAGATGCAAAGCCCATCGCACTCCTGACTCATGGAAATGAAGTTAGTAGACTATGTCATGAGAGGTTTGGCCATCTCAACTTCAAATAATTGCATAAATTACAGAAAAATTCCATGGTTGAATGCCTCCTGGTCATCAAGGCAACCACTGGAATTTGCAAGGGTTGTGTTGTTGGAAAGCACCCTGAGCACAAGTTCGATCAGGGGAAGGCGAGACGAGCATCATGCATATTGGGAATGATACATTCTAATATCATATATCCCATGCCTATCACATCCATGAATGGATCAAGGTATATTTTAACTTTTATTGATGATTTTTCTAGGTACACATGGGTCTTCTTTATGAAAAAGAAGTCTGAAGTCTTTGAAAAATTCACTGAACTGAAGGCCTTGATCGAGAATGCATCTTGCCAAAAGATCAATATATTGAGATCTGATAATGGTAGGGAGTATGTCAGTAATTAGTTTTTGTACATATTCTCCCAAAGTGGTATTCATGTCCAACATTCAGTTCCCTACACTCCCTAGCAGAACAGTGTAGCAGAAAGGAAGAATCGGTCTCTCAAGGAGATGACCACCTGTATCTTGGAATCAAAGAAGTTGGCTGAAAATTTGTGGGCTAAATTCATGCATGCTACAGCATATATTCAGAATAGAGTACCACGCTCATCCATGAAAGGGAATACCCATTTCGAAGCATACTTTGGACACAAGTCGGATGTGTCGAATCTGCGGGTGTTTGGGTCCACTGCATGGGCCCGAATTCCACTTGATAAAAGGAGGGCTTTGTAACTGAAAAGCATAGAATGTATATTTATTGGGTATCCTGATGAATCAAAAAGTTTCAATCTGATTTATATCAAAACAAAACAGATCATCATTGAAAGGAGTGTCAATTTCGATGAGCCTCTTCAGGAGGTGGAACTAGTGAAGGAGAAAACTGCTGAATTTCCTTCCTATTCTACTGAATATTTGGATGATGAANATATAAATGTACAAAAAAAATTAGATGATGAATCAAAACCTGAAGTGCAAAATAATCTCCCAACTTGGGCCCGACAGACACTCTCCTCCACAGGAGATAACATTGGAAATCCGGATGATCCAAGGAGAACCCGGTCTGATTTCCAAAGAGCAGGTATTACGCTCTCTTGTCATAATTATTTGCTGTCCAAATATTATTATTTGATGATAATTTCAGACCCAAATTCCTACTACCATGCTCAGAAGGATCCGAGATGGCAAGTTGCCATGGATGAAGAGATGAATTCTCTTTAGAAAAACACTCTTTGGGAGCTAGTTTCTCTTCCTCCGGGAAGGGAATTGGTTCAATGCAAGTGGGTGTTTCAGAAAAAAGTTTCTGTGGATGGAAGCACATGAAAATATAAGTAAATTCTGGTGGAAAAATTTTTCTCCTGGGTCCAATGTGTGGACTACCATAAGACTTTTGCACCGGCTGCAAAAATGGACTCCATCCGCCTAGTTTTGGCAATTTCAGCATCTAAGCACTGGGAAGTGCATCATATGGATGTTAAGTTAGCCTTTATACATGGAGATATTCATGAGGAGATATACATGAAGTATCCTGAGGGCTACATCTCTGATCCATCTTTGGTTTTCAAGCTAAAGAAGTCACTATACTGGTTAAAACAAGCCCCAAGAGAGTGGTATTCCAAGATGGATGCCTTCCTTCTCTTGCAAAACTTCCAAAGGTGTAGATCAGATACAAATGTGTATATACAATATTCTGATGGTAATTTTATTATTATTGTTTTATATGTTGATGACTTACTGATCACAGGTAGCACAGTCACTTCTATTTTAGTCATCAAAACTACTCTCCACAATGTACTTGAAATGAGCAATTTGGGGCTCTTAAAACAATTTTTGGGGCTCGAAATTGAGCAAAATTATGATGGGATAATGGTAATTCATTCCAAATACATATAAAACCTGTTGTTAAATTTTAACATGGCTGAATTTAGTCCTGCACCATTCCATTTTCTTTCAGGGATCATCCTTGAAGAAGGAAAAAGCACACCTCCCATGGACTGCACTATTTATCGACAATTGATTGGTAGCTTGTTGTACTTGAATCATTATCAGCTTGATATATGTTATGCCATGAATTCTGTATCAAGATACATGCAGAAGCCCCATGATATTCATTGGAAGGAAGCCAAGAGGATCCTCCAGTACATTCAAGGAACCAGGACCTACAGCATTCATTATGCTGCAGACTCTGAGCTAAAGCTGGTTGGATACACAGATTTCGATTGGGCGGGTGATTCTATTGATCGGAAATAAAATTTTGGATATGTCTTCATGTTTGGTGGTGGCCCCATTTTCTGGTCTAGCAAAAAGCAGGACACCATAGCATTGTCTTCAGTAGAGGCCGAGTATCGAGGAGCAGTGAATGCTTGCATCCAAGATGTTTGGTTGCAAGGTATTCTTTCAAAGTTTGATCTTGGTAGTACTTTGTCCACTATCCTCTTTTGTGACAATCAAAGTGATATTAAGATATCCATAGATCCAGCTACCAGGAATAGGACCAAGCATGTAGAGATACACATGCACTATATCAGGGAGCTAGTGCATGACAAGACCATCATTCTACAATACTGCCTGACTGATGAGTAGATTGCAGACATCTTCACCAAGAGACTTTCAGAAAATAAGTTTACTGACCTCCGTTCACTGTTGGGGGTGAGTTCATCAGGGTGATCCAACTACTTTCAGTGTTTATCTTGAGGGGGGGTTTTTCCCACTGGGTTTTCCCTCTTTCCCTCACTTAGTTTGTTTTGAGCATTGTTTGACTTTTAGTATTGTACAGGGTGACCTATGGCCTTTGTTTCCGGGGCCCTAGCATTTTTATGCACTTTATGTTTTCTACTCCTCCTAAGTATAGCTTAAGGGGGGGAATTGGAGACATTTACCAACATACACACTCATTTTGGTCAATTTGGACTAGTTAAACCACTATCCTAAGTTTTATTGACTTAATTGACATCAGATGAGCACTGTATGACATCAACATGAGCACACCCACACCTACCTTCAGTCAAGGAGGCCAACTAAGCCTTCTCCTTCATTCGAGGAGGTTAACTGGAGCACTCTAGGGGTGATCTGAGTGTCATAAATGCCCCATATTGCTAATTGATGGTTACATTAAGTTAAATAGAGCAGTGAAGGTGCCTCCTTTCATTAAATTGATTATTTAATGAACTGGAGTCAACAGGGGCACCTCCAACCACTTCTGATGGTTAGTTACACTTCAGTTAACCTCATTGGGGTTCATTGGAGTCATTGATGCGCTACCACATATTGGTTGGCTTGCAGTGACATGTGTCTGAGCTACTTTCAATTAGACTCAGTCATTTATTACACTTCGACTTTAGTTAGGGCTCAGTTGAGTCAATGAGGGTTTTGATCAGTGGTTAACTTGAGTGTTCACTGTGTCTTATATTCAGTTAAGCTAGACTCAATCATTCAATTCGAATGACCTCCTTGGGAATTTGAATTTTCTTGGAATTCATGCATATGGCATGATCATTGTATTGTATTATTCATTATTCATTTTGATTATACAGAGCTGCTACTTCCATTGCAGCACCATTTTTCCAATTTTATGCATATTTATATGAATTCTTTGTGAGACTGTGTTTTCAGTTCCTAGACCACTATGACAAATTAATAGGTTTTATCCCATGATTTTTTTGTTCTTTCCTCAGTTCACATGGACAAATAAAAATTGTAATTTCTGAGTTATGTATTTGAGGTGACTTGAGCCATTGTTTCCAAGGCATTCATCATTTTGTGAGCATATTTAGTTGTTGGATTAAGGTAAGGTGTTAGAATACTAATCTATCATTAGTACTTTAGTTACACTAATTAGTCAATTTTATTGCTTTTTAAGATTTAATACACCATGAGGTGGACTAGGGGTGCTTAGGTGGACATATGCCATGTCAAATTGAGGCTCCATGACCCACATGGGTACTCCAGCTTATTCAACCAGGCACCATCTCATCCTTGTCCAGTGCTTAGAGATACTTGTAGTTCATGTGACCAAATATTTCATTCCATAGCTTGGATGTCTCATTGGCATGAGAGAGGAGCACTTGGTCTATAACCAAGAATATTTCACCTTCTAAGGAAAGAAGTTGTTCCTCTGATATGAATCGTTTAGATCCAGAACAAATGAGTGAACGACAAAGGATGAAGACCTTCCCTGGATGTTGTAGACACATAGAATGCTGCTTCAATAGTGAACCTATGTACCTACAAATAGATCAAACATGCAAACACATCAAAGCTACCCGAAAATCATCTACTTATCCATGTTAGTGACTAAGGAATCTAACAACATGTACATGTGAAATCAAAAAAACAGTAATGTGGGACGGAAATCAGCTTTACATTCAAGATGTATGGAGAAGCTTACAACCATTGCCTTAGTTTCGACAAGCATCTCCATGAGAAAAACACTTCATCCCAATAAGATCCAATGTTTCTCTCTATGCTCTCCAATGGCTTGGGATGAAGGGTTAATCCAACAGCATAACAATACCTATATAGTTCTCTCCCTCAACTATGGACATGAGCTTGTATTTATAAGGCTCAATGGATAGGAATAGTTGAGAGATTTGTGGATGAGGTGGCTCTAAGATCCTATGATGGGGGATCTAGAGCTCAACTGACCTACAATGATAGGGATAAGGGAGGACACGAGGCTCATGATCTAGAAGCCTGGAGAAACTTCTCTTTTTCCCATTTTACCCAAGGTACCGCTTTTATTCTCTTATGATAGAGTGGTTTAGATGAGAAATGCTTATCGACCAAATACCACATGTGGTGGCACCATTTATGGAAAACATGATACAGGTGGTGTGTGCAAGGTACAGCTCATGGGCCACAAGGAAAGCGCGGTGCTAAGTTTTTTCATGTAGAATTGACAAATAGAGTAGGTTTACACTCTATGTGCTGGGATTAAGGGAAAACATGGGAGTTAAGGGTCTTATCACATGGTGGTGATAGGATTTAGGTATAACAAAATTCCCCCCAAAGCATGAGACTTAGAGGGATATGATGAGCAAGAGATTTGAGAGAACAAGTTGTCACTTCGAGGTGAAAGTGCCAGCTCGATCGGAGCATCTCGTCAAGTAGGAATCTGTAGTACATCAATATTTTTGACTCATAGACACAAGTAACCAACTCATGGCTGCAAACCAATACAAGGCATATCCATGGGAGGAATAAACAAGCATGGCTACTAGAATACAACGTAGATCCATGTGATAGAGGACTGAAACTTGAACATAGCTACCAAACATACAATATAGATCTATGTCATACAGACGTAAATTTGAGCATAGCCACAATGATACAAATGTGGATCCATGCTAGATATACAAAACTCCATCGCAACCTGGGGAAAAGCAATGAGCGCTTAAAAAAATACCCAGGGTCTTCGTCTCGTCTTTCGCAAAGTACGATTCTATCCATGTGATTACAATGATATGAAGTCAAACATGGTAGAAACCACTTGATTACTGGTCAATGATGTGAACCATTAACAAGTGCGAGGGAGATCACCATTGATGTCAATGATTCCCAAGGTACCCTAGTTCAATCTACTAAGCATTAATAGATGTCCTAATGTCAAACACCTAGTCGATTATATCGATCAAAGGTTAATGATGTGAACCTATGTTGAGAGCGAGAGAGTCTGTCATTAAGGCATACAGATCTCAAGGTACTAAGTTTTTGTTTCTAAGCCTATTTCCCAGATGATGAGTTGATGTCGATGGGAAAAGTCTCATCGAAGGAGGGCCATGATGAGCCCCACATCGATGACACGAAACTCAAAACATAGTTATGGAACAATGTGAATGTAGTAACCATAGGACTGACTCAAAAGTACTGACATAGAGACTGTTTTGACTGCACAGGTAAACTTCTTCAACTTCCCTTTGAACATCGGGTGGCATGACAAAATACTTGATAGCATGACTAAACGGTACAAATACACATTGCGGCAATGGACAATGCATTCTTTTGAAAGACTCAAAGGACTGGCATGACTCATGAGAGTGGTTCATTACAGACATCAACTAAATACCCAATTGATTGAAATGATATGCAGACAAGTGCCATGTTCAAAGGTAACGACAAACTACTGCCATTTATTTTCAAAATGATTCCCTTCCCATTTTCCCCATCATGGTTGATGAGTGCCTTTTTTTGGTTTTATGAGTTCAAAGAGGGTAACAAACACTCAATATAGCTCATCCGAAGACAAGTCCAATCTCATATGTTTTACGGACCTGAGAGAGGAGGGGTTCATTCCCAAAAACAGGTCTCTCAATGTTTAATTTAACGAGTCGAATGAAAGAAAACTTGGTATCGTTCATGTTTAGAGAGTCTAAACGACCACGGAAGAAGACTCCAAAGGGTCCTTTTTTGTATGAATTAGTCCCTAAGGCCCAACAAAGTATAAAAATCATACCTTAGAGAACTCTTCCTGTCATGAGTGGCTGGAGTGTTCCTTTTTCGTAAATAGTCTATTCGAACCGAAAAAGAGATAATCTACCGTCAGAGAGACGACTCTTCAAATGCTTTAACAAGCCTGAAGATGACAAGATCACTTGACAATATTTTCGTATTTAAGGAGCCCGAAAATATTTTAAAGAAGACTCCATTAGGTCTCTTTTCACTATGAGAGATTTTACAAACCTAAAAAGAATTAGAAATGGACTCGGACCTTTGATACTGGGTTTCAAGAGCATGACCCAAGTGTCGTAATAAATACTCAATGAATTTTTCTGTTTTATGGTAATACGAAAAAGTAAAAAAAGAACTCCCAAGAGTTAACTGCTACTGTTCTTTTATCCTGCAATGACTCAAAACAAGTGTTAAATGCACCAATAACTAACATTAAGGGATTACGACTGATAAATTTTGAGTAATAAGCGATTTTAGAATCAAAACTATAGCATGTCAAACCCAAAAACGTGTATAAAAGTCATGTAAATAGTGAAAAATCAAATCATTTTACTATTTGCCCATAGTGGAGAGCATTTGGAGCACTTTCCTAGTCATATCTTCAGTTGCTAATATTGGGATTTTCCACCATCGGATTCAAGCAGTCAGTTCTAGGTAATGGCCTAGACCCTAGTCTTTCATCTTATGCCTTTAATTTTGACTTTTGGTGGTGTTTTGGGCTTGTATGAGAAGCCCTAAAATCGTGGAAGAGGGCATCGCACTTATCCCTTGCAGGATATGTGGTATCCCGTTAGAACCGCACCAAAAACACAACAAACAGGCGGTGCCACCGCCTTCCTTCAATGGTGCATAGGAGGTGCCAGCTATGAAGATGTAAAATTAACTACACAATAAAAACTAGACCATTTCATTTGATTTGAAAGATTAAGAATGATTATAATGGGTCTTGTGATTGTTTTTGGCAGGTTCTAGCTGAGAAAAAATGGTCATATGGAAAGAGAGATAGCATGATAATGGTGATGCCTTTGCCTAAAGGAATGCAGGTTGCATATCCACATTAAGAGACTGTGGACTCCTAAAATTATTCCAGACTCCCTTTATGGTATCACACGAGCAATTGCTTGAGTATATACTCCGGATGTGGAATCTAGAGAAACAACACTTTGAGGTTGGGGCTCATATTCTAATAGTTGAGGTAGAGGATATCTACTTCCTTACTGTCCTTTTGAGATGGGTTGCTCCTACCTCGCTGACTGGTTCCCGCAGAGGGGACATCACTACACAGGAGTTGATAAACCGCCACTGCGTCCTGGGGACAAGGACATTGGGGAAGAAAATCCCCATAAAGGAAATGATGGACAGACCTCTACAGAATGTATTGTTTACTATGCAGAGAGTGGCAGGAATCCAAGGAGTGAGCCAGGATTCTAGGGCACATATGCTCTACGCCATAGAGGCCATGGAGCCTATAGTCTTTAACTGGGTGGAAGCCCTGCTTCCAATATTCAAGGATCAGCTGACCAAGTGTCGGCAGGGGGAACTGAAGCAGTTTAGTTTTGGTTCCATTCTACCCTGCTTCTTATTTGAGCGGGTACCAAAGATGAGACCCCAAGTGGTATTTACAGAGCTGAGAGCGTGGAACCCTCACATGCAGAGGTGTGTCCGGATTATGGCCTGTACTGGAGCGAGCAGGGGGAAGGTGAAGTTTGGTGACCTGTTCTTCTGATGGTTGAGATATCAAACCCTCTTGGTGGAGGATTGTGCTTATGCAGGTGTGGAATTTTGTGGAGGCCTTGATCTACCGCTCCCACCTGGTGGACAGTGGGGTGACATCGGTAAGAAGCAAGAAATCCTAAAATGGAAATAGTGTTTTTATGTTTTTTGATGTTTTATATTTTTTATGTTAAGTAACGAGACATGAATATTTTCATGCAAACGTTGGAGTAGCAAGACCTGGGGGAGTTCCCCATTGGATAGACGAGCTAGAGCCCGCTTCATACCGCAGGGTGATGATGTGACTGGGGAGTTAGAGGAAAACCTATAGAGGTTGACCCTAGACATCCCTGACGGTTCCATTGATGACCTCCCTCTGAGGTATCAGAGACCTCATTAGAGGAAATTTCAAGTCAAAATGGGCCTTTTAAATTTAACTCAAATTCCATGTCATCATGTGTTAGCCAATGAAATTTCTTTAAATTTGAAATACTGTATAGGTCTTAAACACTTTTTTAATATAAATTTGGGGATAGGTATCATAAAAAAAACTACTTTTTTTTGTTTATATTTTTGACATATCTCCCCATGTTTTTACTCAAATTTTGATTGGGAGAGCTCGTTGGATACGAAATTAAATTCTGCATCCAACGAGTACCCACTCGACATATTTTTGGCAGACCCCACTACCCAAAAAACAAGAAATACCTAAAAAATGTGATGATGAAATCATCATCACATATTTTTTAGGTATTTCTTGATTTTGGGGTAGTGGAGTCCGTCAAAAATATGTCGAGTGGGTACTTGTTGGATGCGGAATTTAATTCCGCATCCAACGAGCTCTCCCGATCGAAATTTGAGTAAAAACACGGGGATATATGTCAAAAATACAAACAAAAAAATAGTTTTTTCTTTTCTTCCTTCAAAATTAATAAATATTATTTTATTATTTTAACTATTATTTTATTAAATTTTTTTAGGAGGCCCATTTTGAGGTGAAATTTCCTCTAATGACAGCAGGAGTACCATGTCAGTTTAGCAGACTGCTACGTAGAGTAGCCCGGGCAGTGATGTGCTACCACGAGCATCACTAGACGATGTATGCATGATGTATCTACTGAAAGTTGATAGCTTCAAGATTTTGTATGGTGATTTTTACTTGAAATCCTACATTCTTCAGATGAGGTCTCGTGACCTATTTTTTGTAAAACATGTTCATATATATATATACAGACTTTTACTTGGTGTTTATATGTCTCAAATGGTGGATGTATTTTACATGAGTTTTATGTGTCTTTAATTGTTATTTACAATGAACCATGTTTGATTTTAATGTTATGAATGGGAAATATGCCAATCTAGGATGTAATTAGCTAATTAGTCAGCAACTACATTATGTTCCCTAGGGATATGCCTATAGATGATGGTTTCGAATGACCTTTCTAACAAGAGTACCCTCCATAAGAGGTGGAGAAGCATAGGATTTCTAATGGTATAAACATGGTTTAGATGACAAACCATGAGTTGTGAGTCCATCAAGACTACCAGCTTATGAACATCTTGGGGGGCAGCTTCAGTCAAAAGACCTGTGACTGCTCGATACTTAGAAATGTTGTTGGTAGCAGGACCAATACAAACCACTCCTGAACTGACCAAATCTTCAGCTAGGGAATAGAGGAACAAAGCAGCTAAGACAAGATTCAAGGTGTGGTGGAAAGCACCATTAGCGAAGCCGTAGAAAGCCATCTGCTCTACATAACCAAAACATGGTATAAACAGATGTGGACACTAAACTCAAAACCATATTGAAAATACTAAAGGCACACTGAAAGTCAAGCAACATACATATATACAAGATATTATCCAAGAAATACCTAGGCATAGTACCTCTTTAGGTACAACCCATTGTGAGGCTGCCCTAAAGGAATTCCATCGTAGTCAATGAGCTCATAGGCCCCTTTCTCTAAAACTTTAAAAATGATGAAAGGACCGTATCACATGGACTCAAACTTTCCTTTCCCTATTTTTTCATATCTCTGGTCGTAAGTCAAAGCTACATCACCCTCATTAAAGGCACGAGGTTGGACGAATTTATCATACTCCGCCTTGACGCGTTTCTTATGTGCCTCATTAGCCAAGGTAGCATCTCTCCTAGTTTCGTCAAGGTTGTTCAAGTACAAAAATCTCTCTTCCTCTGCGGAAGTGTCTGGGAGAAGTTTGACAACAAGTTTTAAGGATGGAATCTAACATTGAATCGGTAAGATAGCTTCGAGTCCATAGACAAGCTGGAAAGGTTTGAAACCAGTAGTTGTTTTCACCGAAGTCTTGTAAGCCCAAAGAGCGGAGAAAAGGATGTGGTTCCAGTTGGATTTATGATCTCCAATCATCTGATGAAGCATAGTTTTCAAAACTTTGTTAATGGCCTCTACATGACCATTAGATTTTGGATAATATGGCGTAGAGTTTTCATGGTGAAAACCTAGCTTGGCACTTAGTTCCTCCATCATTTGATTATGGAAATGTGATCCGTGATAAGTAACAATTGACTATGGGACTCCAAATATAGCTATGATATGATTGAACAGGAAGAGAGTGGAAGTCATACCATCTTCCGCATATGTAGGCATGGCCTCAGCCCACTTTGTAAAATAGTCAACGGCTATGATGATGTATCCATTCCCCCCGGCTGAGGTAGGCTTACAATGCATATAATCAATCCCCCATCTGGAAAATGGGCCAAAGACAATGACGGGGTGTAACGGAGTAGGATGCGAGCACTTTTTGGGATAAAAATGTCAACAAGGTGGGCATTTCTTAACAGCCTCATGAGAGTCTTTAAAGACTGAAGGCCGGAAATAGCCAGCGCGAAGGATTTTCTAGGTTGTATCCATCCCAGATAAATGACCACCACATGCTCCAGAGTAGCAATCATTCAACACATGTTCAACTTCCTCATGGGTGAGGCATCACTGGAGAATAGAATCAATCCCACGTCTATACAAGGTATCATTCAGGATGAGGTAGTATTTCGCGTGGTGACAGATACGGCAGCAATCGTCATGGGATAGATTTGGATGAGATCTTTGTGTTTGGAGATAAATAAGAATATCTCCATACCATGGGTCAGTAGTGCTTATCAGGAACAGGAATTCATCTGAAAATGAATCACTGGGCTCAAATTATGTCAAAGCACAGGGAATATCACACATGAGCTCGACAAAGACCAAGGATTTCTTTGATGTGGTTTTGGAAAATTCCAGATCAAACTCCTGTAGTATGACTATCCATTGAGAGTATTTTCCCTCAAGCACCTGATGAGTCAGGATGTAATACATAGGGTTCTGGTCTACCAATACAGTGGTTGTGTGGAGAAAAATGTTGTGACAAAATGTTTGTACAGCAATGACTGTGGCCAATGCTAATTTCTCCATGCATGAATATTTGGTTTCAGAATCCATAAGATTTTTACTAGCATATTAAATAACGTGCTTCTGACCATTGGGATTTTCCTGCACCAAAACCATAGCGATGGTAGTAGCGGAGGCAGCAATATACAAGAGAAAGTCCTTTGAATAATCTGGGGGGTGTATCACAAGTGAATGAGTTAAAGCATGTTTGGATTATCAAAGGCGCATTGGGCTTGGTCGTCCCAGAAGAATGGAGTGTCCTTCTTGAGGAGATGCATATAACTGTGCATTTTCTCTACAAAATTACACACAAAACGACAGAGAAAGTTTTCCTTCCCTTGCAAAATTTGGAGTTCGAGAAGATTGGTTGGGGCTGGTAGAGCTAAAATGGTGGAAATTTTCAAAGGGCCTATCTGGATGCCATCCTTAGAGACCACAAAACCTAATAGATGTCCCATCGCAACTCAAAAAACACATTTATGTGGGTTGAGCTATATATTATAATGACGGCATCTCAGGAAAATATCTCTAAGATGACCAGGGTGGTCCTCCCATCGTTGTGAATGAGTAGGGAGGTCGTCAAGGTATGGTTCAACAATATGTTTATTATCATGAAACACATAGGACATCGCATGCTAGAAAGTGGCTACAACATTTTTCAAGCCAAAAGGTAACTTCCTATATGCAAAGGTTCCCCATGGGAAAATGAATGTTGTATTGTGCTGATCTGTGGGTAATATCTCAATCTGATTATAGCTAGGAAATCCATCCATAAATGAGAATATGACACTTCCAACACAGTTGTCGATAATCTGATCGATATGTGGAGTAGGAAAGTTGTCCTTGGGACAAGCTTTATTCAAGTCTCTAAAATAGATATAGACTCTAATGGTGCCCTACTTTTTATTGACAGGGACAACGTTCGATACCCATTCTGTCAGGGGTACGGGATAAATAAACCTAGCTTTGAGAAGTTTCTCTATCTCAGCTTTAATAGTTGCGGCCTTCTGTGGATGGACTTGCCTTAGTTTTTTCCTGATAGGTTTAGCCTTGGGATAGGTTTTAATTTCATGGACCAAAATGGATGGGTCTATCCCCGAGATTTCTTCATAAGATCAGGAAAACATATCGCTGAATTCTTTGAAAAGTTCCTTGTATGCTTCAGATTCATCTGCCGAGCAGTTCTACCCAACGTGAACATGCTCGATGGTACCAGGCTTGGCTGATATGTCAATCAGATTTGTCTGAGTAATGTTGCAAAGGTTTCCTTCAGAATCTATGTCTTGCAACAATATAGGACTTTGAGGTGTGTTGACAATATCAATGGAAAACAAGGATGCAAAGTCATGGTTAATCGAACTGGTGTTGGGGAGGAACAGGGATCTATGATGGTGATCCTCCCACATGGACTCATTCATATTCATAATATCCATAATGGACTCACTGGAAGGAAAAGTATCAGAGAGATAATCCTAAATAGGAAGAGATGGTTCTAACTAGTAAGGCAGGTGGTAAGGTTCCGAAGCCACCAGATGAAGCTCATTGGTGTGATCATCGGAAATGGTTTGAATGGTGTTGTACATTTCTTCATGTGGACTCAACGAGGTGTACTCAGCAATTTGTTTGCCCTTAGGTTCACAATCAAATGAATAAATCATATTCATTTTTGTTGTGTCTGTGTTAGGAGGAGTGGACGGAAAAATATCCATAAGTGATGAATCCTTCAACATGCCTACCCCAATCGATTGGTAAGGAGGAGGGGACTAGCCTAACATAGGGATGTTATTAGTTATATAGGTTGTAACATCCAGCGTAAAAAAATCAAGCTGATCAATGGTAACAATTCTCCCTAGATGTGGAAATTGGACTATTCAAAATACTATCGAAGTGACAGCAGTCATGGCGTAAAACCAATTTCTTCCTATAAGGAGGTTGTAATCTAACGGGGCGTCCACTACTTCTACTTGAATAGAAAAAAAATTTCCCCCCAGCTTGACTGCAAGGGATTATATGAGACCGTGGGGCTGGAAACCTTGTCCATCAAAAGCTTTTAGAGTCATAGGTGATGTTACAAGCTAAGGAGAGTCGATAGCTTTCCAACAAGACAGGGACAAAACTGAAGTTGAAGCTCCTTCGTCTAAGACAGTCCTAAAGACTTTATTTCCGACTACTTTCGTGATGATTTGGAAAGCAATTTTGTGAGGTAGTCTAGACTTATAGTTCTTGACATTGAAATGAATCAGATTAGAATTGTCTGGGTTTAAAGATCCTAACGTAGTTAACAGGTTTTTGCATTATGTAGGACAACTTTGGATTACTTCCAAGGTAGACATTGCATAGGGCGCCTGTGTGAGATCTTCAACTACATTATAAAAGTGAGCAGCTCAGGCATTAGGGTTAAAAAAATCCTTCCTAAGAGTACTCTTGGGTGGACACAAAATCATATCGAGAGTAGACTTCTCGATGGTTAGGGGGACAGTAGACGAGGATTCAAGAGAACCGGTAGAGGGAGCTTTCACTGAAGAAGAATGGTTTTCTTTCTTGTCTGTGGGTTTGTCATAATTCTGACTTCGAGTTTGCAGACTAATGGTATCTGAGGACATCATATGCATTTACTCTGACAAACAAGAGTTTCCCTAATTAGACATGTGGTCTATCAGTTGTTGTTGAGAGGGAAAAGGATCCGTGAGAACTGTGGGTGCGGGATTTGTTTTCAAAAATTGGGTGATTTCGTCTCAGTGGGGACACTCTTTTGTGAAATGGTCACCTCCGCATAGCAGACATGGATATTTTTCTTTTCTTTTCCATTTATCATTATCATTGTTGGTTGGTTTTGGGTTCTCCTGTTGGTTTCTAGGTTTTTTATTTTTTCTTTTACCTTTCTTTTTATTATTGCCAAAGGTTTGAACACTCTGAATAGAATTAAAATCAGTGGAAACATTGGGAGTTGAAGGAGTAGGGGTGGCATTCTGGGGTTGCTTGGTTTGTTTTGCTGCTGACAGGGACTGGATTGAACCAACAATCCCATCAACAGGGACTTCTGCTAGTGGTGCGAGGATCTTGAGGAATCAATTCATACAAAGTTCTGGAATGAGAATAGACCAAGTCCATATACTAGGCTCAACTAATGGCTTTCTCTTCAGTAATGGCACCGCCCATAGCCACATCTCGGAAAATTAGAGGCAACAAAGATTTGGTAAACCAATCAGCTAATAACTGATCTGGAATAGGAGCCTTAATAATTCTTCTCTGCCTTCCCCACTCATGGATATGATCATACATGTGGGTGGATGTAATCTATTGCAGATAAGTTAAGAGACCAGTACCCATTTCATAACGAATAGGAAGCTGAAAGTGTGTAAGAAATACAGTTGCCAACGAGACAAAATATACAAACGAGTGTTGTGAAAGTTCAATATACTGTTTCGTGGCTATATCGGTCAAAGTTTGCTGAAAGAGTATTAAACGAACTGAATCATCCATAAGGGAGTTTGAAGAAAACCATAGATGGAATGTCATGAAATGGTTTTTCAGATCGTCTCCCTACTTCCCATCGAACTTTGGAATGTCCGATCGTAACTTTACTGGAATGGGAGGCCATGAGGGGCTATGTCGAATGGGGTCATTAATCAACTTAGACAAATTAGGCAAGTCCAAATTTCCTAGGAAATGGTAACTGACAGTTAGGTTACACATACTGGTAATATTGATATGGCATATAGTTACCAGTAGGACCGTAAGTAGACTGATAGACAGGTTGTTGTGACGAAGAACCACCAAAAAATCCACCTGTAAGGGGTTGATTTCTGGGATTAGGACTATTAGGACCACCAAGGCCTCTGGGAGGAGGGCCACTAGGTCCTCTGGAACCACCAAGACCATTGGGACAACCAGACCCTCACAAAACGCTATGAGGTAAACCTTTAGATCCTCCAGAACCACTAGGAGGAGGGCCACCAGACCCTCTAGGGCCATTAGGAGGAAGGCCACCAGGCCCCCCAGGACAATCGGTACCATTAGGACCATAAGGAGGAAATCCACCAGGCCCTCCAGTACCATTAGGCCCCCCAGGGGGGGGACCTCCATAAGGCAGTCCTTCGATACCTCCCACAGTATGTATGGGTATCCCCCCAATAGCTGGCATGTAGGACTAGTTAGTTTGACCCCATGGCGTGAAAGTATTACTAGGATATGGAATTCCATCATAAGGGATTCCTATAGGATTGGGTGGATAATTAATGTTTCCCACAGGTATTTGATATGTTGTATAACCATAACCCCAAGACGTTTGATTGGTTACAGGTTGTGCCCCCAAGGGCTGAACTGAACTATATGGGGGATTAACCACATTAGTGTGGGTGGGAGGGACATAAACTATAGATTTCTCTATACCAAAGGTCTATCCTTGACTAGATACAATTTCAGTGCCAGTTAAGTAGGTCATGCCATGGCTTTCCCCCCGGCACTAGAAGGTAATGACGAAACAGGAATTGAAGGTTGAGCCCCAAGTGCAGAAAACCTGGGAGGATTGGGAACATAAATTATATGGGAGGTGGTGGGGTTAGTAGTTTGACATGGGTTGTGTGGAGTTACTATGCAATCTATAATCGGTTCAATGGGTCTCATAGAATCGACAAGTGAACGGTATCCCACAGGAACAGCTGTGGAACATGATGGTGTTGTTCCCAATATGTCATCTATTTTCTTTTCAATCTCCTATGCATAAAGAATGGCTGTGTAATATTGTCTACGTTCTTCTTCATCTAGAGAAAATTCTTCAAAAAAGTTTAAACAGGTGCTAAATGAGGAAATGACTTGTCCTATAAAGGTATCCCAAAATGGAGCATTGGGACCATAATCTGGACAGATAGTATCATCAACATGACCTTCTATGGGAGAATGGAATGAAGTATTAGCTCGAGAAGTTTGTTGGACCAAGGGAGGTGAGTGTGAAGGATATGGTCCTCCGCTTTATGCAACCACATTATCTCCAACTTGGGAGGTGGTAGCAGCTCCTTGGTCAATAGCTTCCATTGGATTTTCTCCTGAAACAGGAATACAATCGAGTGGCAAGCCCCGTACTATTCTGGACTATCTTAGCTTAGCCAGTTTGTACAGCTCCTATCTAACCTAGGGTCTTAAAAACTAGAAAACACACCAAAAATTTCCCTACTCAAGCTATAGGTCACATAAGCAAACTTAAAATGACAGGAGGGGTTCAGATAGTCAAGTATCTCACCAGGATTGTCAAGAAGGTGCCACTCATGATATACCTCAAGAGTACATGCATAGTAATCTCCCCAAATGTTTTTTTTGGTTTATGGCTCCAAGAAAGACGACCAAAGGTCTTTCCTCAGATGGATAAGGTGTCGTAGTGGGGTCTCCTGATATACACAAGGTACATGGGAGCTCAAATCGGTAGTAGTGTTGTCTAATGCATAACCGTACACAAGGGTCCTTTCAATATACAATCAAGTACATGAAGTACCTTTCTATATACCTCAAGGGTACATGAAAGGCCGTTCGATATATCGATAGTACGTGGAAGAATCTTGCGAGTCCATGGATGTAATGCAGATGAGTAACGACAACTCCTACGCTTAACGACGCCCGAACATGTCTCTAACCTATCACTCAAATTGCTATGTAAATTTTAACCTATAACTACCGTTAATTTTAAAGTGGACGATTAGGTGAATGCATGGAGTTTTGACAAAAAAAAGTAAAACTATGCAATATGCATATGCAAATATTTCACTTTTTCATTCGTGGTATGCCTACCTATGGGAGGGAAAGAGAGTATTTTCTTTTGCTTCAAAAACAAAAATTTCCAAACAACAATCTTGAACACAAAATCAAAGACAAGCAGCAGTTTCCAAACTCATTTCTCTTTTCTGAAAGCAATCAAAAGGGGAGGAGTCTCTTTTCCAAAAAGAAAAAAGGAAGCACACTATATGCATATGCACTGTATTTTTCAATTTTTCTTAAAGCATAGATAGATCTAACTTAAAACTACAATATTTTTTATTTTGATGAGATAGTACTAATGCAAAAGAGACAAAATAACATAGAGAACCTAAAATCTTGTGCGGCCAATTAGAGATCCAATTTCTTATGCTCACTAATGATAATGACCTAATCTCAGCTAAAAAATTTCTGTTTAAACAAGCAAAAAGAAGTCTTCTATGGAAACAAAAAAAAAATCAAGATGCTAATTAAACGTTTTTCTTTCAGTCTATATAACAGAAATGAAAAAAGAGCTCGCTAACACCTAAGCTTTCAAAAAAGAAATCCTTTCACAAACACAACCAACAAGCATGGAAGAGAATGGAAAATCAACAAGCCTAATCTAGCTTTTGAATTCTTCAATCAAACTAATCTTTTACCACAGAATTTCAAACCATAAGCATCAGATTCTAACACACAAGCCTGACAGTGCAGGGCTGAAAGCAAATCAACTCAATTTTTTTGCAAAAAATGAGAAAAAAGTAGTCTTGGAATAAGGCCTACCTGGCATCGCGCTAGAAGGGTCTTGATAGATCAGTTCTAGATGAGCACTGATTCTGGATAACATGACTCAGGCGGTGGCACCGCGTACTGCTAATAGGTTTCAGGTGGTGGCACCGCTTCTCGCCAACATCATAAGAGTGGTTCCTTGTATAGATCCAAGACACAAAGGAGAACAACAGACCAAGTTAGAAAAAGATCAAATAAAGGCAAAAATTGATGGATTGACAGTAAAAAAGAGCATAAAAAGTTGAAATACTTCAGATCTGAAAGTTTCAAACCAAAATTCACTAAGTCAGATAGTGGATCTGACTGAAGAGAGTTGGAGATGGAGCCTGGATTCAGACAAGAGTTCAATAACTGAGGAAGATCAGATCAACTGATATATGTATCAATCCCCAGTGGAGTCGCCATATTTGTAACCAGGAATATTTCACCTTCTGCAGACAAAAGTTGTTCCTCTGGTTTGAATGGTTCAAATCTAGAACAAATGAGTGAAAACCAAAGGATGAAGACCTTCCATGGATGTCATAGACACCTAGAATGCTTCTTCAATAGTGAACCTGTGTACCTGCAAATAGATCAAACATGAAAATACATCAAATCTACCGAAAAATCATCTACTTATCCATGTTAGTGACTAAGGAATCTAACAACATGTACATGTGAAATCAAAACAACAGTAATGTGGGATGGAAATCAGCTCTGCATTAAAGATGTATGGAGAAGCTTACAACCATTTCCTTAGTGTCGACAATCATCTCCACGAGACAAACACTTCATCCACATAAGCTCCAACTTTTCTCTCTATGCTCTCCAATGTCTTGGGTTAAGTGGTCAATCCAACAGCATAACAATACCTCTATAGTTCTCTCCCTCAACTATGGACATGGGCTTGTATTTATAAGGCTCAATGGATAGGAATAGTTGAGATATTTTTGGATGAGGTGGTTCTAAGATCCTATGATGGGGGAACTCGAGCTCAATTGACCCACAATGATAGGGATGAAGGAGGACATGAGGCTCATGATCTAGAAGCCTCAAGAAACTTCTCTTTTTCCCATTTTACCCAGGGTACTGCTTTTCTTCTCTTATGACAGAGTGGTTTAGATGAGAAATGCTTATGGACCAAATACCATAGGCGGTGGCACTGCTTATGGAAAATAGGATACAGGTGGTGCATGCAAGGTACCGCTCATGGGCCACAAGGAAAGCACGGTGCTAAGTTTTTTCATGTAGAATTGACAAACAGAGTAGGTTTCCACTCTAAGTGCTGGGATTAAGGAAAAACATGGGAGTTAAGGGTCTTATCACATGGTGGTAATAGGATTTGAGTATAACAGAATGCCCCCCAAAGCATGAGACTTAGAGGGATACGATGAACGAGAGATTTGAGAGAACAAGTTGTCACTTCAAGGTGAAAATGTTAGCTCGATTGGAGCATGTCATCAAGTAGGCATCTATAGTACATCAATATTTTTGACTCATAGACACAAGTAACCAACTCATGGTTTTAGAACAATACAAGGCAGATCCATGGGAGGAATAAACTAGCATGGCTACTAGAATATAGCATAGATCCATGTGATAGAGTACTCAAACTTGGACATAGCTACCAGACATACAATGTAGATCTATGGCATATAGACCCAAATTTGAGCATAGCCACGACCATACAAATGTGGATCCATGCTAGATATACAAAACTCCATCGCAACCTCGGGAAAAGAAATGAGCGATTAAACAAATACTCAAGGTCTTCATCTCGTCTTCCGCAAAGTATGATTCTATCCATGTGATTACAATGATCTGAAGTCGAACATGGTAGAAACCACTTGATTACCGGCCAATGATGTGAACCATTAACAAGTGCGAGGAAGATCACCATTGATGTCAATGATTCTCAAGGTACCCTAGTACAATATACTGAGTGTGAATAGATGTCTTGATGTCGAACACCCAGTCGATTCTATCGATCAAAGGTCAATGATGTGAACCTATGTCGAGAGCGAGAGATTCTGTCATTAAGGCATACAGATCTCAAGGTACTAAGTTTTTGTTTTTAAGACTATTTCCCAGATGATGAGTTTATGTCGATGGGAAAAGTCTCATCAAAGGAGGGCCATGATGAGCCCCACATCGATGACACGAAACTCAAAACATAGTTCTATAGCGATGTGAATGTAGTAACCATAGGACTGACTCAAAAGTACTCACACAGAGACTGTTTTGACTACAAAGGTAAACTTCTTCAACTTCCCTTTAAACATTGGGCGGCACGACAAAAGACTTCGCAGCATGACTAAGTGGGACAAATACACAGTGATAGTGGACAATGCATTATTTTGAAAGACTCAAAGGAGTGGCATGAATCATGAGAGTGGATCATCACAGAGATCAGCTGAATACCCAATTGACTAAAATGATATGTAGACAAGTGCCATGTTCAAAGGTAACAACAAACTACTGCCATTTATTTGCAAAATGATTCCCTTCCCATTTTTCCCATCATGGTTGATGAGTGCCTCTTTTTGGTTTTACAAGTTCAAAGAGGGTAACAAACACTCAGTATAGCTCGTTCGAAGACAAGTCCAATCTCATATGTTTTACAAACCTGAGAGAGGAGGGGTTCATTCCCAAAAACGGGTCTCTCAATGTTTAATTTAACGAGTCGAATGAAAGAAAACTCGGTATCGTTCATGTTTAGAGAGTCTGAATGACCACGAAAGAAGACTCCAAAGGGTAATTTTTCATATGAATTAGTCCCCAAGGCCTGAAAAAGTATAAAATCATACCTTAGAGAACTCTTCCAGTCATGATTAGCTGGAGTGTTCCTTTTTTGTAAATAGTCTATGCAAACCGAAAAAGAGATAACCTACCATCGGAGAGACAACTCTTCAAATGATTTAACAAGCGTGAAGAAGACAAGATCACTTGACAATCTTTTCATATTTAAAGAGCCCAAAAAGAGTTTAAAGAAGACTCCATTAGGTCTCTTTTCACTATGAGAGATTTTATGAGCCTGAAAAGAATCAGAAAATGCTAGGTTTCGAGAGCATGACCAAAGTGTCGTAATAAATGCTCAATGAATTTTTTCGTTTTATGGTAGTACGAAAAATTCAAAAACTAACTCCCAAGACTTTACTGCTACTGTTATTTTATCCTGCAACGACTCAAAACAAGTGTTAAATGCACCAATAATTAACATTAAGGGATTACGACTGATAAATTTTGAGTAATAAGTGATTTTAAATAAAAACTATAGCATGTCAAACCCAAAAACGTGTATAAAATTCATGTAAATAGTGAAAAATCAAATCATTTTACTATTTACCCATAGTGGAGAGCATTTGGAGCACTTTCCTAGTCATATCTTCAGTTGCTGATATCGGAAGTTTCCACCATCAGATTCGAGCGCTGTCAGTTCCAGGTAATGGCCTAGACCCTACTCTTCATATTATGCCTTTAATTTTGACTTTTGATGGTGTTTTGGGCTTGTATGGAAAGCCCTAAAATCATGGAAGTGGGCACCGCAGTTATCCCTTGCGGGATACATGGTACCCCACTAGAACCGCACCGAAAACACAGTGCACAGGCAGTGTCGGCCGTGAAGATGAAAAATTAACTACACAAGAAAAAATATAGCATTTCATTTGATTTGAAATATTAAGAATGATTCTAATGCACCTTGTGATTGTTTTTGGCAGGTTCTAGATGATAAAAAATGGTCATATAGAAAGAGAGACAGCATGATAATGATGATGCCTTCACCGAAAGGAATGTGAGTTGCATAGCTGAATTAAGAGACTGTAGACTCCTAAAATTCTTTCGAACTCCCAGTATGGTATCACATGAGCAATTGCTTGAGCATATACTCCTTATGTGGAATCTAGAGCAACAACACTTTGAGGTTGTGGATCATATTCAGACAGTTGGGGTAGAGGATATCTACTTCCTTACTGGCCTTTCGAGATAGGGTGATCCCATCTCGTTGACTGGTTCTCATGGAGGAGACATCCAATACACAGTAGTTGATAAACCGTCACTGCGTCCCTGGGACAAAGACATTGGGGAAGAAAATCCCCATAAAGGCAGTGATGGATGGAACTCTACAGATTGTATTGTTTACTATGCAGAGAGTGGAAGAAATCCAGGGAGTGCACTAGGCTTCTAGGGCACATATGCTCTATGCCATAGAGACCATGGCACATATAGTATTTAACTGGGCGGAAGCCTTGCTTTTGATATTCAAGGATCAGCTAACCAAGTGTCAGCAAGGGGACCTGAAGCAGTTCAATTTTTGTTCCACTCTATCCTGCTTCTTCTTCAAGTAGGTAACACAAATGAGACCCCAGGTGGTCTTTACAGAGCTGAGAGCACGAGACCCTCACATGTCGGGGTGGGTCCGGATTATGGCCTGTACTAAAGCGGGCAGGGGGAAGGTGAAGTTTGGTGACCCATTCTTTCAATGGCTAAGAGATTAGATCCTCATGGTGGAGGATTATGCTTATATGGGTATGGACTTCAGCGAAGACCTTGATGTACTGCTCCCACCTGGTGGAAAGTGGGGTGACATCGGTAAGAAGCAAGAAACCCTAAAATGGAAATAGTGTTTTTATGTTTTTTGATGTTTTATATTTTTTATGTTAAGTAACGAGACATGAATATTTTCATGTAGACATTAGAGCAGCACGACTTGGGGGAGCTTCCCCATTGGATAGATGAGCTGGATCCTGCTTCGTACCGCAGGGTGAAAATGTGACTGGGGAGTTAGAGGAAAACCTAGAGAGGGTTGACCCTAGACATCCCTAATGCTTCCATTTATGACCTCCCTTTGAGGTATCAGAGACCTACAGTAGGAGTACCGGGGCGGTTTAACATACTACTACGTAGAGTAGCTCAGGCAGTGATGTGCTACCACGAACATCACTAGACGATGCATGCATGATGTATCTACTGAAAGCTGATAGCTTCAGGATTTTGTATGGTGATTTTTGCTTGAAAGCCTACATGCTTCAGATGATGTCTCATGACCTATTTATATGTCTCAAATGGTGGATGTATTTTACATGAGTTTTATGTGTCTTTAAGTGTTTACTTACAATGAAGCATGTTTGATTTTATTGTCATGAATGTGTAATATGCCAACCTGGATGTAATTAGCTAATGAGTCAGCAACTACATTATGTTCCCTAGGGATATGCCTATACATGATGGTTTCAAATGACCTTTCTAACAAACGTACCCTCTGTAAGAGGCGGAGAAGCACAAGATTTCTAATGGTATAAACATGGTTTAGATGAAAAAACACAAGTTGTGAGTCCATCAAGACTACCATCTTGCGAACATATTGGGAGGCAGCTTTAGCCATAAGACCTATGACTTCTCAATACTCAGCGATGCTGTTGGTAGCGGGACCAATACAAACTGTTCCTAAACTAACCAAATCTTCAACTAGGGAATAGAGGACCCAAGTAGCTGAGGCAAGATTCAAGGTGTGGCAGCGAGCACTATCAGCGAAGCCATAGAAAGCCATCTGCTCTGCATGACCAAAACATGGTATAAACAGATGCGGACACTAAACTCAAAACCATATTGAAAATACTAAAAGCACACTGAAATTCAAGCAATATAAATATATACAATATACTATCCAAGAAACACCTAGGCATAGTACCTCTTCAGGTACAACCCATTGCGAGGCTGCCCTAAAGGGATTCCATTGTAGTCAACGAGCTTGTAGGCCCCTTTCTCTAAAACTTTAGAAATGTCAAAAGGATCGCACCACATGGACTCGAACTTTCCTTTCCCTAGTTTGTCATATCTATGGTCGTAATTCAAAGCTATGTCACCCTTGTTAAAGGCACAAGGTTGGACAGATTTATCATACTGCACCTTGATGAGTTTCTTATGTGACTCATTAGCCAAGGTAGAATCTCTCCTAGTTTCGTCAAGTTTGTTCAAGTACAAAACTCTCTCTTCCTCTACGGAAATGTCTGGGAGAAGTTCGACGGCAAGTTTTAAGGGTGGAATCTGACATTGAATCAATAAGATAGCTTCAAGTCCATAGACAAGCTGGAAAGGTGTGAAAAGAGTAGTTGTTTTCACCGAAGTACTGTAATCCCAAAGATCAGAGAAAAGGATGTGGTTCTAGTTGGATTTATGATCTCCAACCATCCGACAAAGCATAGTTTTCAAAACTTTGTTAATGGCCTCTACCAGACCATTAGCTTGTGGATAATATGGCATAGAGCTTTCATGGCAAAAACCTAGCTTGGCACTTACTTCCTCCATCATTTTATTACGGAAGTGTGATCGATGATCAATAACAATGGACCGCGGGACTCCAAATCTAGCTATGATATGATTGAATAGGAAGAGAGCGGCATTCTTACCATCTTTCACATATGTAGGCATGGCCTCAGCCCACTTTGTAAAATAGTCAATGGCTATGATGATGTAACCATGCCTGCTGGCTGAGGTAGGCTTACATTGCATATAATCAATCCCCCATTTGGAAAATGGAACAACGAAAATGACGGGGTGTAGTGGAGTAGGATTCGAGCACTTTTTGGGATAAAAATGTTGACAAGGTGGGCATTTCTTAACAGCCTCATAACAGTATTTAAAGACTGAATGCCAGAAATAGCCAGCGCGAAGGATTTTCTAGGCTATAGCCATCCCAGATAAATGACCACCACATGCTCCAGCAATCATTCAACACATGTTCAGCTTCCTCATCGGTGAGGCATCGCCGGAGAATAGAATCAATCCCATGTCTACACAAGGTATCATTCAGGATGAGGTAGTATTTCATGTGGTGAGGGATACGGCGGTGATTGCCATGGGATATATTTGGATGAAATCTTTTTGTTTGGAGATAAATAAGCATATCTTCATACCACGGGTCAGTAGTGCTTATCGGTAACAAGAATTCATCTGAAAATGAATCACTGGGCTCAGATTCCATCGAAGCACAGGGAAGATCACACATGAGCTTGGAAAAGACCAAGGATTTCTTTGATGTGTCTTTGGAAAATTCCAGATCAAACTCCTATAGTATGAATATCCATCGGGATTATTTTCCCCCAAGCACCTGACGAGTTAGGATGTAATACATAGGGTTCTAGTTTTCCAATACAGTGGTTGTGCAAAGCAAAATGTAGTGACAAAAATTTTGTATAGTAATGACCTTGGCCAATGCTAATTTCTCCAAAAGTCAATATTAGGTTTCAGAATCCACAAGATTCTTACTAGCATAGTAAATCATGTGCTACATACCGTTGGGATTTTCTTGCACCAAAACCATAGCGATGGTAGTAGTAGAGGCAACAATATACAAGAGAAAGTCCTTTGAATAATCTGGGGGGTGTATCACAGGTGAATGAGTCAGAGCGTGTTTGAGATTATCAAAGGCGCATTGGGCTTGGTTATCCCAAGAGAACGGAGTGTCCTTATTGAGGAGACACATATAACCGTGTGTTTTCTCTGCAAAATTACACACAAAAGGGCGGAGAAAGTTTTCCTTCCATTGCAAACTTTGGAGTTCGAGAAGATTGGTTGGGGTTGGTAGAGCTAAAATGGCAGCAATTTTCAAAGTGTTTATCTGGATTCCATCCTTAGAGACCATAAAACCTAAAAGACATCCCATCTCAATGCAAAAAACACATTTATGCAGGTTGAGTCGTATATTATAATGATGGCATCTCAGGAAAATATCTCTAAGATGACCAGGGTGGTCCTCCCGTTGCTGTGAATGAGCAGGGAGGTCATCAAGGTACAGTTCACCAATATGTTTGATATCGTGAAATGCATAGGATATCGAACACTGGAAAGTGGCTCCAAAATTTTTCAAGCCAAAAAGTAACTTCCTATACACAATGGTTCCCCATGGGAAAATGAATGTCATCTTGTGCTGATCGGTGGGTAATATCTCAATTTGATTATAGCCAAAAAACCATCCATAAATGAGAAGATGACACTTCCAACACAGTTTTCAATATTTTGATCAATATGTGGAGTAGGAAAGTTGTCCTTGGGACAAGCTTTATTCAAGTCTCTAAAATCGATACAGACTCTAATGGTGACCTACTTTTTATTGACAGGGACAACATTCGATACCTATTCCGTCAGGGGTATGGGATAAATAAACCTAGCTTTAAGAAGTTTCTCTATTTCATTTTGTAAGTTTTTGTGGTGAGATATGTTAGAGTAGGGTTTTTTCGGAAATTCCGTAATAGACATTTTTAGTCGACGTTTCGATTCCGAATCGGGAACCATCATCAGGAAAGGTACTCAGCTTTAATAGCTGCAGCCTTCCATGGATGGACCTGCCTTAGTTTTTTTCTGACAGGTTTAGTCATGGGATAGGTTTTAATTTCATGAACCATAATGGATGGGTCTATCCCCAACATTTCTTCATAGGACTAGACAAAAATATCATGGAATTCTTTGAAAAGTGCCTTGTATGCTTCAGATTCATCTGTCGAGCAGTTCTACCCAACGTGAACATGATCAATGGTACCAGGCTTGGATGATATGTCAATTGAATTTGTTTGAGTAATGTTGCAAAGGTTTCCTTTAGAATCTGTGTCTTGCAACAATATACTTTGAGGTGCGTTGACAATATCAGTGGAAAATAAGGATGCAAAGTCATGGTTAACCAAACTGGTGTTGGGGAGGAACATGGATCTATGATGGTGATCCTCCTAGATGGACTCATTCGTATTCATAATATCCATAATGGACTCGTCGGAAGGAAAAGTCTCAAAGATACAATCTCAAACAAGAAGAGATGGTTCTAACCAGTAAGGAAGTTGGTAAGGATCCGAAGCCACCAGATGAAGCTCATCGGTGTGATAATAAAAAAGGGTTTGAATGATGTTGTACATTTCTTCATGTGGACTCAACAAGGTGGACTCAAAAATTTGTTTGCCCTTGGGCTCACAATCAAATGACGCAATCATATCCACTGTCGCTGTGTCTATGTTAGGAGGAGTGGACGAAAAAATCCCCATAAGGGATGAATCCTTCAACATGCCTACCCCAATCGACTGGTAAGGAGGAGGGGACTGGCCTATAATAGGGATGTTATTAGCTATAGAGGTTGTAACATCCAGCGTATAGAAATCAAGCTGATCAATGGTAACAATTATCCCTAGATGTGGAAATTGGACTATTCGAAATACTGTCGAAGCGACAGCAGTCATGGTGTAAAATCAATTTCTTCCTAGAAGGAGGTTGTAATCTAACGTGGCGTCCACTACTTCTACTTGAATAGAAACATTTTTTCCCCAAGCTTGATTGCAAGTGCTGATATGAGAGCGTGGGGCTGGAAACCTTGTCCATCAAAGGCTTTCAGAGTTGTAGGTGATGTTACAGGCTCGGGAGAGCCGATAGCTTTCCTAAAAGACAGGGACAAAACCGAAGTTGAAGCTCCTTCGTCTAAGACAGTTCCAAAGACTTTATTTCCAACTACTTTCATGATGATTTGGAAAGCAAGTTTGTGAGGTAGTCTATACTTATAGTTCTCGACATCGAAATGAATCAAATTAAAATTATCTAGGTCTAAATATCCTAACGCAGTTAACAGGTTTTTGTGTTGTGTAGGACAACTTTGGAGCACTTCCAAGGTAGACATTACAGATGGTGCCTAAGTGAGATCTTCAACTACATTATAAAATTGAGCAGTTCGAGCATTAGGGTTAAAAACAGCCTTCCTAAGAGTACTCTTGGGTGGACACAAAATCATATCGAGAGTAGGATTCTCAATGGTTAGGGGGATAGTAGACAAGGATTCATGAGAACCAGTAGAGGGAGCTTTCCCTGAAGAAGAATGATATTCTTTCTTGTTTGCGAGTTTGTCATAATTCTTACTTCGAGTTTGCAGACTAATGGTATCTGAGGACATCATATGAATTTCCTCTAATGAACTAGATTTTCCCTAATTAGACATGTGGTCTATTAGTTGTTGTTGAGAGGGAAAAGGATTCATGAGAACTGTGGGTGTGGGATTTGTTTTCAAAAATTGGGTGATTTCATCCCAGCTAGGACACTCTTTGGTGAAATGGTCACCTCCGCATAGCATACATGAATATTTTTCTTTTCTTTTCCCTTTATCATTATCATTGTTGGTTGATTTTGGGTTCTCCTGTTGCTTTCCAGGTTTTTTCTTTTTATTTTTATTTTTATTATTGCTAGAGGTTTGAATACTCTAAATAGAATTGACCTCGGTGGAAACCTTGGGAGTCAAAGGAGTAGGGGTGGCAATCTAGGGTTGCTTGGTAGGTTTTGTTGCTGACAGGGACTGGATTGAACAAATAATCCCATCAATAGGGACTTCTGCTGGTGTCTTTGTAGGATCGGTGCTTGGGCGAGGAGCTTGAGGAATCAAGTCATACAAAGTTCCAGACTGGGAATATACCAAGTCCAAATACTAGGCTCGACTAATGGATTTCTCTTCAGTAACAGCACTTCCCATAGACACATCTCGGTAAATTGGAGGAAACAAATATTTGGTAAACCAATCAGCTAATAACTGATCCAGAATAGGAGCCTTAATAAGTCTTCTCTGCCTTCTCCATTCATGGATATGATCAGATATGTGGGTGGATGTGCTCTGTTGCATAGAATTTAAGAGATCAGTACCTATTTCATAACGAATATGAAGCTGAAAGTGTGTAAGAAATACATTTTCCAACGAGCCAAAATCCACAAACGAGTGTTACAGAAGTTCAATATACCATTTTGCGGCTGTACCGATCAAATTTTGCTGAAAGAATCTTAAATGAACTAATTCATCCATAAGGGAGTTTGAAGAACACCATAGATGGAATGTCATGACATGGTTTTTTGGATGGTCTCCCTGCTTCCCATCGAACTTTGGTAACTTTACCAGAATGGGAGGCCATGAGGGGTTATGTCGAATGGGGTCATTAATCAACTTGGAAAAATCAAGCAAGTCCAAAGTTTCTAGGAAAGGTAACTAATGGTTAGGTTGCACATACTAGTAATATTGATATGGCATATAGTTACCAGTAGGACCATAAGTAGACTGATAGACAGGTTGTTGTGATGAAGAACTACTGGAAAATCCACCCACAGGGTGTTGATTTCCGGGATCAAGACCTTAGGACCACCAGGGCCTCCGGGAGGAGGGCCACCAGGGCCTCCAAAACCACCAAGACAATTGGGACCACTAGGAGGGGGAACACCAGACCCTCCTAAACCACTAGGAGGTAAACCTCTAGAGCCCTCAGAACCACTAGGATGAGGGCCACCAGACCCTCTAGGGCCATTAGGAGGAAGGCCATCAGGCCCCCCAGGACCACTGGGACCATTAGGACCATAAGGAGGAAATCCACTAGGCCCTCCAGGACCATTAGGCCCCCCAGGGGGAGGACCTTCATAAGGATATCCTCCGACACCTCCCACAGTATGTATAGGTAGCCCCCCCATAGCTGGCATGTAGGACCAGTTAGGTTTCCCCCATGGCGTGAAAGTATTACTAGGATATATCCCCGTGTTTTTACTCAAATTTTGATCAGGAGAGCTCGTTGGATATAGAATTAAATTCCACATCCAATGAGTACCCACTCGGCATACTTTGACAGACCCCGCTACCCCAAAAACCAGAAATACCTGAAAAAACGTGATGATGACATCATTGTCATGTTTTTTCAGGTATTTTTTGTTTTTGGGATAGCAGGGTCCATCAAAAGTATGTTGAGTGGGTACTCGTTGGATGCAGAAATTAATTCTGCATCCAACGAGATTTCCTGATTGAAATTTGAGTAAAAACACGGGGAGATATGTTGAAAATACAAATAAAAAAGTAGTTTTTTTCTTTTCTTCCGCCAAAATTAATAAATATTATTTTATTATTTTAACTATTATTTTATTAATTTTTTTTAGGGGGGCCGTTTTGAGTTGAAATTTCCTCTAATGGATAGATCAAGTTAGAAAAATATTAGATCAAGGAAAAATTGATGGATTGATAGTAAAAAAGAGCATAAAAATTTGAAATTCTTCAAATCTGAAAGTTTCAAACCAAAATTCACTGAGTCAGATAGCGGATCTAACTAAAGAGAGTTGGAGATGGAGCCTGGATTCAGAAAAGAGTTCAAGAATTGAGGAATATTATATCAATTGATATATGTATCAATCCCTAGCAGATTCGCCAGATTTGTAACCGGGAATATTTCACCTTCTGCAGACAGAAGCTGTTCCTCTAGTCTGAATGGTTCATATCCATAACAAATGAGTGAACAACAAAGGATTAAGACCTTCCCTAGATGTCGTAGACACCTATAATGCCACTTCGATAGTGAACCTGTGTACCTGCAAATAGATCAAACATGCAAACACATCAAAGCTACCAGAAAATCATCTACTTATCCATGTTAGTGACTAAGGAATCTAACAACATGTACATGTGAAATCAAAACAACAGTAATGTGGGATAGAAATCAGCTTTGCATTAAAGATGTATGGAGAAATTTACAACCATTTCCTTAGTGTTGATAAGCATCTCCACAAAACAAACAATTCATCCCCATAAGCTCCAACTTTTCTCTCTATGCTCTCCAATGGCTTGGGATAAGTGGTCAATCCAACAACATAACAATACCTCTATCATTCCCCCCCTCAACTATGGACATGAGCTTGTATTTATAAGGCTCATTGGATAGGAATAGTTGAGAGATTTATGGATGAGGTGGCTCTAATATCCTATGATGGGGGATCTCAAGACCAACTGACCCACAATGATAGGGATAAGGGAGGACATGAGGCTCATGATCTAGAGGCCTCAAGAAACTTCTCTTTTTCCCATTTTACCTATGGTACCTATTTTCTTCTCTTACGACAGAGTGGTTTATATGAGAAATGATTATGGACCAAAGACCACAGGAGGTGGCACCACTTATGGCAAATAGGATACAGGCAGTGCGAGCAAGGTACCGTTCATGGGTCACAAGGAAAATGCAGCGATGAGTTTTTTCATGTAGAATTAACAAACATCATAGGTGTCCACTGTAAGTGTTGGGATTAAGGGAAAACATGGGAGTTAAGGGTCTTATCACATGGAGGTGATAGGATTTGGGTATAACATGGTCACTGGAACTAGGAAGAAAATTTGAGAACTTGTACAGCCTCTCTTGGTGGTTTGCATACCCATTTGCCACAACTTGGTTGGATGAGATTTCTGCAATCTCTACCAAGTTAGGATTAAATGTTACTCTCTTGGATTCTCCTATATGAGTCATTTTATAGAATGACAACAAATATGCTACCAAATCTGGTACATAGAGCACATCACTGGAATAACCATGCTCCAAATCAATCCTACCAACTCCTTTGGTATAGATTTCAAAGTCATCTCCCATTCGAACTGCTGGGACTCTATTCAAATTCATAGAGGAGAAGATCTCTCTAGTGGAAACCATATGTCTATATGCCCCTAAATCAATAATTAAGGTTGAGTAATTTGAAGTACGTCCTTCTACCAACGCATGGAATTTCTCTTTGTTGTTTGAACTTGAGGTTCCATCTTTCTTCCTTGTGCCATCTAGGATGGGGATGATGTTTTTCTCTAGTAGTTGTTCCATATGATCAATGGTTTTCTTCATGCAGTAGCTCTCTAGATTCCATCCCTTGTGGAAATATGTGCATTTGGTTTTCTCTTTCACTTTCTTGTCCTTCTCCTTAGGAGGATTTGAACCCCCATCACTGGATTTGGGTTTATCAGACTTCCTCTTCTCTGGTTGCTTTGAATTAATTTCCTTCTGCTTTCCCTTCGGTGCATTCAAAACACCCATGGAAAAAGATTGATCTTAATATTTGATTGTGCCCATTTTAACTAGCTTGTCTTGCTCCTAAGTGAGGGATTCCATGAAGCTGGCTAGTGTTAGCATCTGCCAAATTCGAGGTGTCAATTTTCCAGAATGGAAGGTGCTTACAAACACTGAAAATTTTGGGCCTAACTTCGAAAGGATGGACAATATCAACTAATCCTCTTTCTTATCAATTCCACATTATTTTAGCTGAATCACTAGAGACTTGAACTTCATGAAGAACTCTTGGATAGTTTCAAAATGCGGTGAGCTCAGGCTTATGAGCTCGTTTTCAAGCTGATGGCCTCTCAATTCATTAGTTTTCCCAAAGAGTGATTCTAGTTCAACCCATAATTCATTTGGGTTTGTCAAACTGTCTATATGAAATAAGATCTCCCTTGAATTACTCAGGCATAGAAATCCATAGGCTTCCTTAAGTCTATTGAAGTACTTAGCTTTCTCTACAACAGAGTTTGGCTCCACTTCTGTGCCCATGGTAACTCTGTAGAGACCCTTAGATCTCAATTGAATAACCATTTATTCCTTCCAATTGAATAAACTAAAGGGGGTAAGCAATTTTTGGTTTGATTCCATTTCTGCTTGCACTAATGGTGATAAAATTGACGAAAGTCCTGCAAAAAACACTCAATTTTATTTAGAAATTCTCTAAAAAAATGCAGCTCAAATGCTCAAGATTGATATGAAACTCACTAAAATATTATGAGCTATAATACCATGTGATAATTTTGATCTACAATAATATCTAGGAGCCTTATAGAACCTCAAAAATCGAATTACTTTAAAAAACAGACAAAAAAACATGAAAGAGGAACAATTTTGCATACACAGTGTAAACAGAAACTAGATATTATTTGACTTTATAACATGTAAATATGTTAAGAATAGGTATATATTACATTTGGTTCAACTGGAGAGGATTTGGAAGCCAAATCTGAGTGTACATGTGAAATTGGCCTCAATTCCCCCTAGGTGGGCCAAACTCACTCCAAATCAGCCCAAATGATCACAAATGGAGGTGTGAACGTGGTTGAAGTGTGGTGGAGAAATCATGAGTCCTTGTCATGTGTGGGTGTGCAAAATAAGGTGAGTGGCAGGTTCTAGGTGGGCATTAAATGCTCCAACAATCCAAAATTTGGGCTAAAACCACCCCCAGTGCTCCTAGTCAACCACAATTCCCCAATTCAAGGAATAGGAGTGAATCAACAATAAATGAGGGTGCATATGTGGAGTTTTACTGAGCTGGAGCACTCCTATAGGTCTAAAAGCATCAAAATATCTGGTTATTATGCTGGATTGACTTCCCTAAGTCCAAATCATAGCATATCATTGCATAAATGACAATAAAAATGAATAAGGAATTAGACTAAGGTACTAAGTGGTGGATTAATGTTCTAATAATCCCTTCCCTTTAGGGTGTATCTTAATCGCCTCCTAGCCTAGTAGGATCCCACCTCATACTTGTCCCTTAATCCTCTCCTCTCTTCCTCATATCTTTTGGCCTATAAATGAGAACTTACCCTCATGGGATAGGAGTTAGAAGGAGAGAATCCAAATGATGGAGAAATTTAGCCAGAGATATGATATTTGATTTGCATATTGAGGCAAGGTTGTATTGGAGGGATATTCAACTCCAAGGCTATATGGTTGTAGTTCTTTCCTCTTTTTCAGATTAATACATTAATGTCTTCTTTTTACCATAAATGATGTGTAATATCATTTATATCATTTCTCCTAGGTAATTTTCTTAGATCTATTAGATTATCTTGCAGTTTCCACTTGTTTCTTGTTTCCTTTGAACCTTTTGTAGGATATCTCTTCATCAATAAGTTGGATTGCGAAAGCTTATGGTTAACGAGGTTAACCTTTGAAAAGAGGTATGTATTCTATGCATCATCAATTAATTTGATTGATCTAGGAAAATGTTTACATTTATGTGTGTGTTTTGTTCGAGATCTAAACCATTTGGACTAGATAGATTTGTCCTTATCGGTAGAGCGAAAGTGTCTTGAAACAAAATTGGTGAGCATATTGGGGATTGTATGAATGGATTTGTTTGTTTTCCTTACTTCTGATTAGATTTGGTTAATTTGCAATTGGTAGTTCACATCCAATTCATCGTTCTAGCTATCTAAATTTTTCTTTGTAATTTTCTTTAGTTTTCAAACCCTGAAGTTTGTTAATTGGCTTAGAAATACTTCTTTTTTCAGCTGTTTGGTTAATTGCTGTAATTTCCCTTTAGATATAGTGTGCCACTATTATCCTTACTCTCTTTACCTTTTGATAGAGTGAATCACTACCACACTTTTCCCTTTATCAGGTCACGTCACTCTAGATCAATGCTATGGTGTGTACTTGCAGCCCATGTCACCCTATTGAATTTAAGTCTGATTTCTACTCATACCTGGTAGTGCTATGTTGTTTGGTTTTTTACTAAATTGTTACAGTTATTTTTTCTTTCTGTGTCTATTTCTTTAGTTAATTAGTTGTTTTTTCTTATCAATTGTTTGATTTATTATGGACTTTGTAGTTTCTAATAGTTTAGTGATTGAATTTTTTTGTTCATTAGACATTTCTGTAATTAAATCTAGTTTTAAATTGGTTTGCAAATAGAATATCAGAAAGCTTCAGATGATCCATTTACTTTCATAGTTTCTTATCTTGAGTAGGTTAGTTGTTGTATTATTTTGAAGGATTTCTTATCATATTTAAATCCAAAATTTATGAATGTTCTAAAATTTGTTTTTGGCATCTTTTTTCACTAAAGGAAAATAAAATATTTCTTTGGTTTTAGATGATTATTTGCATGCACATGAATATATTTCTCTCTTTCATATTAGAGATTCATTGAAAGGAATAACTTTCATTTTCATCCATTTTTGTATGGTTTATGGGTCAAGTCTACACTCCATTTTTCCACTTAACCATTAAAAATTGAATTAAGAGATCCTTAATTTATTTTTTTTAGAAAAATTGTGTGTTAGGTTAGATACGTGTTCTCACATCTTAAAGCATAAGAGTTGTCGTTATTTTTTTGTACTGCATCCAGGGGACTGTGTGGTTATTCCACGTACTCATTGGTATATATAAAGGTCTTTGAAATACTTTATGTATATAGAAATAGTATTTCACATACGTGATGGTATATAGGAAGGCCCATTTCGAACAATTGAGCATTAGATAACACTAGTATAGACTTGAGCTCCCACATACCTTGCGTATATTGAGAGACCCTCATAGAATCCTGATACCATTTGATTTATCCAGTTGGTCATCTTGTTGTCGCAATACATGGATAATAGTACTCAGGGATATTACTAATCATGTGCTTCTAGGTATTCGGGTAATATGGTTAGGGGTATGGTCCCAATCCTCCCTAGTTAGTGATTTGAAAAATTTAGCCAAGTATTACATTTAGACCCTATGGTATATAACGAGTTATGACAACCTGACACTCTTGTGAGGATCTTGCTTTTGTCCCTACCTATTCACAATATTTGTGTGTGGCCTTAGAGTGATTTTTGTAGCTTTACATCCTTTTTTACTATGGTGTTAGGAAAATTCATAGAATGCAAGGCCTAAAACCTGAAAATTATGAACATGTACCAGCACCAGATTCAACAAACCATTCAAAACACACAAGTACTGATATTTCCTTAATAAAAGGATCTGTAGCTCCATAATTTGATGGCATGGTGGAAACCATATAAGAGACATAAAACCTTCATAGCACAAGTTATTCCCTTGCAAAAATATTTTTTGACCCCTCTACATATTTACCATTGACGGTTTTTTAGATTCTATCCTTTCTCATTGACATCAACCTGAATCATCTCAAAGAATAACTTTAGGCATGCCTAAATTTCCAAGTCTTTCTTTTCCTTTTCATGTGACTTCCACCATTAGTGATCCTACTTTAGTAACATATCTCACTTTTCCTTTGAATAATATGGTTACTAAAACACCACCCCAATCATAGTCACCCTTAAATGTTCCCACTCATGTTCTTTCTAGATGGTCACCAATCCAACCAGTAACTAATTAGGATACCTTGGGAGCTATGTCGAGTGGTTTGGTTCTTATAAATCCTACTCCCTTGAGTAGTGTGTGAACATATAATCCATGCAAAATATTTCATTACTCTTTACTGTAGGACAAATCGGGCTTGGGGGGTAACCATCGACTACTGGGAACTTACACAATTGGATGGTTTATTTAGCATCAAGTCCATCTAGTTATATACCCATCCATTCAGCAACTTGTAATATACCCCTACATACTAGATTTCCTAATCCAAGGACTGCAAATGTTTTTGAGATTCAATTTAATTTGGTGGGTACATCCCATAAACAAATCAATCCCTTGAACTTTCAATCCCCTCAAATCTAACATATATGTATGGTCCCACAATATTTTCAATCCCAATATACAACTATGTTTCCTTAATAGCCTGTTGTGTTTGTACAGTCTCAACCTTTGTACATGGGTATTAATCAACAACCTCCATACATGGGATTACCTGTTTATGGTCCTACTAGTGTTTACCAATATCCTCAACCAAAATTTCAGTTACCTTTTTTGGAAACTCTAGATTTACAAGATATGTTGTGTTTGATCAATGATCCTAGACAACATTCACATTTTTGGCCTTGGATCCCAACAAAAATTTGATCTGATATTCCGAAGTTTGATGGGAAACTTGGTGAGGACCCTAGCAATCATGTTATGTCCTTTGATTTATGGTGCTCCTCAAACTCCTTAATGGAAGACTCCATTCATTTGAGGTTATTCCAAAGGATTCTCACCAGTAGCGCCTCAAAATGGTACATCGAGTTACCTTCAAACTTCTTTATATATTTTGGCTCTCTGGATATGGAATTTTTAATTCATTTTTAGCTACCAATTCGTTATGATAATGGTAGTGAATTGTTGACCTCTCTCTAACAATGCACCTCTACCCACATTTCAGATCACATTCATGAGTAGAGGAGGTGGCATAGGTTAATAAAAGATCCTATCCCATACCAATTGCTGGTTGATTGGTTCACCAAGCCATTACTTCCACCTATTGGAAGAGATATTTCTATGGGAGGTGTTGTTACCAAGGAGAAAGTTGTCAATCATGCTCGATATTTGGATTTAGTGTACTCTCAATCCAACATGTTATATGATTTGATTCTAAATGCTCCTTGACCTACAAATGATCCTTCACAACCTGTCATGGAACCTCCTATTGATGGGTTGGTAGGTTTTGTCTAGTCTCAGTATCTTTAAAATAAGACTAGAAAGAAAACTCATTCAACTTATTCTCCTACCTCCATGCCTGAAGTGAACCTGGTCCAATCCTCTTCATATTCAAGTGGTAAGAAGAAAAGAAAAAAATATTCTAATAAATAGGAGAATTCATCCACCCAAGACCAAGCCAGTGAAACCCAACCACCATAGAAGGCTAAGTATCCTTACCTTATTTGTGAGGACAACCATTAAACCAAAGTATATGTATATGTTACCTTATTTGTGAGGATGAGCTTTGTCCTTGACCGCATAGACTAAGTGTCTTGAAACAATTCCAAACACAAAGGAGTTTCCATATGTTGGTATAGATTTTAGGGGATATACATACCTTGTCCTTCATCCCAAATCAGCATGGGGTCGGATTGATGACTAATTATTTTGGTTTATTTCACTTTTTTGTATTTTTAAAATATTTCAATTCTAAAGAGGAAATTATTTTTGGTATGTAAGTATAATAACAAAAAATAAACATGATTCGAACATTGGACTAGATCCCTGTTGTACATACATACTATAATGAAATAACCTAGAGTATAATAGGGGGTGTAGTGCACCTTGGAATCAATGGAGGATAAAATCATAGCTCTCACCCATGTAATCCCCACTACTAGGATAGAGAAATTTCTAGAGGCCATACAATGGCAGGTGGTAGGAGAATGTGCCTAATGGATCAAACTATTTTGACAAGATGCTACATGTTCCTTTTGCTATAGATACATGAGAGGAGCCCATGGTTGATTTCTTACACATAGATTTTTGTACAATTTGATCCAGTATGGATATTGTATTTCACCATGTATATCCATCATTGAGGGCTAGGGTCCCCTATATTGTATTATGATTCACACTTTTGTACTCAATGAAACTACTTTTTTATTAATGAAAGACTACTTTGATCAGCCATATCTATATTTTGTACATTCTCTTCTAATTTTTATTGCAATTTATTTCAATTGTTTGACAAGTGACAATTTGGGACATAATTATATTATTTATCTAACACAAATTTGATCCTTCTGGGAACATGAATATAATTAATAAATTCAAAGTGGCGTTGAGAAGTTGCACCCTCATAAACTTGAATAGTAACATAGGATTATGG
>LPNX011168945.1:1299415-1323312 GCA_001517045.1 Pseudotsuga menziesii
TTCAATGATGTGATTGGAAGCCGAATTGAGAGACACTCCTCCTAACCCTACAAGTTGGCCCATTGGATCATATATAACCCAATATGTGGAAGCATTGTTTTGAGGGTGATGGAAATCTCTGTCCACATATCCCACAAACATAGGTGCATTTGATGACATATTTTAATGAAGCATAATGAACAATGTGCAATGAACAATATTAATAAAGAAACATAAAATCAACGCAAGATACTTATAATACAACAAGTCCAAGTGTATTATTCCTGGACATGAGTGTCTACGTATAACATGCTTTCAAGTAGAGCCCATTCATAGGACCTATGATGTTTCCATTAAAATACTCTAAGTCACAAGCCCCTTTTTTTAAAACGTTCCTCACTATGTAAGGGCCAAGCCATTTTGAAATGAATTTACTAGACCCAAGTTCGTCATTGTAATACCTCAGTTTTTTACCCCGTTTGCATTCAAAGGTACATGATGTATATATTGTAATTAATCGTGGTGTGGAGATCAAGGAAAAATCCCAACCATTGATTTGGTTGTGTATGTTTCGGCAGTAGGGATCGTTACTGATGGTATATAGTGCTATCCGACACATTGTGGTTTTGGCATCATGTAAATATGCACATTAATTAAAATAAACCTACAGCCAGCTACGAAAGTGCAAAGTTAAATGAAAATGGCATGATTCCTAAGGTTAAGGGGGGGGTTGTCTAATAGTGGGGGTCATTGGGAATTTTCCATGTGTCAACCACCCATTTAATTTATGTTGTTTGGAAGTAGTTATTGCTGAGTAGTGGTGGGTGTGGCAGGACTATCAATCCTTTCCCACTTTCCCACTCCACCAGCGGAATCTTCCTCTTCACATCGCGTGGGGAAAAATAAAACACTCACTCCACTCTCCCATGATTCCACTTCTTCGTAGGTTTTGGTCTTGCTCACTCTCACACAGGGAGGTTCTAGTTTTTTCCTCCCATAATGAGTCATTTGTTCATCCTCATGCACAAATCAGAAATTGGATGGTTTTTCTCACGCAGGGGTTGGGGAATTGTGATCTCATGCGACAAGCTGAAAGAGCGGCCTGAGGGGCACAAATTTGCTATGTATATGCTTTCCCTGTCAATACTAGGAATCTATCTTCTTACCCATCTGTGGACTGTGTAAGGTTTCCGTTGTTTTCATTATGGGATTGGGTTGTTGATCTTTCTCTGGTTTTGGTTGTTGCTTGTGCAAATATCTTGTGGGGTTACTGGTGAGTTGTTTTGGCCACGCTAAGGCCAAGAACAACTCTGAATCATCTTGCTTGACCTAAGCTATGTTCACCTTGTCATTTGGGGTTGTCATTCTGTTGTCTCTATCTTCTCACAGAACTGTGAGCTGCTTGTTTTACTGCGGGTATGCAGTGGTTGGTCTTCGAACTATTTAGAGTAGGATTAGAGGCTAGGTATGCTTGAGAAACCTGGTGTTTGGGAGCCACTTAGATAGAGTCATATTGCTGGATTTCTTCTCCACAAACCTTGAAGAGTATTGGAAAGGGAAGTCAGGGCCTGAGGGACTGTGAAGCAGAGAAAGGACTGATTCCTAGTGTTGGGGGTGTGGATGTCTTAGAATTTAGGTTATCTCTAGTGTAGGAATCCTTATCTCTCCATTGAGACCACCAGCTTAGCATTTAGCCTTTCCTAGCTCTTTGACGGCTGGAAAAACCCAACTGTGTTGACTTGGTTGTTTTGTGTAACCTTGGCTATGTGTAAGCCTACTTTGACCCTTATTCCTTGGGGGATCATGCACATCTCGGGGGTGGCAATGTTGCTGAGAGATTGATGAGCATCCTGGCCTATGGTTGGGTGGAATGTTGTAGCGACGTAGCTAGTTGCGGGACGAGATATTTATAAGATAAGTGTTCTTGTCCATTTTGCTTCTGCATTTACATTTACTGTCTAATGTCCAATGAATCATGATGAACTTGTTGATGCTGGAATGTGTATGTTTCCTTCCGCTGTATGTTGAGTAACTATGCATCCATGTATGTTTTATGCATCTTAGCATGTTTTATGTTGTAATCATTTTATATCAGCATTATATATATGTTCATCTTCATGGGGATATTTTCCCAGAGGTTTTTGATGGTTTGGTAGCATCCTCTTCACCGGTCAGAGGGTCGGGGATGTTACAGTGTGGTATCAGAGCAAAGGTTGTAGCATGGGCCTGAATGGGCCATGAAGATGCAGTGACAGAGTGTATGTTGCAGCATTTGGGCCTCAGAGGGCCATGAGAAATATCTAGAAGAGGTAGGTTTCCTACTGCCTAGAAGAAACCAGGAGAAAATGGGTGAATGACAGGAAAATTCACAAAATTTTTCTAAGTGCCAGAATTGTTAGCTCATCAAAAAACTTAGTGAGAAGTTCTTCCGATGCAGTGGAAGAGATAGTCTGAAGGTCACCCGACGGATGACAATTGGAATAATTTATGGAAATGTTTTGCGTTCATCATCCGTCGACTCATCGGAGGACTTAGTTTGAAGCCCCGTCGATGCATCAGATCACCTAAGCAGAAGGTCGTCCAACAGGGACCACTGAATAAAAATCTCAGAAATTTTTCTAAGTGTCTAGACTGTTGGCCATTGAAAAAGTTTAGAGGATCGCTTCCTCGACACAGCAGATAGAGACGGATAGAACTCCAATGCAGAACCCGGCATCAGCACAAAAATAGGGGAAGAGCAAGCCGCAGTGTCAACCATGTTTTTCGTTAATGAGCCACAACGTCAGCAGGAACTAGTTGATTGAATAGCCGACGTGGAGGCAGAAATGAAGAGACAAAGAAGAAATTTTGGGAAATTTTGTCTAAGTGTCGAGGTCGTTGAAAGCCTTCAGCTGAAGACTACCGAAACATCGGCTCACTTAGATGGAAAGACTTCCAATGCGGCGAAAGGAAAGAAGTAAAATGATCTGGAAAGTTGGAAGTGTCGAACCATCGGAAGTCAATCAGTGATGATGAGACGCAGTGTGAGAGTTAGCGGATGGAGCAGCCGATGCACCGGCAGACGAAGAAAAGAAATTTATGAAAATTTGTCTAAAGTACCGGAAACATCGAAAATTTTTAGTTTTTCGAACAGCCGATACGTCAGTGAAACCTAGTTGTTTGGATCATCGATGTGGCAGAAAACGTTGGCAAAGGATAGAAAATGAAAGCATCGATACATCGACGAAAAATAGATGATGAAGGTGCCGACGTGACGGAGGAATAAAGGAAGTTTTTCACCGAAAATTCTTAAGTATGGAAATCCGTCGACGAAATTTAGTTGATTTTATCGGCTAAATTTAGAAATTGAAAGTGTCGATACATCGGTGGAGATCCCTTGAATACCGCCGAAATAGTGGACAAAATTAGAGCATGAAGGCGCCAATGTAGATGAGGAAGAAGAAAATTTGCAAAAATTCATCTAAGTGTTGAACCCATCGGCGATCGGTGGAAGTTAGTTGATGGAACTGCCAAAACATTGGCTCACTTAGTCGGATCCATTGGCAAAATTTAGAGGATGGAGCCACCGATGTGGCGGTTGACGTCAAAAGAAGATAGTTGTTTTGGCTGCCAATGAATGACATCGAAAGAAATCAGATGATCATGGGTCCACAATTGCGGTTGCCATGTGGACTAGCATTCCGATGGTTAGAGATTTCAACTATTGATCACCAACACATAGCGCTTAGGGGTTTTGAGCGCTGGTGGAAATCGAAAAATTCAGACGATTGTGCGCCCACCATTGTGGCCACCTAAGGGACTATCCCTCTAATGGACAACGGTCCCGATCATTGATGCAGTATTGGCCAGTGTATCCAATTGCTGATACGCAGTAGTCCTCGACATCGCCGATAAATGATAAAGGCCGGAAGCCGAGACAGCTGAGGATCCGATACAGTGGAAAACTGTAGTTGTTGGAGCCGCTGATGCTGCAAAAAACCTTAGTTGTTGGATTTCCATCGTTGCGGGTGACTATGGGACTAACCGTCTGATGAGCGAGTGGTTAGTTGCTCCGATCATCGATGCCACAGGGGATAACAGTTCTGACCACCGACACAATAGACCTTGGCCACCGATGAGCATCAAATAATTTAGTTGTCTGGGTTGCCGAAGTGTCGGGAAACTAGTCCACTAAGGATCCGAAACGTCAAAAATTTAGTTGGAAAGAGGTCTGATTGGAAAAAGGGAAAATTGGGTTTTTCTAGTGGAATTTTTAGCGAATTTCAGCTAGTGTTTCAGTGAATTTTTTAGTGAATTTTTCATGGGATTTTTCAGTAGTTTCAGGGATGAAAAGGAAGAAAATTCTAGGTGGCTAAAGCTAGCATTCCAGACCAAAATACAGTTGTGTATTTTTCCTAAATTTGGTGAAACTCATCATTTTTGAAGTGGTGTGGTTTTCACACCTGAGGTTAGAATGAAGCATGTGGATAGGCATTGGAAATCTTATCCAGCAGGGAACAAGGGAGAGTCACCAGAATTTGAATGCAGAGTAGCAAAGTACTAGTGATTTCTTGAAAGAGAAACGTGTTGCTATCAATGTGTACAAATCTGGGAATTGCATGCCTAGAGGTAGTAAGGACTATGAAGTCAAACCAGTTGTTGTGTGGAAGAGGAGTTCCATGAAAAGATAAGGGACTTGAAGAGGGAAATTTCCTTAAACCCTGTCTTGCTAATTATAATTACAAGTTTTATACGTGAAATGTATGAGGATATGTCTTGCATGCATAGGATATTACATGTTGGTAAGAATAGTGAGAATTATACATTTATAATAAACCACTAGTGATGATTAATGCATTGATGTTGGCATTAGTGGAAAAACCAACGACAACATGGACAGGGCTGAATATGCTGCTGAGGCTAACGAATGTGACTAGCAACCCTATGGAGAAAGGGATAAGGTGACAAGTCCGGAACCCAAAAGTTGGTGAGCAAATTCTACAATCTCCTACAAAGGACCAACCAAACTGGTAATGTCAAGGGTGTAAGTGGGACCCATGAAGGTAAGGGTTTAATTATGAAAATTGCATGGAGTGGTAGAAGCAAGAGATCTCATACCATGTAGGTATTTGAAATTTATACTACATTCATATAGAAATGTATCATGCCTATATATGTTGATTGAGCTTAGTAGCCCAAAGAAAGTAAGTACTGATGGTCTTAATTATTGTAATGCATCCTATATGAAGTAGTCATGGTAAGGCCATGCACAGCATGGTTGAATACATAGTATTCTTGAATCAATGCAAGGTAGCATTGAGTGGATATGCATTGAAAGATTTTATAAATCTTGTAGTTATGCATTGAATGGATGCATATGAACAATATGAGTAAATGTCGAAGATATGCATACATAAGAATGGGTGCAAAGGTTGTGATGCATTGCATGAATGCATCAAGATAGTGCATGTGTTATTATGAATAACTAATGGCTGAAATGATGAATTAACGACAATTCTATAACCATTTCAAGAGCTGTTATGAATGCAAGATAGTAAGTGCATGAAGAGGGTAGTCAGGATCAATTGGCTGCCAAAAATGCTCTATGGAAGGGCAAAGTGGTACAAATGATATGCTTGTGAAGTAAGAAGTATCTAAACCTTTCATTTAAATTACATAAATGAGGGGATTGTACCCTGTAATTTAAAGTATGATAATGATTGTGTGAAGTAAATGAGTTTTGGTAATATTGATGTGATTAACAGCTTGAAGTATTGGAATTTTATAAATTTTGAAAATGCTTCAGTGATTGTTGCAGCAATGAAAAAGTTATATGCATCAAGACTTACCAAGTGTTTGGATGATTGAAGTTCAGGTTTCAGGTAGATTGTTTGGAGCATGGAAATGAAAGTAAGACCATGACAAATGCCGAAATCTACCCTGTGAAAGAGCCAAACCTCATGAGAAGAGTCTCATGGCTATGAAAATAGTTTGTATGCATAATGAGTTGTCATATTTGAATTTGTGAATTTCAGATTTGCGAAATTGCTGACAACTACTAATCACTATTGGCTTGCATAGAATTGTGTCAGGAGGACACATTGTGAGTGGGTATTCATGTTATGCTAGTAAGCATAAAAAAAAAGTATAATGGCCATAGTGGTGCTGCTTACAAGAGACCCACAAATGAGGATCACCTCATTGCCAAGCAAATCAATTTATGTAGTAGACAGAGTTGCAATTTCCTATTTAATTGAATTACTAATGTCATTGTTTGGTTATGGAACAATCAAATTTGGATTGTATTATCATATAATGATTGACTATTTGGATACTTGATGAATATGCTAGGGGTACACATTGCAGGAAGACCATGTGTGATGGCCTGAAGGAGCAAAACTTTATGGGGAGGTTTTCCCCTATCTTGGAAATGGGTTTTGGGTGAAACTCCATTGGACATTTTGGAAATGTCTCATCTGCACTACATGTTTGGTAACCAACATGAGTAAGATGGTATAGGTTATGTCAGTAAGACATGTGTGGATATGAAATGTAAAGAGGGGTTGGGATGGCAAACCGAGGAACTGTCAACTCAGAGAAGGGAGCCCCCATTCCTCCTTAACGAAGGAATACTGCGTCGGCAAATGGATAAGTGTTCTATGACCTTAGCTAAGATATGCATGTCAAATTGTTAAATTCAATATGCAGAACATGTTTTGATTTTATTTCCATTATGACCGATTGCTTGAGTATGAATAGGGCCTACATGGCACACACTGGAAAAGGGTGCACACTTTCCCAATGTCAGACCATGAAAGGGTTTTCAATATTGATTACACCCTAGGGAGTGGACGCACTCCTGGTGTCTCAATACTTAATAGTGAATGATGTGAAGTATGATTACAGTTTTAGAGCAATAACGCTGATGAGTTTGCTTATATTGCTTGTGTTGTTAGGCTAAACAGATGTATTCTGGTGTTGTACACTAAATGGAATTAGAGCTCACGGCTGGAGATGAAACCTGGAAATGGTCGTTTATTGTTGATATAAGTGCATGTGTTATTGTTAATGGCCTAATAAACCCAACTACGTTGGCTTGGATGATGATTGGTTGTTGATATAAGTGTATTGTTGATATAAGTGTTTTGTTGAGATAAGTGCAGGTGATTTGTTGATGGTCTGATAAACCCAACTGAAGGTTGGCTTGACTGTGCCTGATATATATAAAAGGATGTTATGAAGAAGCCTACATGCTGACCTAACATCCAAGTCCATAGGTGATCCCAAGGCTTGCAAAGAGAAGTAGGATCCTGTGGACCAGAGAGGAAACACACAATACAGATAAGTATTTGATTATTTTGCAATTTCTTGCTTATGAATATACATGTGTATATGATTTGGTTATGATGTTTTAAGCTCTTGTTTAAGAGATAAAAACCAATGAGAATAAACTAAACATGTGAATCTATTCAATGTTTGAATATAGGTATCGCTAGAAGCGAGCACTACGAAAGCATCCTAGGGGTGCATGTGGACATGTGACTGTCCTGAAGAGCTCAGAATGAGCAGTAATGAAAAAGGTGCCAGTGAGACTATGAAGGTCCTAGCAGCTGATACAAACCATGTGGGGAGGCTCCATGGTTGAGAGGTCTGAAATAGACCAAAGACACTAAGTGTCATGACCAAGAGGGATTGGTCCAGCATTCATGGTGAAGTGAAAGAGGCTAAGAGCATGAAAACCACAGTGGTGGTGTGGGTTTCAGGATGGAACAAAACAAAGAGGGAAAAAACTCTTGCTACTCTCTCTTGACTTTTGATTATATATATATATATGCATGGTAAAAACAAAAGATTGTTGAATGCATGTATGAATGAAAATAGAATGTGTATTTGCTTAAAGTAAATTGTGAATGTTGGAATAGTTAATTCCCTGCCCAAGAATGGAAATGAATGAGCTCATGTTCCTGTTGGGAAGACATGAAAAGTATGAAAGTCTCCTTGATGAGACTTGGACTGTCATGCCAATTGGGCAATTAATTGACTGATTTTAAAGCCTATATTATGCTTGGTCTGACATAATTTCAATGGTGCATTTCACAAGGTGAGAAAAGTGAAATCCAGTGGTGCACATTGATCATGGCAGCTAACCAAAAACTGTTGGACTTGGCTGGAAGTCTCCTTAAAACAATTGCCAAGACCCAAGAGAATCTTGGAGAGATGCTCAAGATACAGAAAAGGCAGAATGAGATGAACCACTAGATTTTGCAAGACTCTATTTGTTTGCGAAAGGAGGTGAAAATCCTTCTGGGAGCAATCTGTAAAGGCAAGAAAAGTGGATCAATGATGGGACATTCGTCCAGGCGATTTGTTAAGAAATGTTCCAGGCATGAAGACTCAAAGGAAATTGAGCAGGTAAAGATGAAGTAGCCAGCAAAATACTGGAAATGCGGAGGACATCATTTACGCCAGGACTGCCCAACGAGGGAACATAAAGAGGGCAGTAGCCACAAAGTTCCTAGACTTGGAGATGAGAAGAAAGCTGAGAACCAGCAGGAGAAGTTCATGGAAGTTAAGGGGCTTGGTCCTGAAAGTTCAAAGTAAATAATTGAACATGGGACAGATCTGCAAAATTTTCAAATTTTGAATGTGCAAATGGTATATGCATTCCTATGTATTGGAACACCGACGACGGTGTTATTCCAAGGGGGAGAGGATTTTAATACCCCTATTTTTTACCCCATTTGCATTAAAAGGTACATGATGTATATTTTGTAATTATTGTGGTGTTGAGCTCAAGGAAAAATCCCCACCATCGATTTGGTTGTGTATGTTTCGGCAGTAGGGACCATTGCTGATGGTATATCGTGCTATCTGACACATTATGGTTTTGGCATCATGTAAATATGCACATTAATTAAAATAAACCTACAACTAGCTATGATGGTGCAATGTTAAATGAAAAGGGCATGATTCCTAAGGTTAAGGGGGGGGTTGTCTAATCGTGGGGGTCATTGAGAGTTTGCCATGTGTTTACCACCCATTTAATTTTTGTTGTCTAGAAGCAGTTATTGCTGAGTAGTGGTGGGTGTGGCAGGACTGTCAGTCCTTTCCCATGTGCCCACTCCACCAGCGAACTCTTCCTCTTCACATCGTATGGGGCAGAAGAAAACACTCACTCCACTCTCCCACGATTCCACTTCTTCAGAGGTTTTGGTATTGCTCACTCTCACGTAGGGAGGTTCTGTTTTTTTCCTCCCACAATGAGTCGTTTGTTCATCCTCATGCACAGATTGGAAATCGAATGGTTTTTCTCATGCAAGGGTTGGGGAATTGTGATCTCATGCGCAAGCTAGAAAAGCAGCCTGAGGGGCGCGACTCTGCTGTGTATATGCTTTCCCTGTAAATACTGGGAATCTATCTTCTTACCCATCTGCAAACTGTGTAAGGTTTCCGTTGTTTTCATTATGGGATTGGGTTGTTGATATTTCCCTGGTTTTGGTTGTTGTGTGTGCAAATATCTTGTGGGGTTGCTGCTGAGTTTTTTTGGCCATGCTAGGGCCAAGAACAACTCTGAAATGTCTTTCTTGACCTGAGCTGTGTTCACCTTGTCATTTAGGGTTGTCACCCTATTGTCTCTATCTTCTCACAGAGCTGTGAGCTGCTTGTGTTACTGCAGGTATGTAGTGGTTGGTCTTCGGATTGTTTAGAGTAGGATTAGAGGCTGGGTATGCTTGAGAAACCTGGTGTTTGGGAGCCACTCAGATAGAGTCAGACTGCTGGCTTTCTTCTCCACAACCCTTGAAGAGTATTGGAAAGGGAATTCATGGCCTGAGGGACTACGAAGCAGAGAAATGAATGATTCCTGGTGTTTGGGGTGTGGATGTCTTATAATTCAGGTTAGCTCTGGTGTAGGCATCCTTAGCTCTCCATTGAGACCACCAGCTTAGCATTTAGCCTTTCCTAGCTCCTTGATGGCCAGATAAATCCAACTGTGTTGACTTGACTATTTTGTGTAACCTTGGCTATGTGTAAGCCTGATTTGACCCTTATTCCTTGGGGGATCATGCCCATCTCAAGGGTGGTAGTGTTGCTGAGAGATTGATGAGCACACTAGCCTATGGTTGGGTGGAACATTGCAGCGACGTAGCTGGTTGTGGGATGAGATATTTATAAGATAAGTGTTCTTGTCCATTTTTCTTTTGCATTTACATTTACTGTCTAATGTCTAATGAATCATGATGAACTTGTTGATGCTGGAATGTGTATGTTTGCTTCCGCTATATGTTGAGTAACTATGCATCCGTGTATGTTTTATGCATCTTAGCATGTTTTATGTTGTAAGCATTTTATATCAGCATTATATATCTATTCATCTTCATGGGGATATTTGCTCAGAGGTTTTTGATGGTTTGGTAGTATCCTCTTCGTCGATCGAAGGGTCGGGGACGTTACCGTCATGGTCCTATAGTATAGCACCATGTCTCCAGTTAAGAAGACACATGGATGGAAAAAATTGTTGTACTATATTTGACATGTTTTTTGTTCTCTTAATTATGAATAGTGGAATCCCTTATATGCTTGCATAACTATTTCAAGTACACTAAACATTCTTATAACCACATAGTATCTGGTATAAGGATCTCAACAGCTAGATTTAACAATGGAATTCCACACTTGATTGGTAACACAACATCTACTCTATGTACAAGACGAAAATGAGTAAATCCTATAAAAGTCTTGATGGAGGTTTTATATTCCCATAAAGCTAGATAAAACATTATATGGAAATTATTCTTATTCCTACTCACTATCCTTTGAAGCATGGTTTTTAAGGAATTATTGAATACCTCTACTTTCCCATTTTCCTAAGGGTAGTAAGGTGAGGATAAATACTATAGAAAACCAAGTTTTTTGTCCAGATCTACCATCATTTTATTTTGGATGTGACTGATTATCAACGAAAATATCTTTGGGTATACAAAACATGATATGATACAGTTAAGCACAAAGTGTGTTGCAATTTCACCATCACAAGTGAATGTTGGCATGGATTCGACCCACTTAGTGAAGTAGTCCACGACCATAATAATGTATTTATAGCCTTCTGGAGATGCTGAATTATAAGTTGTAAAATTTATCCCCCATTTTGTGAAGGGACTGATAGTGATGATTGGTTAAAGCAGAGTAGGATTTGCACATGTTTTCTTGGTGAATGTCTATTAAGGATGACACTTCTTGATTGATTCAACACAACCTTTTAATATTTAAGGCCATAAATAACCAAATCACAATGTTTCATGGGTTGTAACAATCCCTAAGAGAAGACCAGCACATGCTCCACCATGGAAATGATTACGCATTTTCTCAACTTCGTCATGAATTAGACACCACCTCAGAATAGTATCAATCCCTCGATGATATAGAGTATCACCAATGATGATGTAATGTCTTTCTTGGTGATGTATTTTAGGTCTTTGTTCATTAAATGAATGAGATCAGACCCTATGGGTTTGTAGGTAACCCAAAATGTTTCCATACTAAGAGCCTTTCGAGCTGATGATGTTAATATTTTAAAAGTTATTATACCAAAACAAAAAGGATCTATGAAAGAATAACAAGCACAATAGAACAAAAGAGAACACAAATATTTATCTTGGTAAACCCTCATGGGGAAGAAAACCCAACAAAACTTCCTCTATATAGACTTCAACCAAGTATAGTGTAACACCCAAATAATAAGACTAGACTTCTTCCTCTTCTCCAGATGAATTGTTTCTTCTCTCTCTAGAGAAACTGCTTGAGTGTTCTCCTTGTCCAAATGAGGGAGGCACCTATCCTATTTATAATAATTAGCTGAGATGCCTAATAACCCAACATGGCTGACTTCTTCTTGATGCCAGGGAAGAAATTCCTTGGGAGACCCAAAAATACATTTTGATAATAATTTTGTGGGTACTACTATTAGGATTATTAGTCCTCCCTTGTTCATACTTTCTATTAGATTAATTAGCCTAACTTAGGAGCCTAAATTAATTAAATGGGTCCACTAGTGCAATTGGGTCCACATGGCCCAATGGGGCCACATATACCAGTCATTAAAGTGTGGGGGACAATGATAGAGGTTAATTTCCACTTACTGCATGTGCATGCATCAGTGGGGGTGCCTGCTAGACCAATCCCTACATTTTAGGAGCCATTGGGAGTCCCGAAACCAACCTACTTCAGTTAGTTGGTGTTAGCACTAGTTAGCCACAATTATCCTTCAGTTACCTTCATATGACTCACTATCAATTAGCTAGCACATGGTTTGCATGGATAATGCATGCATGCATGTGGAGGAGCACTTTTGTTCACCTACCACACTCACTTGCACTGAGTTAACTAGTTGTTACTATCCGTTGGAGTTATTGGTCAACGAAGAGTTGATTTGTTGGAATGTGATATTGATTGGGAGACCTTGAGTTAGAGATTTAGTTAGATACAGTCTTATACACCTGGAGAATTTGAATTCACTCCTCATGCATTCAAATTCTACGTATTTGTAATCTATTGTACACCGGATATTATTATGATGAATATACCATAAATTCTTGAGTAATACTTGTCCATTTCCTATGTGGTTTATTTTGCTTAGTTTGTATGTTCATCGTCCATTCAATTGCTGAAAAATAATAAGAACTCTCTGCTTGAAGATCATATCTAATTCAAATTCTAACATGCTATCAGAGCCTTCTTAGGCAGGTTTCATGCTTGTTTCTCCTCATCAAACATTAGAAGCAGCTGGGTTTCCACAGAAGTCCCCTATGAAAATTTGCTAGCTCTATATTCATTCAAAGTAGCGGAGAGGGCATGACGGACCCTGGAAAACATGTTCATGTCTGGAGGAAAAGCATGATTCTAATAGTTCTTATGTTTTAGTGTTATTTGTAGTGAAATTGATAGGTGCTACCTAGATTGAAAGATGTATTTGTTGTCTCCCTGTCGGAGCAATTATGAGTTCTCAAACTCCTGAGCCACAGATCCTCACAACTTCCAATTACCTTTATTGGAGGATTGATATGTAGTTGGCCTTGCACAAGCATGGCTACCATAGGATTATACATGGATGGGAGGCTGAACCTCATCAGTCGGTAGAGCGGAACAAGTTCCTAAAACATTGTGATGAAGCATTCGGTTACTTATGTACTTATATTTCCAGAGATCTCGTATTCCATCTAGAAGGATTGAGGACTCCCAAAGAAGCTTGGGAGAATATTGATAGCTTTTTTTACAAACAAGATGAGCTTTGGGGACACATTCTGGAGAATGAGTTGGTATCTTTAGATCCCAGTAGTTTCAATACCATTAAGCAATTCTTCTCCAAATTCAAGTCTCCAGTGCTACAATGCAGATAGTGTGGGATAGAGCAGAAGGATGAGAAAAATTTCCTTTCAATACTCAGCAAACTAGGTCTTGAGTACTACGTCTATGTCTCTATGTTTCATTCCAAGTAGGAAAGCTTTCCTGATTGGAAGCTACCTTCTCTAGATTCATTCTCCAAGTCCTTAATCAAAGAACGGGACAAATTTATTCGAATGGGAGTCATCCAGACTTCTAAAGATCAATCTCTATTGGTTACTGACTCCTCCAAAGTGCAAGAAAAGGGGAAATCAAAGAAGAAGGAGCCAAAGGAAGCTGATTCGAAGCCTAAAAAAAATCAGCAAGCTTCTGAAAGGGCCTCCGGCTCTAAGAAGAAGAAATTTGGGAAAAATTTGTGTCCCTACTGTGAAAAAGGGTATCACCTTGAAGATCATTGTATGAGGAAGGAACTTGATGAAATGTCTACTCTTCTCAAGCAACACAACATTAAAAGAGAAAAATAGTCTGATAATGGACATGAAAGATGTCATGCTTTGAAAGCATGACAGCCTCGGTCTACAGCCTGTTTGATTGATTCTGGAGACTCCAATCACATGGTTTCCTCCAAGGATCTCTTCTCCTCTCTCAATGTCAAACAAGGGTCCACTATTCACATGGGAGATGAATCCCAAATCCTAGTAGTAGGGAAGGGCACCATCAGAGTGAATCATGGTGTGTTCATAGATTTCCTATATGTTCCCTCACTTGTAGCTAATCTATTATTTGTTTATCAGATGAACCATACTGGCTTTCCAAAGCAAGTATTGTTTGGACCTGACTCAGTAGAGATCACCAATATCTAAACTGGGAAGATTGTAGTGAAAGGGATTTCTGATTATGCCTCCAAGGCATACTATTTCTCTCATTTCATGTCATTCTTAGTTCCAGCATCATCACAGCTTCCATTTGAATTTGATGAAGGTATAAACATTCCTTCACTTCCTATTGCAGTTTCAGTTTTAAATCCTAACAGTTCTTATTCAGATTCAGAAGAGGAGTCATCCTAGTTTGATCCAAACATTGAGCTTACAACTAAAAGGGATCTAGATATATATCCAACATCTACCTCACTCTAGCATCCTAAATAGGCCAAGCAACTTGTAGAAGCAGTTGGAGATGGTGCTGGGGATCCAGATGACAAAAGAAGAACGAGGTCCCAGTATCGAAAGGAGAGTGCAGTACTGTCTCACACGGATCCTCTTCTTGCTGAGAGATGTTTTATGATGCTTGGGTCATATCCTCAATCCTCCAGGGAGGATTTCCATGATCCTATATGGAAGGTATCCATGGATGAGGAGTTTGATTCACTACATGACAACCAGACCTGGTAACTTGTCCCCTTACCTCTAGGAAGGAAGCTGGTAGAGTGCAAATGGATCTACAAAACCAAAATAGTTGTTGATGGGACCACAACCAAGTACAAGGCTCGGTTGGTGGAAAAAGGGTATTCTTGGGTCCAAGGCTTGGACTACAATGAGACATTCACTCTGGTAGCTAAAATGGGCTCTATCGGGATGGTATTGGCCATTGCTGCTTCCAAGAGATGGGGAATACACCACATGGATGTGAAGAGTTCCTTCCTCCATGGATATTTGGAGGAGGAGATCTATATGAAACAACTTGAGGGGTTTATTGATGATCCTTCCTTAGTCTGCAGACTGAGGAAATCACTGTATGGACTCAAACAAGCCCCAAGGGCATGGTACTCCAAGATGGATACTTTCCTCATCTCTCAGAAGTTTGAAAGGTGCAAATATGATTGCAATGTCTACATGAAGAAGAAGGAGGGGTTCTTTCTTCTAGTTGTATTATATGTGGATGACTTTCTCATTACTAGCAGCTTTGCTACTGGATTGAGCAGCATGAAGTCTTCTCTTAATAAATCATTTTCCATGTCTGAATTGGGACTGTTAAGACAATTAATTGGTATCAAATTAAGTCGAAAGACTTCAGGAATCATGATCTCACAGTCCAGGTATTCATCAGATATGCTTAAGAGGTTCCACATGGAGTATTGCAAAGAAGCCTCCTACCATTTCTTGTCAGGAATCATGCTTGAAGAAGGTGGCTCCACACCTTTGGTGGATAGCACTCTCTACAGACAGCTCATTGAAATCCTTTTGTATCTCACTCATTCGAGACTAGACATATCCTATGTTGTGAGTGTTGCTTCCAGATATATGCAAGAGCCACATGAGCTACACTGGAAGGTAGTAAAGAGGATCTTGCACTATGTGCAGGGTACTATTGATTATGGGATCCACTATGCTACTAGAGCACAACTAGATCTCACAAGATTTACGGACTCAGACTAGGAAGGAGATGGAAATGATAGGAAATCCACCTTGGGTTTTGTATTCATGATTGGGTCTGGACCAATTTGTTGGTCCAGCAAAAAGAAAGAAGCCCTTGCACTTTCTTCAGCAGAAGCAGAGTATCAGGAGCTGTGAATGCAACTATTCAGGCAGTTTGGCTGCATGGCACCTTGACAGAGTTGAGGATTTAGAATTCATCTATAGTAGATATTTATTGTGACAAATAGAGTACAATCAAGATCTCTATTGATCCTGTTCAGAAGCAGAGGACAAAGCACATAGAAGTTCACATGCACTACACTCGGGAACTAGTGCATGACAGAACCATCTGTAATACCCCAGTTTTGACCTCATTTGCATTAGAATGTATATGATGTAATATTGTAATTAATCGATGTGGAGCTAAAGGAAAAGGCCCCACCATGGATTATTGTTTTGTGTTTCGTCGATTAGAAGTGATGCAGATGGTATTTTTTTCTAGCAAGGAACGTTAAAATGTTGGACACCATGTGCATATACAAAATTAATCAAAAACCTACAACCAGCTATGTCGATGCAACAATAATGAAGAGGGGCATGATTTCCTGAGGTTAAGGGGGGCGGTTTCTAACCCATGGGAGAAATTGGGAGAGTGCCAAGTGTCAATAGTTGAGACCATCCAAGTTTCAACCACCTTTCTATCTCATTCAACCATCGAGTCCTTTGGGGGAAGGCATTAGTTGAGGGTAGTTACTGCTCTGAGGAAACGTCTACATGGGGGCATCAGTCTAGCAGGATACTATCAGCTCTTACTGTACACATACCTAGGGGAAGATACCTCATTTACCTCATAGAGGGCAAGGAACCCATTCATTCATGCGGTCCCCAGTTCCACTTTCATGCGGAATGTAGTTTTTTCCTCCTCACGTAGGCAATCGGCTTGGTCTCCACCCTTCATGATTGTGGTCTGTGTAATTTCCCCTTCATGCAGGAAGTGGTGTTTTCCTCATGTGCAGGACATGCATCATAGTTCTTCTTCCCCATTGTTGTCTGTATTTACCTTCCAGGTTTTGTGGGTTGGTGTATACCCTGGATGTTCTAGTGTGGTTGGGTCCAAACCCCTTTGTTGATTATGGTCGGTGTATGTGAATCTGTCTTCACACAGGCTGTATCCTGCTATCCTCACGTAGCTAAGAGATTGTTGTTGGTATTCCCATCAAGTTTGGGTTGTTACTGAGTTGTGTAGGCCACGTTAGGGCTAAGAACAACTCTCAAGACGCTTCTTCTCAGTCTGAGCTGTGTATTCCCCAATCCAGGTTGTTCTGTTGTGTTTTCCCTTAAATCCTTATGGAATCATGCCCATCTCAGGGGTGGCAGTGTTGCTAAGATTTTGATAAGCACACTGGCCTATGATTGGGTGGAAAATTTCAATGATGTAGTTGGTTGCCGGATAAGCTTTGCATAAGATAAGTACCTTTGTTTATCTTGTCTCTACACTATTATTTTATATGGATGATGAATGAACATGATGAATTATTTTATGCTTATATGTTGTGAATGTATGCTACTGATGTGTATTTTATTCTGCTATATTCTTAAGTAATTTAGGCATTTGCACATGCAATATGATGATAAGGCATATGTGGTTATTAGACATATTCTTATCATTCTATTATTTCACTGCATTCCTATATGCATTTTTATTTTATGTATATTTCATGGGGTTGGTTTGTCCCAGGTACTTAGATGTTAGTCACGTCCTCTCCGTCGAGGAACCATTGGGGACGTGACACCATCACACTGCACTATTATCTGACAGAGGATCAGATTGCATATATTTTCACCAATTCTTTTACCGAAAAGAGATTTTCCTTTCTCAGGTCTCTTTTGGGCATTAAGGCTTGATTCTCAATTCCTATCTTGAGGGGTTTTTCCCAATAATTTTTCCTACGTCAATTGTATTATGTCTCTTATATTGTATATTGGGTTACCTATGGTCTCGTTACCAAGGCCCACAAGTTGTCCAAGTTAGGATTCAGGGGGGGTGTTAGGATTATTAATCCTCCCTTGTTCATACTTTCTATTAGATTAATTAGCCTAACTTAAGAACCTAAATTAATTAAATGGGTCCACATGGCCCAATGGGGACACATGTACCAGTCATTAAAGTGTGGGGGACAATGCTAGAGGTTAACTGCCACTTACTACATGAGCATGCATCAGTAGGGTCACCTCCTAGACCAATCCCTACATTTTAGGAGCCACTGGGAGTCCCGGCACCAACCTACTTCAGTTAGTTGGTGTTATCACTAGTTAGCCATAGTTAGCCTTCAGTTACTTTCAGATGACTCACTATTAGTTAGCTAGTGCATGTTTTGCATGGATAATGAATGCATGCATGTGGAGGAGTGATTTTGTTCACCTACCACACTCAGTTGTGCTGAGTTAACTAGTTGTTACTGTCCATTGGAGTTATTGGTCATCAGAGAGTTGATTTGTTGGACTCCAATATTGATTGGGAGACCTTGAGCTAGAGATTCAGTTAGATATAGTCTTATCCACTTGGAGAATTCGAATTCACTCCTCATGCATTCGAATTCTACCTATTTGTAATCTATTGTACACCGGATATTATTATGATGAATATACTGTAAATTCTTGAGCAATACTTGTCTGTTTCCTGTGTGGTTTGTTTTTCTTAGTTTGTATGTTCATCCTCCATTCAATTGCTGCAAAATAATAAGAACTCTCTGCTTGAATATCATATGGCATTCAAATTCTAACAACTACTGACCCGAATTAAAATGGAGGTTTTACCTCAATAATTTACATGACCAAATACATCGATGAAATCCCTAATCAGAGGAACATCTTTGGAAGGGGTAATAACAATACCAATAAAAAATAGAATATATTTAATAGTTACATTTCTTTAACACTCCCTCTTAACAAGGAAGGTATTCTACAACAATACAACTATACAATTGACTGTTGAATCTATATGTCATAGGAATTTTTCACAACTATACCAACATCATCATCATCTATGGAAAATCATCATCATGGACATCTCTATCATCTAGTATCATCTTGAGCATCATCATATCTAGAATCATCTCAAGCATCATCATCTTTGTTATCGAGCATCATCATCCCTGCCATTGAGCATCATCATCTCTGGTATCATCTCAAGCATCATCATCTCTGGAATCATCTCAAGCATCATCATATCTAGCATCATATCGAGCATCATCATTTTTGGCATCATCTCAAGAATCATCATATATGCCATCATCTCGAGCATCACCCGCACTATCATTATACAAATACTGAGTTAAATCACCCACAACATAATTAAATGCTTGAACATCATCATCTGCAACTGAATGTAGGAACTTGTCTGCAAGTGAATGCAGGAGCACTCTCCATATGAGAGTACTATCATCCCCAGGACCATCCTGAACTGGTAAGTTCTAGGAACACTCTTAACAAGAGAGTGTTGTTTTCCACAAGACCATCCTCAAATAGGATGATGTTGTATGCAAATGAATGCAGTATCTTGTCTACAACTCAATGCAGGACCACTCAGCATATGGGATTACTATCATTCATAGGAACATCCTCATCTGGTAACTTCTAGGACCGCTCTCAACAAGAGAGTGTTCTTGTTCACAGGACCATCCTCAAAGAGGATACTGTCATCTCTAAATGAATGCAAATATAGTCCTCAAATAAATATAGGAACACTCTCCATAGGAGAGTACTATTGTTTTCAGGGCCATCCTCGGTCGCTAAGTGCTAGGACCACTCTCAACAAGAGAATTTTCTTGTTTGTAGAACCATCCTCAAGTAGGATATTGTTGTCTACAAATGAATGTAGATCTCATCTGCAAATATCATCCACAAATATGACAAACTATGTTTTTGTAGAAAAGATGATGTATAAAGAATGTAATGGTCATAATATAATTGAGTGTATGTTGTAGTGAGGTGCATGATCGGTTGTACCTGACACCTACGAGTTTTGGTCCAAGTTTTAATTCCTTTTCATAGGCATGTTAGTGTCCCCAATTTGTTGTAAGCATGTTTGTTGTATTTTCATTCAACATGTATACTTGTAATGCAAATGCGCATGATATCATAGGATTTCATACTCTCTTAGAGAGTTTGCGTCATCAAGTTGTGGAATAGACCACCGTTACAGGTGTACCAATAGCCTAAAACTGATGAAAAGGTTGAATATAAGGTGAGAATATTTGATACATAGGGAGAATTTGATGGACCAGAGATAGTGCCAAACAGTTATTGTGATGAAGGCCCAAAGATGAATAATGAACCATTGTTATAAATGGACAATAGTGAGAAAACATAAACATACCTAAATCTAACCAAATGAAACACTGAAGTAAGATAACAAAAGGTTTGGAGCAATGTCATAAATCAGAGTTGAAAACCAGGAGTTTATGAAATTTTGTTATGTGTTTGTAAGCCTACCTGAGATATAAAATAGCAGGCATTTGTATTCCTAAAATTTGAATTTTAGCATTAGTAGAGTATCACACGTAAGAGGGAGTGTTAATTAATAATGTAACTCTCAATATTAAGAGCAAGTATTAGGAGTAATAATCTCATTAGTTTGTCTGTGTTATTTTCATTTAGTTATACAGTTCTAGAATTGGTTAGTCGGTATTGACTTGAATATTCTGTTAGCACCTAACTTGTGCTAAATGGGACAAAAGGTTTCTAACCCAAAAGAGAGGAAGCGGGGCCTGCAAATTTTTCACAAGGAGAAGCCTTGGGAGAATAGTAATAATTCCTGGAAGATAAGGGAGACCTCTAAAAGAGAATTCATAGGGGATTTATAAGGATGAGAGAACCTTCACTAGTCACGGCCCACCAAGTGGAAAAGAACCCTAGACTTAGAGTCATACACAAGCCCACCCATGATTGGTCACACAAAAGGGGAGGAAGAGGACCCTTCAGATGAAGTGCTGAAGGTGGAGATGTTTTCTACAATCATGATTGAATATAGATGCAAATCGACGGCAAAAACCATTTCACAAATTCCAAATGTGCACCAAAAAGCTCCTCTCCAAATTTGGTGAAATGTCTTAAACCATGGCGATTTGTAATAGTAGAGATTGCAAAGGTCCTAGATCTATGGTTGAGATTGATTCCTCCTATTTAAAGTGAGCTACGGAGATGGTGATCCAAAATTCAAGAAATGCGTTAAAAGGGTTGTTTTATTCGACAACGGAGATTGATGCAAGATCATATCTATGGGAAAGGACCATTTCTCCTACCGTAAATGTTCGAGGGAAATCCTTAGTTTAGAAAAGAAAAAATTGGTAAAGTTCTCCACATTGGATGGCTAGAGAGTGAGGAGGTCTTTGATCTACGGTGGAAGTTATAACCCGCGAAGTGGACATGCACCTGAGATGAAGAAACTAAACATGGTCGTGCAAAAATCCGATGACAGGGATCACACGACTCTATATTTTTGGTCCCTGCATCTGTGGTTATGATCACATCCAGTAGAAAAGGTGAATGGTCAGATAAGAAGGTGAAATAATATAAAATTTGGCACATGGAGACAAACAAGTTATTATTCTGCGGCATCGGGAAGATAGGGTTTCAGATTGTGCAAACCGCACCACCTTGGAAAAGCCTCAGAGCAAGCTGTCAACCACCCTGGTATGTTTTTCTTATAAAAACTGTTGTTTCATGGCTGAATTGGAGGATTTGGAAGCTCAAAACCTAGGGTTTCAAGGAGTTGAAGAAGCCCTAATAGATAAGGATGTCGAGGTATTCGATATTATCATTGTAAATGATAGTGTAGAAGTTTCTTAGGATAAGTTAAAATATCTCCAGTCACAGGGAATTGACCCCCATGAGGTGTTCAATTCTTTCTTTTTCTATTTTCCATCGAGAAAACCCCTAGCTTCCCTAAATTTGTAAGCTAGTGCACAGAAAATTATTCCCCATCCAAAGGTATGATTATGGACGTGTCTAGGTCTAGGATACTATGTCCCATAGAAACTGAGATAGAAAAGGAGAGGGAGACCCTAAACAATGACTAGGTCAATTGTAAATCTAAATTAATCATACAGGAAGGGAAATAGGTGCAATTGAAGAAATATGTTGAGCTCTGGGCCGAGGAAAAGTGGGCCTTTGAAACAAAGCAAGCTGAATTGGAAAAAGAGTAAAAGGAGCTAAAGGAAAAAGCTCAGGAACAACCAACTCCCATGACCCAATCATCTGAAGTACCTGATGTAGACTCGTTATCCCAAGCTATGTCCCAAATAAGCCTCAAGAATATAGAGATTACCGTCCTGATGAAATAGAATTGGGACTTGATGGAAATGGTAGATGTTAGAGAAGATCTGAAGAAGAAAGTAGAGGAATGCTACAGAGAATTATAAGGTAAGAACAGTGAATTATAAAAGTTGGTTTCATGCTAGGAAACTCTAATAGGAGCAAAGCACCTCATTTGGGACGCGATTATAGTGGAAGCAAACAAAGTATGTCCTTACTTGGATTTTATCCAAGATAAGGCAAATACCATATGAGTAGCCAAAAAACACATCCAAGTAGCTCAGTTAGACCTACATAAGAGACCCTTGGACACAACTGACAGCGCGCTCAAATTCCTGAAAAGCCTGCCAGATGAAGACATCACACGAGGAAAGATCTAGGACAGGGTTCCTACCATCACATGGGCCAGAAGAGTGGTTCACAAATGCCACCATTTAAAGATGTTCAAAGGGAAGTGGAATTTCATGCGCAAACAAACTAATGATTTTGTTGAGAAGTTTAAACCTTTGGTCCAGAGAGGACTCTCTTTCTTCTAGGAAGAGAAGGGACTAATTCTGTCCTAGAAGGAGTATTACAACAGGTTGGTCAAATGCAGGTGGGACCATAGACAATTCGAAGATATAACTCAGCAATCACTTTCAAGCATGACCATGATCACAAAATTGTTTGGGGATTTTGAATTGCTATTTGATTTCAAGGATTTGTGTGCTAAGTTTCTGGTGCCTTCCTATTTGGAAAATCTAGAGCTAGAAGTGTTGGTAGAAGAAGTGGTGAAACTAGAGACACCGATGACTAACCAATGGAAAATGATCGAAAACTACAAGTCTAAGCAAAGGCTACAACAAGGATGATGGGCCCTAATGATAACCAAAACCTGGGATACAACTGTGAGAAAATAAGGTGAGCGGGGAGCTTAAAGACGCAACATATTTTGGACCCAGCGGAAAACCTTGGATCCATTATTTTATGTTTTGTTTCATTATGTGTTATGTCACTATTATAGCTGATTTTACCATTCCATGTGAATCACACTTTGTATGGCCTTCCCCTGTCTCTCTGCACACTCCTTAGACCCCTTGGACCATTTTTTGTCCTTTGATGTTTCCTTAACCATCCCTAAAAACATGTGAAAATTGATACACGCGACTTTTAAACCCCTTATCATGTATATACGTGGGTTTGACCACTAAAAATGCATACATCGGGATGTGTACAAAATCCAAATCCTTTTGGAGTTTTCCTTGACATGGATCCAACTCACTTGACTCCTGGCCTTCCCTATACCTTGAGATTGCTCAGATTTGACCTTTCACTACCCCTTTGAAAAGCTATATAAGGAACTCTATGATACATTGAAGGCATATGAGAGAATTTAGAGCAAAGAAACTATAGTCCATTGTTTCCAGAACTTATGTTTGAGTCTGCATCCCTTTGTCCCTTGGAGCACTTTTGTGTTCTTCCCAAGCTTGCCTTTTGCTTGTGATATTGCTATTGAGAGATGGAGGATTGAAGTGGTGGAGGTCCAAGTGGGGGATTCAGTTTCTCCGATTCGCAGACGTGCTGACAGAGGTTGTATCTATTATAATCTCTAATTTTATATTAATATAAATATCCTTTCCTGTCCAATAATGTGTGTTTGAATGAATATTTTATCCATGGGATGTTTTCAAATGCTTATACATTGTTTATTATATATTATAGAATAGATCTAACACCAATATATATAGTATGCTTGTATTCTTTACTTGTTGTTGAGGAAGTAATCTATCAATTCAAGCTAAAGTTGGAAAGCTCAACGGGGATCTACTTCAACCGTCCGGAATAAGGTACGAGGTTTGATCCTTTAGTGTTAGAAATTTAATTTCTATTGCATATTGGAAAGGATTGATTTCTGGAGTCAAGCTGTCTGTTGTGGTACCCCAAGCCATAGGA